>CM042325.1:29613818-29986318 GCA_023566125.1 Zingel zingel
GGTTGCCAGGTGAGAAGACTTTATCCTTCTTTTATGGCTCCAGTGCAGCCATGATTGAGATCTTTCCTTATGCCCATTACATTATTTTTGTTGGGTGAGTTGTAGGGCTGCCAGGTTTGGAGCTGTTCCCCTTTTATGGCTCCCATTGACACATGAGTGAGGCCTTTTGTCATCTTCGTATGTATCCTTATCGTTGCCAGGTCAGTTTGAAGATCGCCAGTTTACAGTGGTCGCCCCCCCACCCCACCCCCATCCCCAGTTTGTGACTCACCACTGAGCTCCTCCTTTTGTCTTCTTATCCTGTCAGCTCCAGCCTTAAACTTCCCAGTTTGGACCAACCTCATCATTTGTTGCCACTTACTGCATGACTTTCCATTTGTCTCCCTGTAGCTGCTGGGTCATTGGTTAATTGCCAGGTTTGCAGTGGTCTATCCTCTTTTTTATGGCTCCCTATGACTAGTGACTGAGCTCTGTCCTAGTTTGTTTCTCTCCTTACAGTTTTTTACTGACATTGGTGACATTTACATCACTGTTTCTTAAAGTATGTTCCAGAAACATTAGCAGGGCCACGGTCGTTGACTCAGCCTGGTCTCCCTTTCCTTACTCAGAGCCCTGAGGGGACCAGCAGTGATCCAGGTCCAACAGGTGTCAGCACCGTATGAGGCTGATATAACCTCTTACACGTCTGTCAGGGGCAATTCCAGAATTTGTGGGGTGGAACAGGTGGGGCATTTTACCAGAATACAGCATAGAAAATCTTCTAAGAAATATAGGAAACATTGGATAGGATAGAACAACACAATGTAATTCTGCTAAATAAAACATCACATTCATTATTTCACTTGTTTTCATTTTAAACAAATTGTATATCCAAATACAATACACAATGGGAAGGCAGCCAAGTGACAGTACTCAGATTGTAGTAGTATTGTCAGATTGACAGCACTCTAGCCCAATGGATTGGTGGGGGGGGGGGGGGGGCATTCATATTTTCATTCTAGCCCCGCCCCTGCACGTCTGTCTGTTTGTTGTTAACATAAACTGAATTTAAAAAAGGTGAGAGGTACACCGGCAACCTGTTGTGTTCGGTAAGCTCTCTGTAAAAAAGCAAGCCCTCATTTCAGCATCTGCAGCTACTATTGACCAGTCAGTAAAGCTAAGCAATGCCTCAAAAACACAGCTGGCTGTATAAAATTACAAGTTTAACATGGAATGGCAAGGCAGTGGAATTGCCGATTAGGGAATATAGGCAATTTATTTGTGTCAGCATTTCTAGTAAGTTATACTCTCACACCTTTACTATATATTCTATCAAATTAATAGTTTTAATTAAAAGTTTATGCAATCTTTTTGGATATAACCTTAATATATGGTATTTTACCAATCAATGTCATCACTGAGTGGAGTCTGCAAATGGCACTGTAGAGTGCTCTGCTAGCCTGGGCTAGCTAACCAGGTGGCTGATCAAGTTTTCAAATGTAAACATAAGAGTAAGCGCTGAGGAAAAGGTGAAGATGGTTATCAGCTATGACCTATGGCTATACGATCCCGACTACGTGGAGTAGCAAGCCCATCTCTGCGTCCATCTCCAGCTCCACATCAGAGGGGGTACCGAGGCAGGCGTGGAGAAATGAAATACTAACTGCCACTTTTCTGCTGGGCATTCTGTTAGCCAACACATTCTCACACTCCCATGCCGTAAAATACGGACGCTTGGTCATGTGCCTTTGGCGTTTGGCGTTTGGAGACTAATCGTGAATAACATTCACGATTAGTCTCTTTTAGCATCGGGACTCTTGACGTCACTTTTTCACGCTCTGGGTCGGGTCATATTGACTGACATGCGGCACAAGAACCGGACAGTTAGGTTCAGGAAAAGATCGTATCATGGGTGGGGTTATAAAATGTCCATTTTTAGTGACACGCTCGACAAGAACAGGACACAAATCCCAGTCTCCTGGGTGAAAGTCCTGTGTTGTTGACCCATCCACCACCCCAACCAACCTCCTCACGCAGCATTTCGGTCTTTCATACTACTCGCTACCGTTGTCGCTCTTAATACTAGGTCATCAGCTGGTGCTGTGCCCGGTGCATTCCATACAAATGCTGAAGGGTGATTTTTGCATCGTATCTAATGCTCAGAGCCACTGCCCAAGCGTCCGTATTTTACGAGTTAGGTAGTGAGAACGGGTTGGTCCTGTTAGCCGTTGTCGGGCGTCGGACAGTGAGCTGTGTGGCCTCTGTGCCTCCATCGGTTTCCAGAGGGTGGTTGGGAGCTGAGGTGTTTTTTCGCCAAGACTCTTTTTCTGTTTGCCGATCTGACGGCGACATTCTGCTTTATGATGAATCATGCACAAGATGAAGAGCTGATGGGATAGCATGCCACTGGAATTGTACCTCCTACGATTTCATGTGACAAATAAAATTGATTGATTGATTGATTGATGAATAATAGTTTAATTAAGTGGGAAATATCATCCCCAATGCTTCCTGTAACCGATAGACCTGTAATGTGTCCCATAGTATAACATGTTGCATAACCCAGGGACCCCTAATAACACTTTATAACAGTCCGGCTGAAATGTCAGCTTGTTTTGCTATGACGACTTTCAGGCCAAAGAAAGGTCAATAGTTATGGCTTATGAGACAATTTCTACTTTCAGTCCACAAATGAATGTCGGGAGGTACAAAATGGACAGATGAGACATAAAAGAAACTGTAAAAATGAGATCGCCTTGACCTGAAAGTCAGAGGCAGACAGAGAGAGAGGGCAGAAGGTTAAAGGTGGTCAAACATCCGCCCCATCATTCATCTTTCAGCTATTTTTCTTGTTGCTGTTCCTTCACCTTCCTGTTGTCCTTACATTCTGTCCTTTATCTGTTATGCACACTCTGTCCGTGTGTGTCCCAAGAAAAAAGTACGCAAGCACTGAGTAATACTGGGAATCATCAGGGCTAGATGCTTTAGCTGGTTGTCGAAACACAGAGGTTGGGTTCATATTTCAAAAGCATTTTGTTTTTGTGTTTTTGTCATTCTAAAAAAGCCAAAAAAAAAGAAGGATATGGTAGACTTAACTATAGGCCTGTAGACACTAAAAGGGCAAACTCTGCCATTCAAACCAAAAGAAGACCAAATTTGAACCAAATTTGAATCAAGAGTTCCCAACATGTGATGCAGGCTTTTCTCAGCTCGTATGTTCTCTTTCACCAGTTGACCTGACACCCTGTCCTGACAGTATCACCACCACTGTGTGTGTGTGTGTGTGTGTGTGTGTACAGAGATAGCCTAGCTACTCAGAATCAGGTTTCGTTGACCTTTGTGGAACATTACTGGGGTCACAGTGAGGTTGGGCCAAGAGATTCTTGACATTTCTCTCTTCAACACCTGACCCAGCACATAGAGAAAATGTGTGTGTGTGTGTGTGTGTGTGTGTGTGTGTGTGTGTGTGTGTGTGTGTGTGTGTGTGTGTGTGTGTGTGCATTATTGGCCCTCACCATGTTACAGTGTGCTGACAGCAGGGACAGTTTCCTATGTATAACTCCATAGATCTAACATCATGACAGGATGACAAATACACTGCAGGAAAAATCCTGGGGGAGACACGACAGGCAAAAACAGATTTTTATGCACTGGTCAATTTTGAGATTTTGGGCAATTTGTCTTCCATAACATGTCTTCTTTTGGACTTGAAAAAAACTCAAAAATACACATTTAGGTCTTTATTTTACTACACTTTATCTATTTGCATCTGTAGATTTCTAAATTCAACAAAAGTTGGCGTTCTAAATCAACATGCTGCTCCGTGATCGCTGTCTGCACCCTGTCATCACATATACCTTTAGAAAGCTCTCTCTCAATGTTGTCAGATCCAAATATGGTCATTTCCTTTTTAAAGTACAATGGGGGAATTAACTCTAAATGTGCAATCTCATTGGATGATGCCAATTTCTGACAACATGATTCGTTCAGATTCGTCACGTGACGTGCGTAAATATATAGTTGTCACATATATACTACACAGTACTGATTGCGATACAACACACTATATTACAAAACAATTACAGTACACAACAGTTACAGTTTTTGTATAATATCATTACTATACAATACTAAACAAATCTGTAATTTTGGGATCAGGCAGGCAGGCAGATTCATATTTAGCTGTCAGTGGAGCTGCTGTCCCCTCTCCTAGGAGAACTTCCAGCTTTCCAGAACTTTGCTTTCTTTTTTTGGCTATTTTTCCAAGGTGTAAATCTCTTAGTGAAGATACTTTTTCACAGTGGACGAGGAAGTGCATCTCTGTCTGACCAAGTTGGTGGTCACTGAGCATGTATTTAGTCAGGATCCGTCTCTTCTTCGTATCTCTGATAGTGTGCAGATACTCTGTCAAATAACAATTTAGTCTACTTTGTTTGCTTTCTCCAATGTTCTAAATCTTTAGAATGATTCATAATTTGTTTTTGTTGTGTCGTGTTGTTATGAACCAGCGCTGATGGGAGCCTGGTTAGTTAGCTTCACCATTGGCTGACTGAGGGGACTGCATTCAAAATGCAAATGAGTGCCTCAATTCTGTTATATGAGTGTGGTGTCCAAAAACTGTCTTTGGGGGAAAAGTAAGCTTGAGGCAGTAGCAAGTATGGCCATATCCACCTTCAATGAAGGTGCCACTGCCATGCTTTCTGTTATGGAGAAGTTGTGGCTTCAAAGCACAGTTGTGACGGCCAATTCAATGAGAGAAACTGATCTCAGGATCTCGAAAGCTGAGGCCGTCACAACTGCCAGTGCTAAATATATGTGCAAGAGTCTGAGCACAGCTAAAAAGGTAAAAAGGCATCAGCAGGAACTGGATGAGGGCCCTACATATGAAGCAGGCATGGGAAATTAGGCTGTAGACGTATCTAGAGGCCAGGGTGGCCGTTCTACATGGGACCATTTGTGTGTGTACACTGTTTTTTACTGTTCAGTTGAAGGCCATAAATGCTGTGTTATTAGGTTTGATGTGTTTTAGGGGGGTTGTATTGTTGTTGCTAATGATTTGATAAGATATTGTGTCTGTAAATAGCTGTTTCCACTAATTCAAATCTTTAAAGGCTGTTTTTTTCTCATACTCTGAGCCAGAAATCTCCACTTTAGCAGCACCTACATACACCAAACTTTCCAGTTGTATTCCTATGTATATTCTTAAGGTTTTTACAGAAGGGTCTGATTTATACAACATTTTATGCCTAAAAATGGGGCGAAAATTGATTTTTTTTATGGATGTTGACAGTATTTTCTGATTAATTGAATCCAAAATCCCCTCTGTAAAACATAGGGCATATTTAATAAGTTGATACCTTATTTGCATATTTAAAAATAAACATTCTAAACACTTGTAATACAAAAGATATTTGCCTTAATGTCAGTAATCAACTTGGGAAGTTTCATGCTGATATCTATTAGTCTTTTTTTTCCCCATATTCACCTGGGGTGTCTCTTAATTCAGACAAAAACACTGAGACCTTAATGGTAATTAATCCTAAAAAACAAAAAGTTGTCAATGTTCACACCAAAAAACCTGGACATAAATTCAAAAAGATCAAACAGTAAATGAAATCTCTTCAATAAAATAAATGATTCATTGCAACTGTTGAGACAATTATACTCTATATTATTATAAATAAAAAATAAATGAAATAATCACAAGTAAAAACATTTTGGTGATTTGAGTAGAAGATGTTAAAATCTGTTTATGTTATAACTTGTGTCCTGTTTACATGGTAATTTTTTTTGCAGTGGATTTCATCAAATCACAGAGAAGACCAAAATGCTACCTTTTTAAAATAGCTGTGAGCGTTATAAAATTCGCAGGATCGCTATTGTGGAAACTTTTTGTCAACCATGGCATTAGGGTTGGCACTTTTATATATATATTTATATATATATATATATATATATATATATATATATATATATATATATATATATATATATATATATATATATATATATATATATAAATATATAGACAAATACACACACACACACACACACACACACACATACACTGGGACAAACTACAGCTGAGCTGTAGGCCTGCAGTGTGTGTGTGTGTGTGTGTGTGTGTGTGTGTGTGTGTGTGTGTGTGTGTGTGTGTGTGTGCGTGCAGGGGTCAGAGTGTTAGAGGTTGCAGGGAGGACAGGCTGAAGTGACGCCGCATCTTGTCTGCAGCACGGCATGGTGGGAAATATGAGAACAGAGGAGAGAGAGAAAGAGGTCAGCTTGTCATCACCATCATGTGGGTTATCTGAGATTGGAAGGGGGGGGGGGTGTCGTTGAAGGATGTGGCCGTGTCAGATGAGTGAGAGGAGAGAAGTAGAGAGAGTAAATACATCAATATTTCAGTGAATTAGTCTTTATTCTCAAGACGATTTTGGAATATTTATATTGACATACAGTATTTTGTCTTTTTTCGTCTTTGTCTCAGGATACACTGATTTGGGGGTTTTGTTTGTAACTTTAAAGGATAGATTCATATTTATTTCAAGTGGATCTTATGTAACAACAAAGGTTAGAAGAAATAAATTAAGTATAGCTGGACACTGTAGTTTTCAAGTGCATTTGTTGGCGACTATTTTAGTGGCAGATTAACACTACTGTGTACTGTGAGACAACACTACTGTGTGTTCATTAGAGACAGTGGTTTTAAAAACTTTAGTCTGTCAATCAATGTGCTCCAGTCCAACCAGTTCTCACTCCCAACCTTGCAAATACTGACGCTTGGTCAACGGCTCTCAGCGTCAGACACAGATGCAAAAATCCCGCTTTAGCATTTGTATGGAACGCACCATAAGATGACATAGTATTAACAGCGTCAACGGGAGTGAGTTGTATGAGAGACCGAAAATCTTCATAAAGAAGAAGGTAGGGGGGGTGGATGGGTCAAACAACATAGGACTTTCACCCAGGAGACCAATGTTCATGTACCGTTCTTGTCCCACATGTCACTGAAATGCACATTTTGTAACCCCACCCACAATCTTTACTGTAATGGACAAATGGACGCTCAGTAAGAAATGCCAAAGGCACCTGAGTTGCTTTGTAACTCGCTGGGAGTGAGAATGTGTTGTCCAGTTCCTTTCTTTCCCTTGTGCCATTTTGTGTCTCTTATCTAAGTTTGTCAATCCTCTTCTAAACATTAAATGGTGAGAACTGCCTGATTACACTTTCTGGGTTATGATATAGATATTCTTTCTACAAGCTTAGTTTGTTAGTCGTGTAGTTATTGCTCTAAGATTCCCAAAATGAAAGGGAAATTGTTTTAGCAGAATCATTTCAGGACTGTTTGGAAATTTCTATATTACAGTTACAGGTAATTTACATTACGTTGTATCTATGTATCCATATTAGTTGTTTTTTGATTCGGATTCTTTCTTAGGGAATCATAGCTGGTTGGTTTAATTCATTGAGTCATGTTTCAGCTCATAGAGTCAGACATGAAGGTTTATTAGCAGAACAACACAGACAAATATGAGCCAACATCAGCCTGCTGCTTTTCACAGTGATCCATTCAGTGCTGCGTGTTGGATGCCAGAGGAAACATTAGCTTTCTGTGGTGGCGCAGCATTCGTCCACCTCGTTAAAGACAAGCAGCTTGGGCGACGGGACACGAACCTCACGCAGGAGTTCCAATTTGCCCGGAGGCAGGTGAGCCCCGTGGTGCAGGTGAGCCCCACAGTGCAGCTCGTCCACAGGGCTCTGTGGCCTCGGCTTCATTCATCACTGGGCTGACACATTCCTGCTGTCTGCCTGAGGCTCACATTCACACGCACACACAAACAGCAGGCTGTTGTACTCCCACACAGTGCCATGCGGTCAAACTGACAACCCTGCTCACCCCATAGACAGAGTCCATTCTGTTTGTTAGCCGGAGGTGAACAACACTGGGATTCATGTCAGTTGTTTTTCAGGAGATAAATGGTTCAACAGTTATGAAGCATACAGATTCTACAGATGCCAAAATTGAAAATTTAGCTGAATGATAAATTAAACCTCATAATGTGACACAAACACTGCCAGGGCCAAAGGCTCAATTCCTTGTGCCTATAGCAGTTGTATCCGTGTTAACCAAATTGTTTGAAGACTACAGTAGCAACAATGTTGGGAAAAACAATCCAATGCTGCCTGATTTTTGCAGTGTAAGCTAGCTAACGAAGAAGCAGAGGAGTTTCCACTTGGTTCCCAGTAACTGAGTCTAACTGGGTCCTACCTGAGTGGATGTGAGAGCACTCTGGCAGTGGATCATAATCATCATGAATGTAATTAATTTATATAGCGCATTTCTAGTCTTAATGACTACTAAAAGCACTTTTACAGAGTACAGCAGTGGTGTCAAATTGGTGTCATTTTAGGTCATGGGCCACATACCCCTAATTTGATCTCAAGTGGGCCAGACAGGTAAACCACTCCAGAAAGATCAGAAACTTTATCTGCCACAGAGTTTCTTGTTTTCTTACAGACATGGGAGAGATATGTAATATTCTCAGATTTTCTAAGATTAAAGTCGTCAATTTGGAATTGAAATTAATTACGTCTCTGCAATTTTCACACTTTGCAAAGTCATCCAGTGGGCCTGATTGGCCCTTTAGGTGGGCCAGGTCTGGCCGTATGTTTGACACCCCTGGAGTACAGGAACCATTCATACACATTCTTACACTGGTAGTCTATATACACGACGTTCCACTTCCGGGATTGCTCTGTTGGCGACAAAAAATCCACCATATTTCATTCATTTTTGCCGAATATCCGTTGCCTTGGGCATCCTTTGTGTTGGCATTTTAAACTCTGGCCAATTTAGGAGGACTACTGTATGGTTAACCTTTTCTCAGATCTCTGCAGGGTAAATCCAGACAGCTAGCTAGACTATCTGTCCAATCTGAGTTTTCTGTTGCACGACTAAAACAACCTTTGAACGTACACGTTTCATCAAAACAAGTTCTTTCCCGAGGCTATTTTGTAGCAGCACCGTTGCTCCGCTCAGTGCTTAGCACCACCCAAGACGATTGTGATTGGTTTTAAGAAATGCCAATAAACAAGAGCACGTTTTTCTCCCATCCAGAATGCTGTGTGGGCTTGCCAGACCCTCCTCTGCAGTGCTGTGAAGGAAGGTCCGGCAATGTGAGACTCATACACTGTGGCTGAGGCTGTCGTACAAGATGCCACCTAATCATAAGATAATCATTCACACCAGTGGCGCATCGGTAGCAATTCAGGTTCCAGTTACTTGCCCAATGACACAACATTGTGCAGGGCCCGGGATTAGACAACCAACCTTGCGATTGGTAGGTGACCGCTCTACTTTACTTTTTTTCAAATGCTTACACACAAAATCTTTTCATGTCACACAATTTTTGAAACCTCTCACTCAAAGTGCAAAACTACACAGCAAATCTCCAAAACCATAAGCTATTTCTCAGCCTTTCACTCAGTTTTCAATTACATAAAACACTTTTTTCAAAACACTACACACAAGTATCTACCTAAAACACAACAATCTAACAGGAAGTGACTTGCTTTCCTTTTCTAAACACAACCAATCAAAATGCTACACTTATTTACCAGGGTACACACACACACTCCTCACATGTGCCAACACATTATGTCATAACTGAACACTAACCAATCACTGCTTTAGTATAGGCCTATACAGAGGTCAAAGATCAGATTACCTGTTTGGAACAATGGATGCCAACAATAGACAGAGAGCAAGGGGAGGAGGAGGGACAGACAGGGGACGACAACGAGGAGGAGGAGGAGGGAAGAAGAGGAAGGAGAGCCATGATGAGATCAGGGCCACACTTATTCATCATGTGATCAACCACGGATTGACCATGAGAAAAGCCCATCTTGAGTAGCTTTACAATGGCGTCCATACTGCATGCAACTATCTAATGACTATTTCAGCATTACAAATCAATCAGACTTTGTTTGTGCATACAATCCCCCCCCCCCCCCCCACCACCACGACACACAAACACAAACACACACACACACACACACACACACACACACACACACACACATATTCTTTATTCTAAAAATGATACATTTGGTTTACATATGTTTGTAGTTTGTTTTCTTGTTTCATGCTACTGTATACAATGCTGTGCTACTCTTGAATGAATATGTTCTGTTTTACTGTAAGCATTGTCGTTTACAGTGCACTTTTCAACCCCTCTCAGCAGATTACTTTCTCTCTAGAACATTGTAAATGTAGAAATAGGCCTATGAAAGACAAAAGAGCTTTAGATTTAGAACAACAATGTGTACATGCTATATCCAAAACATTACTATTATGAAAAAAGTGTTTGCCATTTGATGTAAATGCTTCATTTTGAGATGTGTTTATGGTATTTTGAATGCAGCGTTTCATTTTGAAGGCGATGTGAAGCATTTTGCATTTTGTGTGTGCAGTTTTTGGAATTTTGTGTAGAGTTTTGAAAAAAGGAGACATAGTTTTGAAAACGTGTGTAAGCAGTTGGAAAAAAACTGTAAGAGCTGAAACCTTCATGATCCAACTTTACAGGTCTGGTTTTAGTGTTTGATTGTGCTCACAGATGCCAGCAAAGAAGCCTGAACTACTTGTTATACCTGAACGTGTCAGTAATGTCCAACACCTTGTTGATTTTTAGCATTTGGTTGTCTTTTTCCTGTCATATTTGATCCTTTACTGTTTTTTGTGAACAGTAGGATCCATCCACTGTACTCCACGTAAAACTGGAAGTGTAAAGTCTGACACTGTTGTGGCATATACAACTATTCAAAATATGAGAAAGTACCTAAGCTAAACAATCTACTGTTTAATAGATTTAAAAAAAAATAAAAAAAACACCTAAATGATCTGCTCCATTCTGGTTTAGCAGTTTGGCGTTGATAAACATATTCCATTTTGCTGACCAATGAGCAGGGAGGAAACAGAGTGTTACTTCCTGGTTTCAGGTTATTGGCTTGTGCACAAAAAGAAAGGCAGATGCTTTGGCACGTTCTACCAGCAGCATGTGGAAATAGTGGTTGTGTGTGTGTGTGTGTGTGTGTGTGTGTGTGTGTGTGTGTGTGTGTGTGTGTGTGTGTGTGTGTGTGTGTGTGTGTGTTTGTGTGTGTGTGTGTGTGTGTGTGTGTGAGAGAGAGAGAGAAAGCAGTGTGGAAGACGGATGAGTGCATGAATTCATCTGACTTCCTGTGTACCAGTCAGCTGGAAGCTTTTGACTTGATTAAAGCCTTTGTCTGTGTGTGTGTGTGTGTGTGTGTGTGTGTGTGTGTGTGTGTGTGTGTGTGTGTGTGTGTGTGTGTGTGTGTGTGTGTGTGTGTGTACAGTAAGTGTGTCTGAGTTACAAACCAGATGCTGCTTGCTGTGAGAGACAAGACTGTCTGGCACAAAGAGATGAACACCACCTGGACGAGAAAGAGAGAGACGGGGTGTCACAAACAATTTTTACACAACCACGACATCCCAAAAATGCAGAAAAACAAACAGCGTGAAGAGAGAAGTTTGTGTCCGTAAGGAAAGACCAGGTGGATACAGGAAGTAGTTTGACTTTGAAGGCAAAGGCGCGTACATCAAGAAGTGTGCCGGGATTTGAAGCAAATTGAACATAGCCGCCAAGCAGCAGTGGAACTGCAACTCCCAGCCCATCAAATGATGCCCTCTGGCCCAAAAAGACTTTTCCCATATACTTAGATGGTGAAAGTCTGTAAATAAATGGATACATTTTTTTCTACCGTCACAACCCCCACGGAATAACTTGATTCACTGTCAGAATTTGACCCTCTCGGTGCTAAAACATTTGGAAAGTTTAAAGATCGTTTTATCCTGATTCACGTTAGCGGAGCGCTAAACAGGAAGTAGCAAGCTCAGCCAGCGGAAGTCTCCAGTACATCTGCTCTATGGGCCCCATACTGTGAAAGCAGCACCGATGATCCGGGTTATTTTAGATGCGGTTTTGGCTCCATTATGGCTTTATGCACCACTGAGCACCGCTCATAGGAATTAACGGTGCTCCGCCTCGATTGCTGTATCCAGTTGGTATAGCTAATACATCCATGGCGGACACCTGCCGCAATAACAGCCATCTTGCGGATTCATCGCTTGTTATTTGAAATGGGTCTGGTAAAGTTTGGTCTCAATCTTTGTCAGACTATACAGTATAAGACACACTTTATACAATATACATTTTGAAATCTAAAAATGGAACTTAGAATGGTGTGTCGGCCAGTGTACTGTATTATTTAATGTAATATTTCAGCACTTTTCATACATACAAATGTAGCACAAAGTGCTTCATACAATATCCCCCCCCCCCCCACACACATACACAAACACAGATATTCACACTTGACACATAATACAATATCCCTCCCCCCATTTGCCCACCCACCCCTAAATCGACAAAAAATGAATTCATTAAAAACAAACTGAGGAAACGCCATCATTAGTGAGGAAACACCAGAGGCAAGAAGCTTAAAACCAAAAGGTAAAATAAATATATGTATGAATAAATAAAAGCTCTAAACAGTGGCTAATAAGTACATTAACTGTAGATTGTTAAAAACAATCAGTAAAATACAAATAAATAAATAAGTAGAATAAAAACAACCAATAAAATCAATTATAGAACCAACTAAAACAATCAGACTACAGACACATAAATAATTAAATAAAGTAGATTAACAAAAAGTAGTTTCATTAAAATAGATACATAAAATGGATAAATATGTTGTTTAATGAACGGCCTGACTAAAAAACAAGGTTTTAAGTTTGCAGAACAGAGCTCTGTGACTTCACGATCTGCAACTACAGTTTCAGGGTCCTGTCTTAACCAGGTGTCAGTCAGACCCTGAGTCAGACTGATAAGGATGCTGTTGTGCACTAAAAAAAGCAGACATATCAGAATGGTAAGTTTAGTTAGCATCTTTTATTTGTTCATGTTTATTAGCTTGTTACTCTGTAACTGGCAGTGGCTGACTGCTACGATGACGGTGTGTTTTCCCTCTCTGTACTGACAGTCTGCTCTGCTCTGAAGGTTTCAGATTTCTTTGCCGGTGTTGTGTCGAAATTGTTGCCCCATCAAATAGTGTTGCCCATATCAGACAGCGATTGGCTTACACTTTAGTGACGTACCTAATCAAGCTTGCCCGGGATACGTTTGAATCTCAAATTTCAGGGAAGTGCACAGACATCTTCAGTAGAGGAATGTGAAAACACCTCTATAGTGACAAACTGTGCAAATAAAAGTCAGTATAGTCAAGGTCTGACATTTTAGGGGACATAAACCCATAAACCCATTTTTTAGTGTCGGGGGACTTTAAAATGTTTGTATTTTTGAAGACAGTATGAGATTAGGTACACATAGATCCTGAGTGCAAAACTCTGTAAACTAAATTTATTTATTATGAGAGAAAAAGGACACTGAAGGAAGTGCACCTCACTTCTGGGAACCCAGCTCTCTTCCCATTGGCCTGCAGACCTGGCGTCCCCAGACAGTTGGACTCTATGGGGCTTGGCAGATCACAAAGCAGCCTAAGGCAGAGATCAATCAACGAAAAACACGCACAAACACATTGTATTCACATAGAAGTTAATAAGTTGAAAAATATATTTTCCAGCTACTTAGCTCAGCGCTTGAACTCACACTAATGACATCACACTGCTAATGTCATTACCTGATGTTTTTAGTCTGAAGTTCCACCTTTCAAATGGAAACAGGTTTTGGGGCAATAAAACCAAATGGTAGTGGTGTGTATACTTCAGGGGGCCTGGGAGTTTAGGTCATTTACAACAAAACACTGTGTGTGTGTGTGTGTGTGTGTGTGTGTGTGTGTGTGTGTGTGTGTGTGTGTGTGTGTGTGTGTGTGTGTGTGTGTGTGTGTAAAGAAGAGGCGGAGTCTCTCTGTCCCTCAGGTCTATTGCTGTGCTGTCTCATCAATAACCTTCATATTGACAGGTGAAGGGACACACACAGGCAGGGACACCCCCACGGTGTAAAGACTGTGTGTGTGTGTGTGTGTGTGTGTGTGTGTGTGTGTGTGTGTGTGTGTGTGTGTGTGTGTGTCTTTCTAAAGCGGTGATGTGAATGAGGTTTTTCGGGTTTTTCTCAGTGTCTTCAGCTCTGTAAGTGAGCAGGTGGTGAGTCCAGTCTCATCTGCCTTCCCCTCTGTCACACAAACACACAGACAACACACACACACACACACACACACACACACACACACACACACACACACACACACACACACATACACACAAACACCAGCAGAGCAGTTCTCTTGGAAAGGACAGATGTGTGTAGTCAAGAAAAAGTACACAGATGGAAAAGACAGTCAGTGTCTTTCATTTGCTCCCTATATGTGTGTGTGTGTGTGTGTGTGTGCGTGTGCGTGTGCGTGTGCGTGTGTGTGTGACAGTTTTATAAGAGTGAATGAAGAAACAGAGAATTACTATGGAAACTGACTTTTATAGATAGTTTTACGTGTGTGTGTGTGTGTGTTATGTGTGTGTTGCTGCGGATAATTAAATGCCAATAGGGGAGAGAATCTCATTTGCAGTGAAGGTCTTTATAGAAGAGTTCCCATGTCAATCACACACACACACACACACACACACACACACACACACACACAGGTTAACGAGGAAATTAAGGGAGAACAGAGAGGAGCAAATCAGGAGGAAGGAGTGGTGTAGATGGAAAAAGAAAAGAAGATTCAATGTGCAGATAGAGGGATAGAGGATGTTTACGAGGAAGACTTGTAGGTCATAGACGAAGAAAAGAGAATGAGGAAGTCAGTAAGGAGCAAGAGGTGAAGATGGAAGAGAATATAGGGAATGTAAGACAAATAGTACAAAGAGGAGTTTATGGAACAAGAGTAAGTGGTGAAGAAAGGAGTAGAAAGAGTAGAGTGTAGGATAGGAAAGGACAGGTGAGAGGACAGGTGAGAGAGGAGGAAGAGGAGGAGGAAGAGGAGATGATTGATGATTGATTCATTCATTCATTCATTGACCTGAGTCAATCAATCAAACTTTATTTACAGAGCACTTTAAAACAATAAACTTAACCAAAGTGCTGTAGAGACGAATGAGTAAAATACATAAAGTACATAACTCACACAGGCATAAAATACAAATAAGACAAATTAAGAGACATGAAACATGAGAAGACAGCCATACAATAAAGCAATAAGAAGCAAGAGGACAGGAAGAGGATGTTAAACATCAAGAGGAGAAAGAGGAGGAGTGGAAGATGAAGAAACAGGAAGTCGGCGAGGTAAGAGAAGGAGGTATAAAGGGAGCAGAAAGAGTTAGCAGCAGCCAGTCCTGATGAATAATCTGAAGTCACACTTCATGCTGACATCCTATGACTCTATTTTCATACTGTGTATGATACAGGACACAGAACACACATTCAAACAATGACAACCACTAAAAGACCGCTGACTGCTGACCATTTGTACCAGTCACAGGTCCCAGGTTGTGAGTGTTCTTGGAAGATGTTAGACCTGATCCGACTCTGACCCTTGGAAAATATACTTAAACCCATCATCCATAAATAAATTTTCTAAAAAGAGACTCAATCCCTGAGCACAGTCAACCCCCATCTGAATTTTTAACCTTTATTCATACAGGTAATCTCATTGAGACACAGGGTCTCATTCTCAAGAGAGACCTGTTTCGGACAGTACATAACATCAGTTACAGACAGTCATACAGACAGGTTTCAGTATATACAATATTTAGCAAATAGCTTATACAATATTTAAATAAAAGTGCCACGTAGACTTAGAACACAAGAACAATATTCCAAAGATGTTTTTATTTACAGTGCCCTTCAAATGAGTTTAAAATCCCCTAGCAGGATCGAGCTGGAAAGCTTTAGATCCTGCCGCAGTGTATTCCAGGTTGAGGGGGCAGAAAAAGAGAAAGAGCCTTTTTACAGTAAGCTCTGTACGAACTGATGTAACTTTGAATAGACCCCAAGATTGCCTGAAACGTCAACCTGAAAAGACTCTAATCAAGAAAGAACACCAATACTGGCGGTATGACACACTATTTCTAACAGTTGTTTTTAATTGTTTTAACTGCTCTTTAATGTTTTATGTAAAACACTTTGAATTGCCTTGTTGCTGAACTGTGCTATACAAATAAAGCTGCCTTCTTCAAAAACCTCACTGTTTTGTTATGTTCTGTACATATATTATCCAACTGTACATTCGTTGATGTTTCATACTTTACATACCTCACATTTGCAATCCCTACTGTCTACATTTTAGTATATTCACTGCAATACTGACGCCTGCACTTTCTCTATACATATAGATATATACATATGTACATCACTACATTCCTGCGCTCTGGTTAGATGCTAACTGCATTTCATTAGCTCTGTACTTGAACTGTGCTTCATGACAATAAAAAAATGTAATCTGAATCTTGAATCTGAATCTTCTTGCTATTAATAAATAGTGATGTTCTGTGAATGAAATATATTTCTCATAATATTTCCTCCTGTGATTATGACATGCTACGTGATCAGAGCTGATACTCTATGTATGTATCCATTTGGATTCATTATGATAAACAAACCAGAGCGTTGTTGTTTTTTCCCTATCCCAGAGGCAGTGTAGCCAGACCATACTTAGTCTGTATTGACGGCATTTCTGGGATTGTTCAGGTGCCGCCAGAAATTCCGCCGGATATCCCTCAGTCCTATAGCTCTGAGTAGTGACGACTTCATGAGTTTCTTTAATGATAAAATTATAATAATTAGAGATAAAATTCATCACCTCTTGCCCTCAACTTCTAATGGTTCACCTTTAAACGCAGGACCGCTAGAAAGAACGACAAGACCTGAAATACAGTATACTTAGACTGCTTTTATCCTATCGACCTTGAACAATTAATGTTAAAGGTCTCTTCAGCTAAGCCATCTACCAGTCTCTTAGACCCCATCCCAATGAGGCTACTTAAAGAAGCATTACCTGTGGTTAACACTTCATTACTAGGTATGATCAATATGTCTTTATTAACAGGTTATGTACCGCAGTCATTTAAACCTGCAATAAACCTCTTCTGAAAAAACCCACCCTCGATCCTGAGGTCTTAGCCAACTATAGACCTATATCTAATCTTCCCTTTCTCTCCAAGATCCTTGAGAAGGTAGTCGCTAATCAGTTATATGACTTTCTACATAGCAATATTTTATTTGAGGACTTTCAGTAAGGATTTAAAATGCATCATAGCACAGAGACGGCGCTGGTGAAAATTACTAACGACCTTCTAACTGCTTCAGACAAAGGACTTGTCCCCGTACTTGTCATGCTAGATCTTAGTGCTGCATTCAACACTATTGACCATACCATCCTGTTATAGATATTGTAACATTTAGTTGACATTAAAGGAATCACACTAAGCTTGTTTATGTCCTATTTATCTGATAGATCTCAATTTGTTAATGTTAGCGATGAATCCTCCAGGCATGCTAAAGTTAGCCATGGCGTCCACAAGGCTTGGACCAATTCTATTCACCTTATATATGCTTCCTCTAGGCAATATTATTAGGAAACACTCAATTAACTTTCACTCTTTATGTGGATGACACCCAATTATACCTATCAATCAAGCCAGACGAAACCAGTCAGTTAGCTAAACTTCAAGCATGCATTAAAGATATAAAATCATGAAACCTACAATTTTCTGATTTTAAACTCAGACAAAACCGAGGTTATTGTGCTGGGGCCTAAACACCTCCGAACCTCATTATCTAAAGATATAGCTACTCTGGATGGCATTGCCCTGGCCTCCAGCACTACTGTCAGAAATCTAGGAGTTATTTTTGATCAGGATATATCCTTTAACGCCCACTTAAAACAAACCTCAAGAACAGCCTTTTTCACATTTGTAACATTGCCAAAATTAGGAACAACCTGTCTCAAAACGATGCTGAATAACTAGTCCATGCATTTGTTTCTTTCAGGCTGGACTATTGTAATTCCTTACAATCAGGTTCCTCAAATAAGTCCCTTAAGACACTCCAACTGATCCAGAATGCTGCAGCGCGTGTTCTGACAGGAACTAAGAAAAGAGATCATATTTCTCCTGTATTAGCTTCTCTGCATTAGCTTCCTGTAAAATCCAGGATTGAATTTAAAATCCTTCTCCTGACCTACAAAGCTCTAAATGGTCTAGCACCATCAAATCGTGAAGAGCTCTTAGTACCTTATTGTCCCACTAGAGCACTGCACTCCCAGAATGCAGAGTTACTTGTGGTTCCTAGAGTCTCTAAAAGTAGAATGGGAGCCAGAGCCTTCAGCTATCAGGCTCCTCTCCTGTGGAACCAGCTCCCAGTCTGGGTTCAGGGGACAGACACCATCACCACATTTAAGAGTAAAGTTAAAACTCTCCTCTTTGATAAAGCTTATAGTTAGGGAGTGAGGAGTTGCGGTGTTTGCCTAGACCGGCGGGGGAGCGTGTATAGCCACAGACACGGCACCCCTTCTCTTCTCAAATTCTTTTCAAATCGTCAGATTCATCTACCAACCCTTATAGAACTGGCTCAGGTTTGCTTTGCACCAGCTCTTAATTATGCTGTTATAGTTTTAGCCTGCCAGGGGATTTCCTTTGACACACTGAGCTCCTCTCTCCTCTCTCGTTCCATCTGTGTGCATCCATGTCCCAGAAATGCTTGTTACTAACTTAGCTCTGGGGAGCTTATTCCCCGGAGTCCTTATGTTTTTTCACCCAGCAGTATTCCTTGGATTAGGGTGGCACCTAAATCATGGTTGCAGCTGTTGCCATGTTCCTGCTCCAAACCCTTCTATGTCCTGCTACATCATGCTACACTCTGCAGTGCCCTGCTACACCCTGCTACGTCCTGCTATGCCCTGCATTTCCCTGCTGCGCTCTGTTATGCCCTGCAGTGCCCTGCTACGTCCTGCTATGTCCTGCAGTGCCCTGCTACGCCCTGCTACACCCTGTAACACTCTGCAGTGCCCTGCTACGCCATGAACTACTACAACTACTATTTCTAGTCATAGTTCCATAATCTTTACTGTGACTATTATTGCCACTGTTCATCACGCTTCCAACCGGCACCGTCAGACACCTCCTACCAAGAGCCTGGGTCTGTCCCTAAAAAGGAGTTTTTCCTCACCACTTTCGCACTAAATGCTTGCTCTTGGGGGAATTACTGCAATTGTTGGGTCTTTGAGTGTGGTCTAGACCTACTCTATCTGTAAAGTGTCTTGACATTTATGATTTGATACTATAAATAAAATTGAATTGAATTGAATTTTGGCTGGATGTCCTTCACCTTCTGCTTTCTTTGTGTTGGCATTTTAAACTCTGGTGGATTTCTGAGGACTATGGTTAACTGCTCCTCAGATCTCTGCAGGGTAAATCCAGACAGCTAGCTAGACTGCCCAATCTGAGTTTTCTGTTGCACAACTAAAACAAACTTTGAACGTTCCTTCCCGAGGCTATTTTGCAGTGGCACCGCTGCTCCGTCCGGCGCCTAGCGCCGCCCAAGACGATTGTGATTGGTTTGCCAATAAACCAGAGCAGCACTGTGGAGGAAGGTCTGACAATGTGAGACTACTGGGGGACTGACTGTAACAGAGTATAGCAACACTTTCTCCTGTGAAAAATCACTAATAAAGGCTTTTAAACCATCTACACATCTGGACATCACCAAATCGTGATCTAAAATTGGGAATAAATTAAATTTGCTGCCAATTTTACAGCTTTTCCGGGCATTGGCATAGTTACATTCAGCAGTGTATGTGATGTAAACACTGCAGTAACGTGCCTGGAGCAGATGACCATATAAAGAAATCCAGCAAGAACCTTGAGTCAAGAGTAGAAAAAACACTTGAACGTGTTAGGGGGGTCAGAAATTTGAGGTTTTGGCTCACAGGGTTTAGTTTTTAATACGTTTACCTCAGTATTTGAAGTTTATGCCACATTCAGTATGAACATCTAACATTGTACCGTGATGTATATGACAGAAAATATGGAGAAGCATAATATTGTCTCCTTTAATATACAAACAATCTCTCTCTCTCTCTCTCTCTCTCTCTCTCTCTCTCTCTGTTTGTTACAGTGGGGGGTGGGGGGCTTGGATGTGAGGTGAGGAGAAGTGAGACGATAAGGAAGGTTAGAAAGAGAAAATAGGGAAATATAATCTAACGTTAATACATTCACACACACATTAACACTGAGTCTGAAAGGCCATCACATCTTTTTTTCCCATGTGAGTGTGTGTGTGTTTGGACCTGTGGATTGACGTATGGTCAAATGAAAGAGGAAGGCTGGTGGATCGCGCTTGAATGGAGCTTAATTTACATGCTAATGTATGTTTATGCGTGTGTGTATGTGTGTGTGTGTGTGTGTGTGTGTGTGTGTGTGTGTGTGTGTGTGTGTGTGTGTGTTATAGTGCTGAGGGCGATTATTTTAGTCTGGATCAAAGGTGAGATGAGATGACACTGCCTCTAAGAGTTGTCACTTACACACACAGTGGACAGGTTTGAAAAAAGGAATGTTATTTTTACTAAAACATTCCTGGTGAAGTTGACCATTCAACCAGAATGTCCAGGTCCTACAACCTTGTTACTCCAACAGCAGCGACAGTCACTCCATATCTCACATCCTTTCTCAGACTTCAGCAGTATGCTCTCTGCACTATGGACCTTTTGCCTTGTCATAACGGCAAAAGCACAGGTGTAATTAATTACATTAACGATGGCTGCATTCCATTTAGGGCTGTCAGTTCCAGGTCCCCTGTATTATGAATGCAGCTCACTGTCATGGCTTATTGAGAGATAAACAGATAAACAGTGCCCCAGTTTCACACAAATTCTATTCAACTTGGGTGTGACATCATTCCCAGCTCTGGCTATTACCTGGTAGTTGAAAAATGATGCCAAAGGGATACCAGGGCGTCAAAAAGTGATGCCAAGAAGTCCTGACCAAGTGTCATAAGTTAGGAGTGAGAATGTGTTTATTTTTACTTTCGACATAAAGTCATTATAGTAACAGCACTGTTGATCCCTATGACTCCAAAACATGTAGACTAACTTGTGTTCCTACAAAACCTAGACATTTGGCCAGTGGTGGTGGTCAATGAATTACATTTTCATTACATAATTCTCATACAGGCCGAAGACTGTAACATGTTTCCAAATGATTGCCGGTAACTTTTTCAAAAAAAGGTTGTGAACATCCATGAAGATTTCAACTGATTCAACAATCAGAACTTCAAACATGAGTGAATGGTTTGGCACACAGTGACCCACAGTGCACTGGAGGAGGAGCCTGGAAATAGTGCCCCCTTTTATATTGAGGTAATTGACAATACATTCTGAATCTAATCATGGCATCAACAATCTGAATCCAACTGAATTGTGAGATTGTTACTTAGAGTGTGTTATTCTCTCATAAGGCAGTGCACAAAGGAAATAGAGGAGCTTGTTATGTAAAACATCTTTTTAAACAGCTCAAGAAAAATTTGAAGAAACACAATTTCATTGATCTTTGGAACAACATTGTACCTGCTGTTTGTAAAGTTGTTTGTGTTCTTGTTTTATTTGGAAGTGAAATGCTAAGTTACTGGAGTGACCCTTCAATCCCTCACTCCTTAAAACATATAGTCAGGATGTGGAAGAGAGCCTGAGAAGTTCTGTGGAATCCTAATGACAAAACTAATAGGAGCTGTTTGTTAGTGTGCTTTTACATAATACAAGCACACAGTGTCAGTTACTCTTGGCAGGAGCTGTACTGTCCTACTCTGCTGTCACTGACCCCCCTGATCATCTACATCCTAATCAATCAATCAATCAGTCAATCAATCAGCTAGTGTTTCCTCACTGTGGTTGTGTGTTAAGGGAGGAGAGACAAACTGCTACAGTCTGGATTATTAACAGCTAATGAGATTGATCAAGTATTACAGTTAATCCAGTAATAACAGATGAATTAAACCAGAATGTAACTGTCTGTATTGTTTGTGTCCACTGTTCAGAGTGTTCTTCCAAACAAGGGATTCAAATCAGCAACAAGCCTCACTGCAGTAATACGTCTTCCTTCATTCCTTCCTTATTTAAGGACTGAAGGGTGGAAGAACAAAAGCGTAGATGAAGATTTCAATGAAGACATAGAGGAAAGTGAGAAGGGATGGCACTGAATCCACTGTTACCATAGCAACCGTGAACCCCTCACCCATTTCCATCAAAGCCCCCCTGTCCTCATTTACAGGCGGGCCCCGTCAGGTCCCGACCCCGGCCAACACTGTAGCCATGGCAACCAGGCATATACAGCAGAGGCTAATGGCAACAGATAGATAGATAGATAGATAGATAGATAGATAGATATATAGATCCTCTGCATTTGTGATACTTTGATTTATTCTCCTGCACTTCAATTCTACTGTTATATCATGTTGTCTCTTTTTTAGTTGTTTTTGTGATTGTGAGCCTTTTTATTTTTACTACTTTCATTTTCTTTCTTGCTCACTTACACAGGTTCCGATGTATGCAATGAAGAAAACCATAATTTCATAAAAAAAGACAAGTAAAACACACACACACACACACACACACACACACACACACACACACACACACACATACACACACAGCTTGATCGTAAATACCTGCATCTAGACGAGAGTAAACATTTTACCTTAATAACAACGTACAATAACACTATCTGTAATGGACATTGAATTATAAATACCAATGATAAAGTGTTCAGTCTTAAGATACACCTTCAGTCTTATGTAGTACACCCGTGACTCAAATGATCATAAGCTACCAAAACAGATTTTTACCCACCAAATAAAAAGTAGGGTTAGGGTTGCATGCATATAAAAGCTCCGATCTTTTGCTAGTCCACATCTCTTTGCGGGAAGGATAATTATAGATCAATACATTACTTAACAGTCAAACAATAATAACCAAATGACAAAAAGAAAAGTAAATGTAAGGGTAAACGTAATGTAAATGCAAGAAAAAATTATTGCCTGCCATAAGCAGGGTTGTACTAAACAAATCTACCCAGGTAAAAAAGGGGGAAATCATATAAGTTCTTTATTATAAACTGATGGTCTTTATATTGTATGATTGGGTGCTGCAGAATCCTCAGCACTCCTACGTATTACATCAAGAGCAAAAGATCTGCAACATGGTGGTAGCAAACAATAAGAGTGATCCAGAGTGCAACCTTAGAGGGCAATAGTGTCTTTCAAAATATCAATTATGTCAGCTTCTATATAATATATAGTGTTGAAAAGACTTCAGATGGTCATGAAACAACTCTAACATCTACCATTTGAGAGAAACTGTGACAGAGTGAAGGAGCTGCGGTACCAGTATGTACAGGTGAAGTAGTGGTGTGCACTACACTACTGTACAGTGTTATGGGTTTTCCTTATGGCCTGTATATACTTGATGCAGAGAGAGAGTTGCAGAGAAGAACACAGAACATTTTGACTTTGCTGTAACTTTACAATCTACAGAAAACTGATTTGATATTTGGTTTATTGCATTATAGAGAATTATGGAGCTGGATGGTAGTGAAATCTCTCACACTCTTTTATTTGTGGATGAGGCTGGCTTAGATGTGCCAGGCCAACGCGGGGGCAACATCACTATGTGTGATATTTTGCTGGAGCTATGGGGCTGCTCAACTTTTCAGCGAGGATGCTGTGAGATTTAGGGTTTCGCATTAATGTGCTGGTTGCCACAGTTTGATTTCTACTGCAACAATCCCCAACACATACACACATGCACACTTATGCAGTTACAATGTCATTCTGTTTTAAAGTTATAGTGCATCGTTTCTGTCGCCCCCATGAGGAATTCTAAGTAACGACAACAAAACTGTCGGCGCTTCCAAATGATACATGCCTTCCGTGATCACGCACCACCCACACCCCTCCTCTGCGCAGTTGCTAATAGCCAAGGAGGACACGGAGGATAAAAAAGAACATGATGGACTCTTCAGAAGAGGTAATTATCTTCTGAACAAAGCCATACTGAGAAATACTGAGAGAGTTGTGTGGAGCTGATAGTCTTGATTAGCTTTGTAGCAACTCATTTGGCAAATGACTTACCAAGATGTGTAATTGTGTGAATGTAAGCTTTCACCAATCTTTTACAGACTGATAAAGGCCTCAGCGTCACCGTAATATTGTTAGCCAGCTCAAGAAACAGGATCACATAAGTCATTATGGCCATGGGTTATAGTCGGGGTTTCATTTGTGTAGTGTGTTCTTGGTTTAGCCTCTACATCTCTATGCAGCAGCACAACCTGGTTAAAGTTGAGTGAAGCTCACCTGAGAACAGCTTTCAATCACTTGATATGTGGATGCACAACCTCTTGTGAAGACCCTTCAGGGTTGAAATGGTTTGGTAGAGAACTGACTTGTTACCAACTTTGTAACTTTATATGTTGTATTTTGTTGTTGCGCTAACCTCAAAGATAAATTGGTTCCAGATTAAGTTCTTGCAACATCTGTTAGCCTGATGGCAATTACACACGTAGTGCATGCACTCAATACAATAGCACTGTACATATGAATTTATTTTAGGCATCGCTTCTCTGGAAAAACAAATTAATCTCCGGAATCATCTTATTTGGTTCAAAGTTAGTCAGCTACTTAACTTGTCCGTATGGTAAAGTCTACGTCGGTAAGACAAAAAGAAAGTTAAATCTATAGTGCGTAGTTTCTGTCGCCCCTATGAGGAATTCTAAGTAATGACAACAAAACTGTCAGCGTGTCCATTTGCTTCTGTGATCGTGCACCACCCCCATCACTCCCCCATACATTTGCTAGTAGCCAAGGAGGACACAGATGATTAAAAAAACATGATGGACTCTTCAGAAGAGGTCCTTATCTTCACTTGAGTTTCTGCGTGCAAAAGTCGACGAAAGACAACACAATCTTCTGAACATAGCCATACTGAGAAATACAGAGAGAGTTGTGCGGAGCTGATAGTCTTAATTAGCTTTGTAGCAACTCATTTTGCAATGGCTTGAATGTAACGGGCGTTCATTAATATCAAAAAGTTACGCACTAGAGCTTTAAAGGTTCAAATTCAATATTGCAGCACTATGAGGTGCACATCATTAAGATGCTGCACATGAAGCTTATCATCACATGTCCTCTCTTTGATGTATAGGGGTCGAGAAGGTTAACCTGCCTTTATGTGATGGGGACGTGGATTCTTTATTGTTGAGGTGAGAGGCAGGCTGGATCTACTGTAGGTTATGGCTCGTCCAGGCCTCAATGGAGGATTTGACCTCATCAGGATTTTGTTTCTTCGTTGGTCTAGACCAAATTGATTGGTTGATTTATCCTCTCAGATTATTTCTGTCAGAGGGCAATGGTGACTACCATATGTGATACAAGTTGTTTTGAACATTTTATTATGCTTGTGGAGATTCATGTAGGTGATAATCAATATTGTATTTTTATTGATTTTGTTTCTATTTGTAAACTTTGCTTTATTTATACCAGTTGTTTAACATTTGCTTCATTTTTGATATTGTAAATCCATTTTTTCACACAGTAACTTGAAAGACTTCAAACTAGTGTTTCAGTTTCTTCATTTACTTTAATACTTTAATTTTGAAATAAAGCATTATTTGTGGATTTTTTTTCTCAAATGGGACAATGTTTTAAATCTTTACTGTCGCTGGGCTTTTATTGCTGCTGGACATGATTTTGGTTACAGGCCTTCCTTGAATTGGCCACAAGTTGATTTGTAACACTAGCAATGTAAATACCTAATGCCTATGTCTGTCTGCCAAAACATTAATCTTCAAAACTTGAAATAAATGCATCCTAGTTGTGAGTTTTCTCTTTTTTTATGTCTGCCTATGAGCCATCACCTAAAAACAGTAGGTGTGCTTTTTCCTTGTTTTCTTTAGATAACCGACTTGCATCATAAAGCTCTTTTTAATCCTGCAACAGGGCCTGACACAGAGACTGTCAACTTGTCTATAAACAGAACACACCTAATAATTAAATAAAATCAGCTACAATAAATATTGACGTCAGTAACATTACACACATCCAGGTCCTGCCTCCAATTCAGACACAGTACAGATTGCCCCCTAGTGTTGCTGATAGTGTACTGCAAGAGGGGGCTGGGAACATGACTGGAGTGGTGTGTGTGTGTGTGTGTGTGTGTGTGTGTGTGTGTGTGTGTGTGTGTGTGTGTGTGTGTGTGTGTGTGTGTGTGTGTGTGTGAGTGAGAGGTGTTAAGCCTCCTACTCAGTGACAGCACTCAGAAATGTCAAGAGGCTATCTCCTTTTCCCACACACACACACACACACACACACACACACACACACACACACACACACACACACATTGTAGAAACACACTCACAGCCTGTAGGTTATCGGTGGGCAGCTAGCTGTGGCTATAGATTAGGTTTTTTGTTTGCCTCACATCCTCTTGAGGAGTTTTATGAGCTCAAAAATGAATCAATTAAAATTAAATTTGTTTAAGAGATTAGTGGTGTAAAAACACAATAGCATATGCTGTAGTTTATATAAGACAATGTATTTACAACAGTACTTTTGTGAAACAGATTATAATCTCTGCAGCATGTTCGTTGGGAGAAGAAAATAGAAGAAAATAATGGATAGAAAATTATGAGGGGAAAAAAGAAAGAAAGAAATAATGAAAGAAAGAAAGAAAGAAAGAAAGAAGCAGTTCAGCAATATCGACCACGCTTAACACAACTTAACTGCATAGCCATACCCTCGGGCATGTTGCCATGGCAACACAGTGATGGAGAGAGTGCAGGGCTGATGTCAGGGTCACTTAGAGTGTGAAGAGAGGGAGGAGTGTGTGTGTGTGTGTGTGTGTGTGTGTGTGTGTGTGTGTGTGTGTGTGTGTGTGTGTGTGTGTGTGTGTGTGTGTGTGTGTGTGTTCAGGGCTGTGAACAGGGGAGGTTTTACTGAGCAGATCTGTCAGTACCTCTTTGGAGTCTTGCCAAACTCAAAATCCCTATGTGTGTGTGTGTGTGTGTGTGTGTGTGTGTGGTGCACCAGTCACTATTAGCTCCTGCCATCAGTTTTCAATTAGCAGCTTGGTCAAACTGAGCTTACTCTCCATAAAGTGAATCACACAAGCACCATCAGTACATAAAGCATACTCTGCTGTGTTATTGCAGTGGTAGGAGGAATACATGAAACAAGTCTGTTGATGTTATCTGTAGTTGGTTCAGTAGTAGGCGTAACGGTGTCTGTATTAGCAGCTATGTAGTTTGGAAACAATTTACAGATGAAGCAAAGAGAGATCTGAGATTGCAAAATACCACACACAGTCTAAAAACCTTACACGCTGCACTGCCCCCCATTGACTGATCGCGGTAATAGCAGACACTCTGTATGAGAAGTTCTACTGAACTGCAGTGATGCATCAGTTGTATACTACAGATGCCACTGCTACCAACAGAAGTGGAAGAAGTACTCAGATAATTTACTCAAGTAAAAGTAGTAATACCATAGAGTAGAAATACTCTGTTACAAGTTAAAGTCCTGCATTTAAAACTTTACTCAAGTAAAAAAAAAAAAAAAGTATTAGCATGGAAATATACTTAAAGTACCAAAAGTAAAATTAATCCTTATGCAGAATAGCCAGTCAGAATAATATATGTGATATTATTGGATTATAATCTTTAATTTGAGAGATTAATGCACGTATGATTTGAATGTTGGACCTACAAGGTGGGGCAGGCAGGTGAGCTGGTAGTCGGTGTGGTTTCAGATGCCGTGGTTGGAGTACTGAGGAAAAACAAACAGGCTGTTACTGTAAACAAAAGCATGAACTAGATTCACTGACTTGGATAATAGACCTTTTTCATGGCAGACATGTTGACATATCATAGTAGGAAAAGCACAGGTGTATTCAAAACCATTAATGATGGCTGCATTCCACTTAGGAGAGGCCCTGGTGTTGTGCATGCTGACTCACTGAAATAGCTCACTGGGACACTTGATCGAATTGAGCCATCGTTAAGGTTATCAATTTCAGCTGTGCTTTTCCTACTATGACAAGTCAAAACGTCTCCGGTGAAAAAGGTCCATAAATGCAAAAAGGTGGCCGAAGTTCACTACCACTTGATAGAAATAATCTGGCGACGAACATCAGGAAATCAGGAGTCTTTATACAGGGTGGTTGATTGGATGGTTGATTGGAAAAGACTGTCAGGTGTGTTGATTGGCAATGATCCTCAGGTGTGTCACTGGCCAGAAGCCTAGAACAAAGTGCCGCCCACAAACAGACAAACAAGTAGACACACAAAAAAGGGTAACAACGCTGACTGTAGCTGTGTTTGAAACCGTTCCTTCATTCCCACACTCACTATTCCCTATATATTGTTTATTAAATACTGAACTATATAGGGAACGACCAAATGAGATTTCGGACACTCACTAAAAACACATTGTTGCGTGACTTGCATCAGTAGAAGATTATTTGTGTGACAGAGACGGGCGCGCTCAGCATCATGTAAACAAACCGAAACAAAAATACTTCTAATACATCCCTGAAACAAACCGAGCACCTAGGAGGAGAGTAAAAGGTTGAATATATGTTGCATGTTACATTTCCAATGTTCAGAATTGAAGGCCCCCTCCATTTTTCCTTTTCAGTTTTTCGCGGTTGCTTCTGCTTCTTCTTCTTCTCCTCCGGGAAAACACGACTGCATTGCATTGTGATATATGGGAGTAAAATGTAGGGTACATCAGATGTACACTCAAATTAGCTGTGCTTTGTGGGTATTTTACAGTGGACTATATAGTGAATGAAATTAACCGCGGAGAATTCGAACACCATTACAGCACTATTTCTGAATGAATTTTTTATTGGTCGTAACCAAAGGGTAGGTATGGAAGCTTCAGCTTATGTAAGGCCCCCCCTTGTCACATTTTTTAAATAACAAACTCATTTTCAATGATATAGGGAACAGTTTCGAACACAGCTACAGCCAACTTTGTTGTGTACGATTACCATGGTTACAGTTTAGTTTTACAGCTGTTTATACACAAATAAAATAGTCCACACAAACAACGGCACACCACTCTGCTCTGCAGATATCCAGCAGACTGACGCTGCTTGGTAAATCCAATCTTCATTACAAACTCTGGCTGTTTAACCAGAGCCGCTCACTCTCTGTTGTTCCTGCTCACTTGACAGTATTGCACTTACCTGTGCTCTCCGATGCAGAACAGCTTGATCATTCAGAGGCCGGATGCATTCACCTGTTTACTGAAATACTGTTCACTGTGTGGGTACGACTTGAGACCAGCAGCTCAAACGCTAGCTAACAGTGATTCAAAATTGTTCCTTAAGCAAACATCTGTGGGAAGATTAAGATAGTTGACAGTGACATTAATCTTGCACTCATTCTTACTTAAAGTCTATTAACGCAAAAATCTTGTTCTTTTTCCTCCCAGGGACCCGTAACGTTAGCTAACATTACTGGATGAGACATGATGAGACAAGGATAGATTGGATTGGATGAAACTGTTTCATAGGATTTCCTATGAGCGTGAGCAGGTTGCTCAATAAGACTGCATTATGGTATTGTTGTCCATGTTGTCAGTTATCTATTATGTGTTGAATGAAAATTGTAATAGTTTGTCATAGTTTCTTTTTTTAAGTTTTCAAGGTGTTTTTTTCTGATGAAATGAACACTGCATTGTTCGATAAATATGTATGACAGTTTACCATTCCCACTGTAATTAAAGTGGAATACTCACGAACAATATTTTTGATTTAGAATACATTGTGATTATTATTATATAATATTTGAATGAGTCTATCTATCTGTCTATCTATCTGTCTGTCTGTCTGTCTGTCTGTCTGTCTGTCTATCTATCTATCTATCTATCTATCTATCTATCTATCTATCTATCTATCTATTTGTCTCTTTAAACACAATCAGTACATTAGCATAAATTACGTGAAAGCAGTTTACTACCAACAGGTCCTCCAAACCATACGCCAATATGGGTTGTTTATTCCTCCCCTCTAATATGACCCATAGGCACGTTTCCGTCCTCATAACTAAACCAGAGAAGGTCTGTCAGGGTTTTGAAAGTAAAGGTTGCGGTTTTAAACAAGTCATCAATGTTGTGAAACAGCAGTTTGAATTAACTTAGGCACTAAAACTACTTATTTAGAAGAAGAAGATCGTGGTTTGGGTTGAAATAAATTAAAATGTTCATTTTCAAACAGGATTGGAACCCCTGGGTGAAAGTCCTGTGTTTGTTTGACCCATCCATCACCCCAACGTGCCTCTTCATCTTCATCACCTTTTTTCCTGCTTAACTCCCGTCATAACTACTACAGCCACTATTAAGTGCTGTCACTATAAACATAAATATAGGACGTAATTGCTGCTTGAAGCAATAGTGCGTAGTTTCTGTCGCCCCCATGAGGAATTCTAAGTAATGACAACAAAACTGTTGGCGCGTCCACATGTTAAAAACCTTACTTTATTGCCTCATTCACACAGTTGCTAGTAGCCAAGGAGGACACATAGGATTAAAACTACCTTCAGAAGAGGTAATTATCTTCACTAGAGTTCCCACGCGGGAAAGTCACCACAATCTTCTGAACATAGCCATACTAAGAAATACAGAGAGCGTTGTGTGGAGCTGATAGTCTTAATTAGCTGTGTAGCAACTCATTTGGCAATGGCTTTAATGTAATGGATGTTCATTAATATTAAAAGTTTACGCACTAAAGCTTTAAACAAAAAACCTTTGGGAGCATTTTTAGGGGAAGGACAGTCTCCAAAATAGTACCACTTCTTTGACTCTATAGTATAGTCAAATATGTACACCTCATGTCTTACACAGAACTGTCCTCATGAACAGTTAAAGCAAGCATAATTTATTACATCTGACAAGCATCACATCCAGTATTGTAGAATGAGAACGTTGCAGGCCAAACAATGGAAAGTTTGTTTACCTTCACAGAAAAAGAAACTTTTGACCTCTTGTGCTTAGGTATTGAGTCAACAGTTCTTTCATGCTTTGAAAGTAAACTCCACATATGTACAGAGGGCCTATTCAAAAAATTTGAAAAGGAGTTAATAAAGGGTTCATGATCATAATAAAAGCAAACACAACTGTAGAAGGTGCAACTGACGTTGAGTCTTGGGGGAAGGACTGTACCAATCACAAAATCCTTTTCAACTGTTGAATTCTTATTGCAGTAAATGCTGTTAAATGATTGATAGGTATAAACAACCCTTATGCCAGACAAAGTTGATATTGGATTGTTCTGCAAAACCCTAAAATATGTTCGAAAAAATTAATAATAATATGATAAAGCATCTTCTAGCAGTTAGCCTTTTTCTCCCCTGGAGAACCACTTCACGTTTATTGTAATTATTTTTGACCAGTAGTTTGGTTTATAATAATATCCCTCAGCTGCTGGGCACTTAGGTGTTTAATCTCAATTTTTTTTTTTAAATGCGTATTGTTGTTTTCCCACACTGTGGGAACTTGAAATCACGAGCGTGGGGCTATTCTCTCATCGAGTCCTCTGGAGCCAAGCGCAATTAAGGGCCTTTTCACCCCTGAAAATTGGAACCAAGGTTTGCATTTTTGTTACATTGTATGCACTTTGATCTGGTTAGTTTTATCTACAACTATACATGACATGCCAACATCCTCTGGTCTTCACCTACATGAGCTATGTCTCCGCTTCAAATTGATTGGTTTGTCTCCAGACGTGCGTCTGACATCTGCATGTTGTCAATTTGGTGGGTAACCTTCTATCTATTTTTTTCCCAACTGACTCTTTATCAAGTTGTCTGACTGAATGTAAATTCAACATTTTGTCTCCTCTCCTCATATGCTACCATGGCTCATTTTGTTTTGTTGCATTTGGGATTTTGCCACAAATGACCCATCGACATGCACAGATATTGTAGAAAGCATGATTAAATGATGAAATGATACAATACGTGGCATTGGGCATAAACAAAAACTCCTTATGGGGTATTGCAAAATCATCCAATATTAGCATCCTTGACATCCAATAGGATACGAGAAGAATTTGCATTCATTGGCTCCTTGGCTACCCTGTCAAGTATGAAAGATAATAGTTATATATTTGCATGTATCCTACACCCTGCATTGCATAGAGCATTAGTTTAGCACCAAACTAAAATAACTGAACGACTTAAAAACTGATTTTGACACACGGCTTCGTAAGACTGGGCCTTAAGATCATGTTACAAAATAGGATCCACTATATGGCCCTTAACATGTCAGTTGATATTCTGCTTTAGTGGTGTATATTCCCACACAAATGTTTGATTACATGACTAAAAACTGGTTGGCACTAAATATTCCTGGTCATACAGGGTCCTGGACTCTACTGCCCCTTGACACTTACCCTCTTTGTCCTCACCCTAATGCTTATTAAAGGGAAAATAAGAATTTCCTTAAAGGAACAGTTCTATTAAATCCAAAGTTAATATTAATATTATTTGCAACTATTATTGGAAACTTGATTCACAATACATGTTGCATTGTATTTGACGTGGTTGCATGTTCAGCTGACCTGCTGTGGACTGACGAAAACACAGGTAACACTAGCAGTTAACAGGGATTAGGATAAGTGCACCATCTGAATACTATCTCTATTTTCCATATATTGTTTCGCCAGTTCTTTCCAGGCAACTTTTGTGAACATTTTAGGACATAATTGCATTATCGACATGTACAATAAAGCATGCCCAAAGATGGTTTTGCATCTGAACCTGCAGATTGACTAGAACTTGAATTGGTTTTGTGCTCACCTCATGTTTTTGTTTTTTTTGTTTTCAGTAACACAGGTAAGTCTGTAAGTCTGACCAAACCCTGAAACCAGTAAAGCAACCGAGCTTTCCAAATACACACACACACACACACACACACACACACACACACACACACACACACACACACACACACACACAGAGTCGTCATACAATAAGTTACAATAAAGAGAGACTGTGGGCGTGCACGTGAAGAGAGAAAATATCTTCTCATTTGGTTTGGTTTTGAGCATGATTGTTAATTTGCACACACACATTTGTGTCAAGGGTAAGATGATGTCAAGTAGGAAGGTTTATTTAATAGCCTTTTGTAAAGAAAAGCAAATGATCACACCCATTTTCTGTCTTTCATAGCCTAACTTTTTATTCTCTCTCTTTCTGTCTATCATCAGTGTGATAACGAGGTTGTAAGAGCTCGTTAACCTCACACACACACCACAGCTCAACCTGAAACCACAACGGCTGTGTGTGTCTTTCTCTCTCTCTCTCTTTCTGTCATCACCTGATTTAAAAATACTTAGGGTGAAGTAATATTTGCCTCAAACCATTTGTGTGTGTTTGTGTAAGAGCGACAGGGAGAGATGATTCCACATAACAGTGTTTAACTAAGACTTATCGACCTGTGTGTGTGTGTGTGTGTGTGTGTGTGTGTGTGTGTGTGTGTGTGTGTGTGTGTGTGTGTGTGTGATTGTGGGTCTGTGTGGGTGTGTGTGTGTTATCACTGGCAGCTTACAATGTCAGAGTGTTGGCAACCAGGTGTAAAATGTTGCTTCCTTGGCAACGCTGTAACCAGGAACAGAAAAACACTGAGGAGACAGCCAATAAGAGAGAGAAGAATTGTCTGTGACTGTATTGCAGCCTGAGTGTTACAACGATATTGCCTGCTCACACACTCTTAACTGCCATCCATGTGAAGACATGTCATCCTCTCAGCATAATCTTCCAGCTCTGTACAGAGCTTTTATAAGATATCAACCTTCTTCGGTGGCCGTATTGGAGTTCCAGCCAACCAGTTCTCACTCCCAACACGTTAGTACTGAAGCTTGGTCAGTGGCTCTCAGCGTCAGATATCGATGCAAAAATCACCCTTAAGAGTCTGTATGGAACGCACAGGGCAAAGCAGCAGCTCGACCACGGCGCTGTAAGATGACGTAGTGTTAAGAACAACAGTAGCGAGTAGAATGAAAGTCCAAACATCCGCGTAAAGAGGCTGATTGTGGTGTGGATGGTTCAAACAACACAGGACTTTCACCCAGGAGACCAGGGTTCATGTCCTGTTCCTGTCCCGCATGTCACTGAAAAGTACATTTTCTAACCCCAGCCATGCTCTTTTCCTGTTCTTGTTCTTGTTCTTGTGCCTCATGTCAGTTAAACATACACCCCGACCCAGGGCGTCAAAAAGTGACGCCAAGAGTCCCGGCCAAGCGCGTCTAAATATGATGCTAAACGGGACTTTTTCCGTCAATATCAAACGCCAAAGGCACCTGACCAAGAGTCGTTTTATGACACCCTGGGAGTGAGAATGTGTTTTTCCAGCAGGTGTAATAACTATTCTTATAAGTTTAATATTTCAAATGTCTTCAATCTTGGGACAACTCATTAATCAGATTTTTAGCAATGGGAGTAGGAAAAAAGGGGCTTGCTCGTTCCATTCACTCTACGCATCGACCTGGTACTGCAGCAGCGTTGGAGTTTTTGGGATGGTAGTAGCTCAGCCTGTAGGGACCTGGCTTGGGAACCAGATAGACTAAGTACAGAGGATGGACTGGAAGCTGGAGAGGTGCCAGTTCATCTCCTGGGCACTGCCAACGTTCTTTTGAGCACTAAACCACCAACTGCTCTAGGCAGCCTTTTTGGCCGCCCCCTTAATCTGACATTTCTCCATTTTTGCATGTATAGGTCCTGTGTGAAAAAAATAATGTAATTTACCCTCGTGGGACAAATAAAGTATGTCTTAATCTTCTTAGGTCCGGTTTCATTTATTCTGGTTTATTAAATACCCATACTCATTAAAGCTGCACTAATCAATAAGTTTACATTAAGAATTGATCAAATTATGTGTGATTATGATAGCTCATAGTGATGAACCCACAGCTAATTATTTTCCTCAACTTTACAGTGTTTTAGAGTCTTTCAGCATTGTTTTTTTTCTTATGCTTCAGTCTCTGTGCTCTCATTAACCTTTCCAGCAGCAGCAGGCAGCTGTTGTGAAAGGATGTATGACAAGACATGTGATTCATAACAACTTCATGAGCTTTAAATTTAAGCGTTGCTGGCTCTAAAATAAAGTTGTGAATGTAACTTTGTTGTTGTCTATTCAGAGCACTCTCTAGAAGACAGTAGCCCCCTTTCACACAGAGAGATTCCGCTTTAGCGACGTAATAAAGGTTAGCTGTTATGCCGGCTTTGTTTATTCACACAGAACCAAGCAAAGGCAGCATAATGTCGCCCCAGTGTGGGATTTCACACAGCATGCTGGCATTCCGGAAGCAAAAGAGGCGTGACATGTAACAAAACAGCATCAGTGTCCAGTATAGGCAGACTGGCAATCTGGCAGTTCTGGCGAATGCCAGAATGGCCAATGCACTCTTGGGCCGATTTGAGCCGCTGGAAAAAAGAAAAAAATGTGGCAACATTGGCGTTTCACACTAGTTTGACAAAAAATGCAAGACTGTACGGCTGCAGACTGGAGCCTCCTGTCTGGTGCCGTCGGGCTTCTACTTTTTAAAATAAAAGCTTGTGTCTGGTCCGCCATGTCTTCGTACTTTTGTGTTTTGGGTGTTTAAGTAGCTATGTAATAAAATGGTTTAAATATGCAAGCATTTCCATTCTCTTCTAAGATGGTGCCATTGTAGTATATTTGAACATTTTATGAATATCTCCGGTGTGTGTATTATTTCATAATGAAAGCCTGTAAGTGCGCCTCATGCTGCTTGTGCCAAAATCTCACGTGAGCCTGATTTTTGCAATTATAAACCAAATAATGTCCCCCTCTGAAATTGGGCCGATAAGGGAGGAAATTGCCAGGGCCAAATTTTTGTCCCTGTCCGTCCCTGGTGTCATGTGAGTGAGCCCATTCGCACCGTTAATCAACCACCTGAACCCGATCTGACCCACAAATCGCCAACTTCATGCATCATAGCATGTCCCGCTCTTGTCCCGCGTGTCACGGAAACGTACATTTTATAAGCCCACCCACAATCTTTTCCTAAACATGACTGTCCCATTCTTCTTTTCCTAAACCCAACTGTCACGTTCTTCTTTACCTAAACCCAACTGTCCCATTCTTGTCCCGCGTCATGGAAACATATGTTTTATAAGCCCAACCACGACCTTTTCCTTAACCTAACTGTGTCAAAAGTGACGCCAATAGTCCCAACCAAGCGCATTTAGATATGACACTAAAGGAGGCTTTTAACGTCAATAACAACGCCAACGACACCTGACCAAGCGTCTGTATTTTACACGAGGGAGTAAGAATGTGTTGGGATTTACCACTCAACCTGTGAAAACATTTGTCCTCTTGTCTAGTTGTAAAGGTGGCCTTTTCAAAGTCTGAAAAAGTAAGCTCTGATGATGTCATCAGGTGTTAACTCAGGTTGGGCTTGAAGAAGACATATTTTAATAGAAATCTCTGTCACAAACCTGCTGGCTAGGTTCTAATAAAGAGAAATGTGTTGAAATGTAGGATTCAGCATTTTTTAAATGGATATTTCACCGCTGGAAAGCTGAATATATCTTTAAATTGGGTCACTTATGTAGTATAAATGTGAAAAAAAAATTGAAATTGGTGCCTTCTAGGCCGAGAAAAGCCAGAAAATGTGTTTTTGGCTCATATGGATGAAAGACACCAAATTTTAGAATGCACTTGCTTCGCTGCTCTGAGTCCACTACCAAGCCACGCCTACTGTTTACAGACAGACAGATAGTGAGAAGGTCAACTCAATTCAACTGTGTTTTATTGTCATTTCAACCATATAGCTACACGAAACAACGTTTCACCGTGGCTCTAGTGGTTGCACAATTCAAATATATAAAAACGACATACGAAACACATTATATGCTCCGTAAAGTTCAGCTAACACATACTAGCATTAGCGCTTGGTAGGCTGTAAAACACATTGGAGACGAGACAGCAGGTCTCATATTTCAGACACTGCAAATTTATACATTGTTTGTCGGGCTATTTCGTTATTAAATTCACTTCTGAGACTTTTTTAAGCGAGAAATCAACTATATAAAGCTCAAATATGGGCCGTTTTACGAAAATGTATGGCTAATTGCAAATTTGGTAAGACGTGTCGGACTTTAGGAGCTCCACACAGTCTGACGAGAAAGCGGCAACCTCCATACCCAGTGAAAGTCACCGTTTCTCGGTGACCGGGGGTCGGGGCTCTGCGGCGCTCCGGAGCTGCAAGCTAGGCTACACTTTCGGCATAACTCGTAAATCGTATATTTCCAGTTTGAATTTAGTCACGCCACTTACATAACATATACCCCAATGTCTTATAAAGCTAACAATGGTGTTCGATTTAATGACTTTTTGTGAGCAGTTGGGGTTTCGTTAGCTGCGACTGTCCCTCCAATGGACACACATGATATTCCCCGGAAAGATCAGCTAACACATAGCTAGCTACTAGCATTAGCGCTTGGTAGACTGTATCACCGAGTATACAAATTTGCGTGTAATGTAGAATGTAACTGTTAAATACCGACCAAACTCCACCAGCAGTTAGCAGTTAGTTGGATACAAGCACCCCCATTTCTGCACCAGGCAGTCCGTGTTAACACAGCTCACCTCCACTAGCTAGTCTTACCAGGTGACAGAGCTAGTAGAGTAGCTACACCGGTAGCTGGATAGTCCGTAGCTGGATAGTCCGATACAGCAATTGTTTCCACAACAACAAAAACACAACAGTCTCTGAACTCGCGTTGGGAGTTTCATTGAAGTTGGATGTAGTCCAGTTTGTTGTCTAATGAGCGGACACTTGCAAGCAGGATTGATGGAACAGGTGGCCGACTAGCGTTCAACGTCCCCCGCTGATGATGTCCCTTCACCGGCCAGAGGCGTCGATCAGCACCGCTGGTCTCCATAGCAGGCGGGCGAAGCTGTGTCGAGTAGTCCATCTGTAATAAAGTGTCCTGCATATTCTCCGATCTGTACCAATGTATCCCGGTAGTAGTTTGAATGCATATAATTGTTGTTCTAAAATTTCCTTCGGGATGAATACATCTATCTATCTATCTATCTATCTATCTATCTATCTATCCATCTATCTATCTATCTATCTATCTATCTATCTATCTATCTATCTATCTATCTATCTATCCATCTATCCATCTATCCATCTATCTATCTATCTATCCATCTATCTATCCATCTATCTATCTATCAAAAGTTTTGATGCTGAGAAGCCACTAAGCTACGCGAGGATTCAAGATGGCTGACAGTCGTTTTGGTTCGTGAAATTTCGGAGAATGCCGGAGTCCAACCCCCTATGGGCTATGCGGAAGTAGCTCCTAGTACTGGCTGTAGTCCCTTGCCTCTGGGCAAAAATCTTCCGATGACGCAAAAATCTTCCGATGACGCAAAAATCGTCATTTTACGTTATCGGAAGATTTTTTTGCAGACCCACAATACAGAGATCTCCCCTCTCAGGGGGACATGAGGGAGGGAAACACAGTCATTCAAAAATACTACCGTGTTTCTACTGATACAAAGCGTAATGCTAAATCGGTAAAGTATCCCTTTAAGCTTAGTCATATAGGTTCCCCAACAGTCAGGATATAGGCCTACAGAGCGATAGCCTCTTCTCCACACATTTCTTACCTTTTTACATTTACCTTTTGCAAGTCACACAGATTACTGGAAGTGCAATATTATCTTTTCGCCTTTATTGGAGAGTTATGTGGCATGCGCTGCAACCACTTGACTAGCAAGTCTCCACATTAAGTATTCTGCTTTAAAAATAAAAAAATAAATAAACAACAAAATTTCACTTCGATGAGCTAACAGTCAATTTCCCAATGTTTCACCTTGATGGAAAAAGAAGAAAACATCTCAACTAGTGCCAGCTCCTGTTACACTAATGCAACATATTAATTCCTACATCAGTAGTTCTTATCCTTTCTCGTGAAAACTTAAAATTGAAGTGATGCCGTGATGCAGTCTTTGCAGACTGCATAAACTAAAGATAGATTTGCTTATTTAAAGTTGTGATAATTGATTAAAAGTTCGGACCTACGGGCTGGAAACTATACAGTATTTCATGGGAAAAAAGGAAAAATTACACTGACATGATAATACTTTTGTGTAGCAGAAATATGATTCTTTCCTGTTCCATGTATCATCTTACAACTGCCAGAGGGGTCATCATCCTCACTAGGATCTCTGATAACACTGGACCACACTGCCCCTAGTGGCTGTGTGTGTGTGTGTGTGTGTGTGTGTGTGTGTGTGTGTGTGTGTGTGTGTGTGTGTGTGTGTGTGTGTGCAGATGTTTGAATCCCATAAATTGTATCTTGATCTGTTCTCTCTCACTCTTGAGACAGAAAAAGAGATAGATTGATTTCTCCAAAAATCCCACCAGTGGCAATTGAAGAGTTATGTGTAGGTCTCACACACACACACACACACACACACACACACACACACACACACACACACACACACACACACACACGCACACACTCACAAACACAAACCACTGTCTGTCACACTGCACTGCCCCCCTCAGTTCAACCAGAGGAACTTCTGTGCAGCACATCACAGGCTGTTCTCATCAGCTCCCACTTCATTGGTCACTTTTCTTTCAGGCAGCCAATCAGGAATCAGAGGATGAAGTTGGGGAAGACAGCTGAAGTGTGTGTGTGTGTGTGTGTGTGTGTGTGTGTGTGTGTGTGTGTGTGTGTGTGTGTGTGTGTGTGTGTGTGTGTGTGTGTGTGTGTGTGTGTGTGTGTGTGTGTGTGTGTGTGTGTGTTGTGTTGTGTTGTGTTTTTACAGTCCTCTGCCATTTGTGGCAGGTTTATTTTGGGACTGAATTTGTTTGTGGAATTATCCACTATAGTTTTATAGTATAGCTTTGCTCTGAGAGCTGTTGTCACGGTTTCATTATTTTCCCATGTCCTAGTTTAGCTCTTTTGCTGAGGAGCGGTCTGGTTATCCCAAGCTGGACCTGGTTGTGTGTTAATGACTCACGTCTTTGGAATTGGGTGTGGTGCTGTTAACCATGAAGCAGAGTGTGTGTGCATATGTGTGGGAGTGACAGGTGAAGCAGACCATGAGTTTACCTACTCCTCCTCTCCTTCATTTCCCCACTTCTTTCATACCTGACCTGTCCCCTTCCCCTCTCTCTGGCTCTTTCGTTTTCCCTGGTTTACAATTGCGTTCTCTTACTATTGAATTTTTGTCCAAATCTTTGAGTACATTTTCAATATTTGAGCAACATGAATATGATTCAGTGCGTGTTTTCCAGTCGAGGTGTCTTGGAGAAAAATAAAACTTGAATTACTTCATTTGGACTCTCATATCTCGCTCATAACACATCTAAGGGATGTCAATGGTAACAAAATGTGGTTTAAAAATTGCTAAAAGGTTGCACTTGTATGACCCGATTAACCGAAATGAAAGCTATAAAAAAGTTAGAACACTAACTGTACGTACACACCGCCGCCGATTTGAGCTTCAAAGTTACAGAAAGTCATTCATTTTCAATGGAAACCGGTTTCTCTTATCTGCAAGAAGCGACAAATCCGCCGGCGTTGCGTTTTGGGCATGTTGAGTGACCATAGCGTCAAGCAGAAAGTTGAACTTTGGTCAACTTTATGGTAATGAGCTATGACGTGGTTCAGCGGCAAGTGACGAGCAACCAATCGGAATATAGACGTCCTTCGCGCTGGCAGATTCCAGAGATCATGCAATGTAAACTTTTGTTCCTACCAAAACATTAGTTCTGAGAAAATGCTTGCTTGATATGAATGTCCTGCCATGTCAAAGCGGCCAAAGCGTCAAAAGCTTTCCTATACTTTTTGAAAAGCGTCCTTGACAGGGCGGCCAGAGCTTCTTTTGCAGCTCAAGTCGGCGGCGGTGTGTACGTACAGTTAGGGTTTTTTCTGCAGCTAAAAAATGTTTTACTCAAAACTTTAATATACAGTATAGTTTGAGAAAGTTTATATTTGAGGAAGGGGAAAGATACAGTTATGAATTAGAATATACAGTATATATATGATTATTTATGAAATATTATTTAAGAAAGTTCAAATTTAAGAACATAAGTGGAGGAAGGGCTTGAATACATGTACAAATGCATCACAAGAATATAATATATTAGAGAAATGTGATTCATAAATGTGGCTTTCATGACACCCTTTTGAATTATTTTATGACATAGTAAAGGTACAGATATAGACAACATGGGGGAAGAGAAAAGGGTAGAACATTCAACTAAGGTCCCCTGCTGGAATCAAACAAGGGACATTGCAACCACCAGTAAATCCTCTCACCAGACAACAACGTCATTAAACAATTCTCCAAAACCTCAGATTTCATTCAATGACAACGTTGTTGCTACAGCCAATTGATAATGCAACATTTTGAAAATCTGCACCCCCTACAATACCTATGCATGGTAAATATAGTATTGCGCGGAAATATGGCATGTTTAGACTGCGAAAACCACAATTGTAAAAGTTTGGGCTATGTTTAGACAGAAACGATCTGAAGAGAAAACGCAAAAGTGGCGTTGCATTATCACTTTTTATTCCGTGTTTAGACATGGGTTTTGGGAGGGAAATCTGCGTGCATATGGTGACGGAAAAGTGTGTGAAAATTGATCGTAGTATGCACACCAGGCAGCTAGGTGGTAGTGTGAAGTACTGCAACACAACACCACGAAGTCCGCGCGCCTGCGTAGAACCTTCCTTCTACTTCTCTCCCTAGTAGCGCCAAACCCTAATATGGCGAGGCGAACAACAGAAGCTGACAATTTTGTCTGGACAGACGAGGAGGTGGCACAACAGGGCGTGGACTGGGAGTCCTGCCAGTCAAAATATATTGACATATGGACCGAATTTCTTCAGCAGTATTCTGTACCTGGAGGGACGTCATATCCACACGAGAAAGATGCTATCTGTAAAAGTCAGATATCATCAAAGCTGAAAGCCATGTATAGTATGGCAAGTATAGGCAGGCTGTGGCTACCCAATGGCGGAGTGGCCATGGGCAAATATTCACTCTATATTTTGATTTATGTAACAAAATATGGGGTGGGTCGCCAGCCACCACAACAATAGAGGCTGCAGATTTGGCATTTTTACCCTTTAGGGACCGTTCGGTATTTATGGAATGGACCACCGGAGGAAAATAGGGTGGCTCATGTCTTTTTGTTCTTTGTTGAGGGGAGGGTCACCCAAAAAATTTTAGTCTGGGGGGGTTTTCATGTATTCATGAAAAGAGCAAAATTTCAAAGTGGCTTGTTTGGTGCATATTTATCCATGTAGCTCTCAGTCTTGGCCCCCTAGCAGATGGGTCTGAGTGGAATAATTATGTCTGGCATGACCAGATATTTTATAAATATTTTAAATAACACAAAACAACTAAATGGTGGTAGGTAATACATCTGATTTCATATATTGCTTTAGTAAAAAAAAAATATTACCTGGCTGACGATGGGAGCAGCTGGACGCAAAAAATGAAAGTTACTGTTGCACTAGTCTGGACATCTTGTCGTGCCAACCTTGCAATAAAGGTTTCCTAAATGCCATTTATATACATGTGATGTCATCTTACTAATTGATTGCGGGTTTTGTGTAGATTTGGACTTTTATACATTTATTCCACTTTGTTTAAACGGCGAAATGGAGAGGCCTCGTTCACCTGTTCGGAGCTGGCTGGTGAATGTGACGCTCGTATAGGCCTTACTGGATACACCGTGACTCTGTTTGTGGATCTACTGATCGCTGTGGATTACGTTTTTTCCGTGTCATTGGATTACGGCAAAATACGGATCTTCTTTCTCAACGTGTCTTAACGTTTTATGGTGAGTTTGGAGAGGCATCTCAACAGACTGTAGGTCCAACACTGATTGTTCACTGTTGCATTTTAGTTGAATTTAAGTGTCGGGGCATTCCGCCACTGTCTGTCTATTGCGTTCCAAGACAGCCGTGCCGCTATTGGATTTCATAAGGGCGAATTGTTAAATTGTTACAATGTAATTTAAAATCTACTTTAAAAATTAACATATATGTTTTGGAATATAATGTTCAGCTTTGGCACCTTTACCTATGTGCTAAAATATACAATGACTGACGAAGCCTAGTGACAAGTCCATAGCAACCAGTGTTGAATTATTATTTCCCAGTGTCCTTTGCTGAATGGTCTCAATGTTTTATTGTTTTTTTTTTCATATGAATACTAGTTTGTAAAGTAAAGTGATTTTATTGACTGCGAGTTTAGTAGGTGAGGATTTCTTAGATGTATTAATTATATCTTTAATTGTATTCCAGAACTGTTTAGGGTTTTTAAAGTAATGTACAAGGGATTCCTTATAATAGCTAGATTTAGCATTTCTGGACATAGTTTTGCTATCATTTCGCAATTGGACCTTTCCCATTCAGTCGGATCTTTGGTTTTATGAAAGTTAGCACAGGCATTATCCCTCTGTCTAAATATACTTATAAGGTCAGATGTTATCCATGGAAGATATGCACCCTTAACTTTAGCGGTTTTCATAGGAGTGTGTTTATCTACAACGTTAACAAATTCAGAGTATAAAAAGTCCCATGCATTATTTACATCTGGAATAAGATGAAACCTGTCCCAAATAATTGAGATCAGGTCATTTATAAAATGGTTTATATTCAATTTCTTATATTGCATAATTCTAATTAATTTGCGTGGTCATTTTTAATTTTCCAGGTGCAATATACAATGACATGGTCACTGAAACAGTCGGACATAATTCCTGCTTTAATTAATCTGTTTGGATGAGAAACCAGTATCCAGTCAAGCAGAGATTGACTCTGGGGGGTAACACGGGTGGGTTCTCTGATAAGATGAGTTAGGTTTAGGCTTCCAAAAAGGTTTCTTTCTTTCGAGGATTTATCAGTCCAGTTCTTGTTAAAGTCTCCCCAATAAGATAATTTCATTTCTGCACACAATTGAATTAATAGTAGAGATGATATAATCAAATGATTCTGCTGGTGCAGAGGTAGGTCTATAGATGTTGCCAATAGTTATGTATTTATTATCATGCAGGGTTATCTTTACAAAAATACACCCAAAGTGAGAGGGCTCAACATCAGGGACAATTAACTCAAAGACCAAGTGAGAGGACACATATGTGGCTACACCACCACCCCTGGAAGCTCTATCGGCTCTGTAAATGACGTAGTCTTTGAGATTTATTTCATTGGTACCTTTTCTATCAGTGAGCCAGGTTTCAGATAATGTAATGACATTGGGTTTGTATTGTTCAACCCATGCTTGTCGATTTTTGGTAGGAGGATCCTTTAACGCTATCCAGTGTCATGTATAGAGTTTAGAGACTGACCAATGACAAGATATGTCGGAGCTAGGAAAATCCAGATAATCAGATTGCAGATTATAAAATAATAATAATAATCAGTAACATTTAAACACACGGACAGAACACACAGGCAAATCATAAAAAACAGACACAAAATCATTGGCAATGAACAATTGCACGAGATGTACAATAGATATGATGGGGTTACCAAACTGACGCAATTCTTAGGGATACTGGGCTGGTATCTACTTTTCTTCCCTAAAGCTCTCTCACTCTCCTCTTTCTTTCTAGTTGTTTTTCCATCAGTTGTGGTATGTAACTTAGTACTGCACTTAAGTACATATTTGAGGTGCTTGTACTTTACTTGAGTCTTTTCTTTTCATGCCACTTTCTACTTTTACTCCGCTACATTTCAGAGAGAAATATTGTACTTTTTACTACATGCATCTTTAGTTACTAGTTACTTTACACATTAAGCTTTTTGCACACAAAACATGTAGTTTATAAAATACCATGTTTTATTATAAATTAAACTACCCAACAATATAACGGCGTACAAGTCCAGCTGAAATGATTCGACCACTAGACAGTTGATTGACAGAACTGTTTGGATCGTTTTCAGTTTCTAAAATGTGAGGATTTTTCTGCTTTGAGTACTTTTACTTTTAATACTAGTTTAGTACATTTTCCTGATGATACTTACAAGCTTTTACTTAAGTAACATTTTCAACGCAGGATTTTTACTTGTAACAGAGTATTTTTAAAGTGTGGTGTTATTACTTAAAGGACAATTCCGGCGCAAAACGAATCTAGGGGTTATTAACAGATGTGTACCCACTCTGTCGCTCTCTGGGACATGTTTTCATGCTAATCAAATGAGTTTTTAGCTTACGACGCTAGTATTCGGAGCACAGGGAACGTAAAAACAAATCGCTATTTATATCACTAAAAAGGCTCAAAATTTCACTACACTTCAACGGTAGCATAATGAGGGTCCCTAAATGTTAACCGAAGCATTGAGAACATTGTAAGTGTACAGACAGTTTATTGAACGAAGAGCTGTGGGAGTTCCGTGAAAGGGCTACGAGAGCGAGAGAGCTACCGGTATTCAATGCCGCAACACAGCCTCGTATTTCAATAAACTGGTGGTGTACCTGCAGACATCGTGAAGCTATGGCCAGTGTCTGTGTTGCAAGGAGTGGGACCTGTTGCGTCGTGATGCCCAAGAGGCGCAGTGTTTTGTACTGTCTGAAGATTTCCCCTTTCTGATAAACAGGGCTGTACTTGAAACTTTTTCGGCGACCCAGACCGGAGGGAACAGATGGACAGTTATCCACTGAGTAAGTACACTAGACAAGTTATGCAGAGTGCGATTATTTCAGATCTATTGAGCAAAGTGCTTTTGATTTTAGTTTGCATCGCCAGCTGTAATTCATGACTGGTTTCCAAGACGGTGGCGGCATGTAAACATGAACGCGAGTGTCTTTATAATCTATCTTTTAAATAAACTCTGTACACTTATAAAGTTCTCAATGCTTCGGTTAACATTTAGGGACCCTCATTATATCATTGAAGTGTGGTGATATTTTGAGCCTTTTTAGTGGTATAAATAGCGATTTGTTTTTACGTTCCCTGTGCCCCGAATACTAGCGTTGTAAGCTAATCGGCGGTCCGCGCTAGCGTCTTTCAAGCTAAAAACTCATTTGATTAGCATGAAAACCTGTCCCAGAGAGCGACAGAGTGGGTACACATCTGTTAATAACCCCTAGGTTCGTTTTGCACCGGAATTGTCCTTTAAGATCTGAATACTTCTTCCACCACTGGTTTCCATTCACCTACTTTGATGCACATTTTGCTGTTAGAAAAGCTCAATAGTACCGGCAACATTTCATAAAACTTCCTCAATGGCACGGAAAAAGGTGTTTTTTGCCTTCGTCGGGCAAAGAGTGAATATAGAAATGGCGAATAAACTCAGCGATCTCTCTATTTTTAGATGGATGGCCAAAGCGACTTGTTTTGTTTCCAATTACCAACCTCTACTTCTTCTGACAGTTGAATGGAAAGCCAGCTCTCTCTCTCTCTCTCTCTCTCTCTCTCTCTCTCTTTCTCTCTCTCTCTCTGTTTCTCTCTCTTGTTCTGCCTATAAAAACAGGGCATAGCTCAGTCTTGCATAGACGATTCCATTCATAGAATCTTGGCTCTCTCTCCAGCCTTTTCCTCCGTACCACAACTTTTTTTTATAATAGAGCCTTCAACATCCCTCCCTCCATTCCTCTCTTTCCCTCCGGCGCTACATTTATTCCTTTACTGTCTCTTATTCACTTCCTTGCTTTGTTTCTTCTTTTCCCCTTATTTTCTCTCCCCCCTCCTTCATCCCTCATTGCCCCTTGATCACTCTTTAATTCCCCATCATGCTTCCCTCTGTATCTCTATTGCCTCTGTAGCTTATACCTCTGGGTTTGTTTGCTTTCTAAACATGGCACGTCCCAGAGGGGTGGTGCTGCAGTACTAAACCACCTAACTGATATGAACACACATCATAACCACACGTTTCCGTCCTGTTGCCGCGAACAACGTCGCCATATTTTCTTCAATTCTGACGTGTTGTGTGCACGCATTTGTAAATAAGACAAGAAAGATCCATACTTTTGGGATTGGGCAAGCTTGTATGTAAAGAAGTAATTACCATTCGTATGCATATTTTGTGGAAACAACATGAATTGGTATGGCCTGAACAGACCGATGTTGGGCTAATTGTGTTTAGTGTTTTGAAAATGGGACTACAGATTGGACAAAAGGATGTTAGTGATAGTAAAAAAAACTGTATTATGTAGGCTAGACACTCTCGCAGGTCACATTAGCAGTTGTGTTGGTACGCAACATTTCGTCCAACTCAAGTTACAGAGCATTGGTAAATCAACTAAAGCAACCACATCCTGCATTGACGACAGATTTTCCTGTTATGTCCTGTCAGGGACGTAACAGACATTTAACAGATGCTACTGTGGGGTTTATATGTTACATTAACTGCTAAATGTAGCTACACACACAGCTTGGTTGCAGATGTTAATTATTCCTCCCCAATTTCGGTTCACATTCCTGTTGAAATGTGTTTGATATAGGTTTTGAATCCTTTATTGGGGATTTTTTCCTGGTAGAAAGTGCAGATGGTACCAGTGTCAGGCTGTAGCAAGGTTCAAATAAACATCTGTTGAATGTTGTTGAAGCCCAAGTGTTGACGCCTGTCCACTATGCCGGTGTTGTAGACACGCGTATCAGGTACGATCTAGCAAGGCTGTGGACCAGTGTTTGAGGCCATGGGTACAGTTCTGACTCATAAAGGAAACTGTGGCTGAAAAGGAGCACTTGCACTTGTAACCAAGTGAGGCACCGGCGTCTTCGCTTCCTGCAGTTTCCTCCTGATATTCAATTGACTGAAACCTTACCGTGAACCCTCTGCGAACCAGCCACAACACATAATAGACCTCCCTATGATCTCTGATACCGCAATTAACCACCCCTCTTAGCCCCAGTCATCTCCTAATCCTCCTCAGGGAATGAGGATGCTTCTACCAGCTGTTGTGGGCAGGGAAATGTTACTTCTACTTCTTCCTTACCTCTTTTTGATCATGTATAATATAATCGTAGATCATGGGGTTGATTGCTGTGACCTTTGACCTCTTACCTTTTATTGTTACGATCAAAAATAAAAAAGTTGAGCTGTGTTATAGAATAACAATAAATTAACCTTGAATTTCTTTCTCACTCTCCACTAGGTTGAAAGGCATTCTGGGAACTATAATAACAAACAGTATTTGACCAAAGAAATTAAATGTAATGCTTTATTCTAATATCATCAGAAAACTGTATTGATCACCTCAGGGAAATTGTTAAATTGCAAATGCTCACAATCAAATTTAATCCAAAAATAAGAGTACGAAAAAAATAAGTGTATAATGTAGCATCACTAAAGTGCAAGAAATAAAAAAAGTTATGCAAAAATAAGTAAGTTTAGGTTTGAAAGATTCAAATAATGATGTTATACAATGGATTGTGCAAATGCTATTGTACGTAAATAAAGTACACAGTGAACATAAGTATCAATAGTGAACAAGTGGCTAAAACATGTCAGACTACAACAATGTCATGGTATTGCACATATAACTAATAGATTTTTGCACAGAGTAATTATTGCACATAATTGTCCAAGAATATTTACATCATAGAGATATGATATGGAAATACATGTTGTGAGTCCAGTTCTCTGAGTGTTACACACTCAGAGGGAAGAGTTAAATAGTTTGATGGCCACAGACAGGAACAAGCTCCTGTGGCGCTCTGTGGTGCATCATGGTTGTATGAGTCTCTCACTAAAAGTGCTCCTCAGACAGAGCAGTTTGTTGTGGAGTGGATGGAGTGTACTTTGGACAGCATCCTTGTCTCTGACAGTGTCTTTAAGGAGTCCAGCTCCATACCAATAACATCACAGGCCTTGCGGATCAGTTTGTTGTGTCTGTTGGTGTCTGCCGCTCTCAGCCTGCTGCCCCAGCATACAGGAGAACACTATTCACCACAGACTCGTAAAACATCCTCAGCATCATCCGATGCATGTTGAAGGACCTAAGCCTCCTCATAAAATAGAGGCGACTCTGGCCCTTCCTGTACAGCACTTCAGAGTTCTTAATCCAGTCCAGATTATTGTCTATATGTACTCCCAGGTATTTGTAGTCCTCCACCATGTCCACGCCGATGCCTCGGATAGAGACAGGGGTCACTGGTGTTTTTTTTCAGGTCCACTATCGGCTCCTTTGTTTTTGTCACATTGAGCTGCAAATAATTGTCCGCGCACAATGTGACAAAGTTCTCTGCCACAGCCCTGTATTCAGTCTCTTCACCATTGCTGATACATCCCACTACCGCAGTCATCAGAAAACTTCTAAGGATGGCAGGACTCTAATCTTTATCCTCGACGTTCCATTTCCGGGATTTCTCTGTTGCCTCATTTATGCCGGATATCCGTTGCTTTGGGCTTCCTTTGTGTTGGCATTTTAAACTCCAGTGGATTTATGAGGTTAACCTTTTCTCAGATCTCTGCAGGGTAAATCCAGACAGCTAGCTAGACTATCTGTCCAATCTGACTTTTCTCTTGCACGACTAAAACAACTTTTGAACGTACACATGTTCCACTAAAACAGTTTCCTTCCCGAGGCTATTTTGCAGCAGTGGCGTTGCAACATACGCCCAAGACGATTGTGATTGGTTTAAAAAAAACACCAATAAACCAGAGCACGTTTTTCTCCCATCCCGGAATGTTGTTTGAGCCAGACATTCCTCCGCAGAGCCATGGAGGAAGGCCTGCAGCTTTTCCTGCGTGGGTCCTTTCAGCTGTCTTGTAAATACAATATTAATAATAAATACCTGCTGGAACAATCTGAGCCTGTGACCTCACTGTGACTCTTTGACATCACTGGGACCTCGCAGTGACTCCACAGTAACATTACTGTCCCTTGACCCCACTGTGACCTCCTAATGACATCACAGTGAGATGAAAACCCTTCATCAAAAGCTTCTGCCGGTCAGAGTCACGCCACGCCCAAATTGACCTGCAGTCCTATCAGGAGGTTCGTTTATCACCCTGGGGGTGGAGTCTTCAATGAGCAGTGGAATCAGCTTGTGTTTCTTCCTCAGCCCTTTGATCACATTCTGATGAGTCACGCCCTCGCCTCGGGGGCGGGAGGAGGGCCAGCCAGGTGTGTGAGTGTGTGTGTGTGTGTGCGTGTGTGTCTGTGTTTGTGTCAGGTGGATCAGTGAGAAAATGGGAGTTCCAACCTCTTGCTGACACTTGATCGGTTTGGCTCAGGCCGTTGACATAGCGATGGTACAGCGCTGAGAAAAAACAAGTTGTCCATAATTTACATGTATTTGATGTTTCTGTTGATCTGCTGGCATGTGAGCAGACAAGTTTACTACTGGTCTCACACACACACACACACACACACACACACACACACACACACACAGACACACACACACACACACACACACACACACACACACACACACACACACACACACACACACACACACACACAGACAAATAAACACTACATATACACTCCTGAATAGGCTCCACCCATCACTTTCCTTTAGCGTTGGAAGCATATGAAAGAAAAAGAGAACTCCATTCTCTATCTGTTTTTCTCTCTCTGTGTCTCTCTCACACACACACACACACACACACACACACACACACACACACACACACACACACACACACACACGCTGATCCATGTATAATTATAAGTGATGCACATATACACACACACACACAAAGGCAAAGTCTGTCTATTTCTATAACAGTGTGTGTGCTGCTACGGTTGAGTGTATTTGTATAGCTGCTTATGTATGTGATTTTGTATGTGTGTGTGTGTGTGTGTGTGTGTATGTTAGCCAATAGGGCGGTGTCTGCTGTACAAGATTATATGTCACCATGGCATGTATGGATATGTGCATGTCACAACAACATCATCACGCATTGCCCCTCCCCTCGCCAACCTGTCGCCACGTGAACGCTTAACGAGCTGACCAATGGGATCGCCCGTTGGATTTTATTTATTTATTTTCTTGAAATCTCAGATTTACGTCATCAGTAAGAGAAAGAGGAGGGAGGGTTGAGTTAAAGCTCCTCCCACTTGCCCTCCCTGTCTTTTCGCTCGGCGCAGTCTAGCTCGTCCCAACACTGCCACCTGGTGTCTGGTCTACATTACCGACACTTCCTCTATCCTTAAATATTGCCTTTGTTCTCCCTTTTATTTTCTTTCTTCAGGGCTGTGTTGCTCACCCACTAATAATATAAAGTCTGTGAGTGATGTTGGAGTTTAGCCAATACCTCTTGTCCTCCTCCATACCACACATATCTCCTCCTCCTTTTCTGCCTTTCCATCATCTCATCATCTGCTTTTCCTTTCTCTTCTCTCCTCTCTTTTCCTATTTCCTTTTCCCCATTTTGTTTGTCCTCCACTCTCTTTGTCTACCATCCCTTCACCTCATCTTGTGCCTTTTCCTCTCCTTTGCTCTTCTTTCAAAGGCCACAGGGAGGTCAGAGTTCGGAGGGAGTTCACTGTCTCTTCCCCCTCAGCCAATGACTGATCACTTCCTATTTAGACCCGAGAGACAAATGAACGGTGTGTGTGTGTGTGTGTGTGTGTGTGTGTGTGTGTGTGTGTGTGTGTGTGTGTGTGTGTGTGTGTGTGTGTGTGTGTGAGCAGTTAAATGATAGAAGGCCAAAAAAGAAATTAGAAGAATGGAATGGAATGGAATGGAATAAAACAAAGGTTATAGATTATGATAATATTAATTCAAACACACAGCCTTTGTAAAAAATAAAATACAGTTATACAGCTAAAAATAACATAAATAAGTTGTATTTTAAGAATGAATGTATCCATTTCTACATTTTCTGGACTGAATCGAAAGGAAAATGAAACAATGTTTAAAATATATTTTTAAGCTTTTACTGGACTCCAGACCCACTAGATTTAAGAAAATACTGAGGTCTGGAGTCAATCATTATTTTATATAACTGCATGTATTGTCTTACCTATTCTGCTTTTCATTTTCTAACATGCTATTTCAAATATTCCTCCACTGGAAAAATAAAATGCTTATTTCAAAATATTACACTCTGAATAATGCCAGAATGTGAAAGTGTGTAAAATCCCCACATTTTCAGACACAGTCGGTGTCCTCAGTAGTAGCTATGGCCTTCTTCCTATTGTGGAAATAATGTGGGATAAAATGTTCACACACACAAACACACACAGACAGGTGTGTTTTAGTCACGATAGTGACACGGTGTTACAGATACACACAATACACAATGAGTGTGTGTGTGTTTGTGTGTGTGTGTGTGTGTATGTATGTGTCTTACCCACACATGCACAGACACACAGACCACTGTTGCCCTCTTGATGACCTAGTTGCCGGTTCAAGTTCAGTTCAGGGGTTCACAGCGTGTTCCGTATGTGTGTGGGTGTGGGTGTGTGTGTGCGTGTGTGTGTTTGTGTGTATGTTACCACAAATATAAAGAAACAACCCTGACTTCCAAAAGGGCCCTGCACACACACACACACACACACACAGACACACACACACACACACACACACACACACACACACACACGCTGATCCATGTATAATTTTAAGTGATAGAGTTTATCGGTGCGATGTTTGGATGATGCTGAAGCACTGTGGGCAGGACGTTTGATCAGCTAGTGAAAATAAATATATTTTTAAAAGACAATATCAGTTACAAAATGGGGTCAACATGTTGTGAGAAATACAGTAAACAACATGAGTTACACCCAAGGATGAAGATGAAGTTGCTCTCACGGTAATAATTGAAATGTACATAGAACTACAGCGTGTTGAACATTTTAATAAATGTGGAAAATGAAATGGATCAAATTAAAAAAATATATATAATCCAACATTCTTGAATAACAATAATAAAATAATGAAACTAATAACATCCATTCTAAAACTATTGTGAATAATTATAAATTATTATTAATAATAATAACACAAATAAAATTACTACAACAAATTATAGTGCCATGATTTAATTAAAAATAATGGCATAATAATATTTTAAATACAACTTCATCACAATAACAACAACAACAATAATAATAATAATAATAATAATAATAATAATAATAATAATAATAATAATAATAATAATAATGATAATAATAATAAATGGGGCTTGCTCAATATAATTGTTCACGAATAAAATAAAATCACATGAATAATGTAATTAGAATGTATACAGAATGTGAAACTTTTCTCAATATTAATTCTAATGACTTCCATATTTATGTGGGTAAAAATGTGTTTATTATTATTATTATTATTATTATTATTATTATTATTATTATTATTATTATTATGTTACAAAATGAATTATTGTTTCAAAAAAGCCTAAAGGCCTATCCTATACAATTACATGACATGTCATGACATTAATGTTTGTACAGTGAATACGCATTTTTGAGTTAAAAAGGATGAATGATTATGATAATATTATTAATATTTTGTATTGTCTCATGCATTCTTTCATTGTTGACTCAGTATACTGTATATTTTGTTTCCCCAGTAGTTTGGGAGCTGTTAGAGCCCACAGCTGTAATAAAACCAGAATGATGATGATGCTGATAAATAATAATGATGAAAAGTGACATGTTTAATTAAGGTCCGTTAGTGAGAATGATTTTTTAAACTGTTAAACTAGACCAGATAATGGTCACTTTTAAAATGATGTTTCCACTCTTTGTCTGTCCATAATGCAATTACAGTGTCATTATTATTATTATTATTATTATTATTATTATTATTATTATTATTATTATTATCATTATTATTATTTTCACTGTTGTTGCAGCAGTAAAAAGTTTAATATTTTACATGTATGATATATATTTTAGGTATTACAATTAGTGTGTGCATTTTATTTGTTATTAATGTTTCATATATTTCTTTTTATGTCATTTCATAGCAGGTATTGTTAGTTTGTATTTGGATTATTTGATTACATAAACATATTATTCCAAGCCATTACATCAGTATAGTTATCAATTTACATTTTCATATTTATTGTTCTATTTTTTTTTTATTAACTGCACCTCAAATGATAAAATACCAGTATAGTTGACATGTATTTAATGGAGGTTAGAGATTTTGCATTTAAACGTTCATTTTCATATTTTCTTCATTGTATACATGTACATATGATTATGATTTATTGTGCTGTTTAAACACCATCTACTGTATGCACCAGGAATTGAAATTACCTGCAAAATACCAACAAATAAATAACTTGAATGTAACAATAATCTTATGTATTATTGTTAGAATATGATTCCACCACCACAAGATTTTCGTGAATATAAACAAATATTCAGTTTATTCCCAAATGACCTACAAACAATCAAACATCTCTAAGTGTGTGTGTTTGTGTATGTGGTTATGTATTAACCTTTATTTTCGCAATACCTTTGCACACACACACACACACACACACACACACACACACACACATAGTAGCGTGCCCACTAAATGTAGCTCTGATCTCAAAGCACCTGAAACCAGTTTATGTCCCACTGAGATAGAAAGAGAGAGAAAGAGAGAGAGAGAGAGAGATAGAGAGAGAGAGAGAGAGAGAGAGGGAGAGGGAGAGAGAGAGAGAGCGAGAGAGAGAGAGAGAGAGAGAGAGAGAGAGAGAGAGAGAGAGAGAGAGAGAGAGGGAAAGCGGGAGATGAAAATAAATGAAGTTGTCAAAAACAGGAAGAGAGAGAGGAACGAGGAAAGCAACAATAAAGGCTAGATGAGGGATAGACAGAACAGAGAAAGAGAGAGAAGGAGAGAGACGGAATGGGTTAAACACAGTTCAAGGGTTCAATTTCTGTTCAAACACACAAACACACTTGGTAACTCTCTAATCTGTTATCAGGTACTTAACTGATGGAAAACAATGTGTGTGTGTGTGTGTGTGTGTGTGTGTGTGTGTGTGTGTGTGTGTGTGTGTGTGCGTACAGTATGCATGTGTGCATGCTTATAGAGGCCTCTGCCGAGATTGGTTTTGATGTGTGTGTGTGTGTGTGTGTGTGTGTGTGTGTGTGTGTGTGTGTGTGTGTGTATACGCGCCACAATAGGAGCTCCATCTGTTGGCGTCGCTTGGTTACAAATTCGGTGTCACCCGCCCCAGTGGAGACGAGACACATACCCGCACATAAAACACACACACACACACACACACACACACACTGAGCTGTATGGTAATGTGAACTTAGTTTCACCCGAAAACGTTGAGTTTGACCTGACCATGTACTCCGCTTCACTCCTCCTCCTCCATCTCCTATGTCTTCATCATCTCCTACTCTTCCTCCTTCTCCTACTTCTCTTCATCCTGCATTCCATTAAAACATTGTTTGAATGACAATAAAAAGAAAGCTGAAGGTTCACCTCTCCTCTCCTCCCTTGTTTTGATAAGAAAGAGAACAGGAATGATAGAACAGAGGAGAGAAAGAGTGAAACAGACTGAACTGAAAGAAAGAAAGCCAGGGTCTCTGTGGCAGGTCAAGTTTACCCTCTGTCTCCATGGTGACAGGATCCAGTCAGAGGCTCGATGGATCACTGATGGAAGTGCAGTTGTCTCTCTGGATCCATTTTGTTCTTTCTTTTTCTGTAATGTGACCTCTGGATGAAGTTTACCACTCGTCCAAAAACTGGAAAACATAAAAAAAATAAAAATAAAGATGTCCAAATAAACCCCATTTATACTTTCACTTCATGTGTCGTAAGGGTAAGTGTAAATGTATCCAGTAATCTTTTATTTTTTCATTCCCCAGCCATTTAAACACAGGGCACAAAGAGATGTCAATAATCTTCCTACACTAGGTGAGAGAGCATTGATCTGTGTGGGTGAGGCAGCAGCAGACCACGGCCCCTGAAGATGATAAACATTTTTTCTGTCTCATAGTTTATGAAATGACTCATCCATGTGGTTGTGTTAGTTCATGGAGAGTTGTTAGCTTGGCTAGCTAAATTGTTAAATTGTTATTCTGAACGGCTTCAGCTACATTACCACCACCCTGGACTGGTGTATAGCTGACTCTGATTTACATCTAGCCCAGGAAAACCAAGATGGATTGCAATCAGATTCATGATCTGGTGCCAGTTTCACAAAATTTGCAACATAAATTGATTTTGACACATTTAACTTATCAAAATAAACACCATACTTGGCACCCATGCATGAGCACGCAGTATTTATCTGCATCCTATCTGCATTGTACTGGGATACAAGATTTTTTCTTTTTCTTTTTTTACTAGGACAATGCACGTAAATCAACATTTCTGTCAATGTGCCAATCAACATTTCTGTCTATGTGCCAATGTGCCGTGACCTACAGCACTCACTGGATCAGTTCGCAGGCGCGGTGTGTAGCAGCTGGGATGAGGATCCGCACTTCTAAATCTGAGGCCTTGGTTCTCAGCAGGACACTGATGGAGTGCCTACTCCGGGTAGGTAATGTGTCCTTACCCCAAGTGAAGGACTTCAAGTATAGGGGTCTTGTTTGTGAGTGAAGGGACAATAGAGCGGGAGATTGGCCGGGGAATCAGTGCAGCGAGGGCGGTATTGCATTCGCTTTACCGCAGCGTTGTGACAAAAAGAGAGCTGAGCCAGAAGGTAAAGCTCTCCATCTACCGGTCAATTTTCGTTCCTACCCTCAACTATGGTCATGAAGGTTGGGTCATGAGCAAAAGAACTAGATCAAGGGTACAAGCGGCCAAAATGGATTTCCAAAGGAGGGTGGCTGGTGTCTCCCTTAGAGATAGTTTGAGAAGCTCAGTCATCCGTGAGGAACTCAGAGTAGAGCCGCTGCTCCTTTGCGTTTAAAAGGAGCCAACTGAGCTGGTTGGACGCCTCCCTAGGGACATGTTCCAGGCACGTCCAGCTGAGAGGAGGCCTTGGGGAAGACCTAGGACTAGGTGGAAGGATTATATCTCCATCCTGGCCTGGGAACGCCTCAGGATTCTCCAGTCAGAGCTGGGTAATGTGGCTCTGGAAAGGGATGTTTGGGCTCCCATGCTGGAGCTGCTGGAACTGATCTGATAGTAAACAATGGCAGCAGCATGATGATGATGATGATGATGATGATGATAATGATGGAACTTGTCTGAGTTACTAGAAAGTGACTCATAAAGACCTGCACAGTATATGCATGTTTTTTTCATTTTACTTGTATGTGAATTATGCATACTGTGTATGAATGCATATTTATGTTTGTATACTTCTGTGCATGTGTTTAAATTCATGTCTTTATACATGTATATATCATGTGTTCTTTAGCCAGAATTAGGTCCTATACCCCCTTCAACAACACCCCCACACACACACACAGAGAGTCTCACTCAGTGAAGTCTGTTTGCTTAGTGCCATGGACAATAGGTGGCAGATGCAAACACACTGCCTGCTGATTTGACTCTTCAGCCAGCGAGCTTTGAACTGCTGAAGAAACACTCATTTGAATGGAGACAAGTTGTCTTTGCCTTCTTGTGCAGCTGCCGGCTACACAATCACAAAAACAAGCTCAGTGTGCATGAGGTACTGAATGACTAACTGTGGGAACATGAGGCGCTGACATGCGTGTGATCAGCGTTGATGGTGAAGAAAAAGAACAAAGTCTTTCTTTTTCTAATGCCTCTGTCTATCCAGAGGTTGACTAACAGAACACTCAATTCACCTTCATACATTTCCACACATTCCACACATTTTCCACTCTGCCAGTCTCTGCTGGTGGCCAATGTGCAGCTCCACCGCAGCTGCCACGTGACTGACCATGTGTTGTTGTTATAATCAGCTAAATTTCTGAGAAGTTATATATGAAAGAAAATTGTCCCAGCTCTCTTAATATCTTGAAACTTAACTGTGAATTGTAAAAAATTATTCACACTGCCACAAGCAGTGTTGGGCAAGTTACTTCCAAAATTTAATATAATATAGTTTAGTAGTTATTGTCATTTGAGAGTAATTAGTTATATTACAATATTACTGTGTTTGAATTGTAATGCTTTACACTATTGCGTTACTTTTAGTTACTTTCACCAAAATAACAGCAAAGATATGACTTGGCAGGTAGCTTGTGAATTCCACCACAGGGTCAACAAAGTCTCATCTTTATCCACTACAATACATCATAATTTATTTATATAATTATATATATAATCATTTTTTGTATTATTAATCTGAATCTGCCAAGTAACTAAAGCTTTAAAATAAATAGTGAAGTTAAACTTGACTCTGAATTGTGGGGGAGTAGAAGTATAAAGTAAGAGAAAATTAAAATATTCAATTAAAAGTAGGCCTACCTTACAATTTTATTGAAGTACGGTATAGTTACTTTTCACCGCTGATAAAATGTCATGATAATATTTACATGTAGCAAGCCTAAACATTAATTCTGATATGTTTAAATCTGTCAGCAGCTCGGACACACCGCTGTCCGTGCTAATGTACCGTTAACTGTTGGGGCACAGATGTTGTCCGTATCGTTACCTGTTGGGACACAGATGTTGTCCGTATCGTTACCTGTTGGGACACAGATGTTGTCCGTATCGTTACCTGTTGGGACACAGATGTTGTCCGTATCGTTACCTGTTGGGACACAGATGTTGTCCGTATCGTTACCTGTTGGGACGCAGATGTGTCCGTACCGTTACCTGTTGGGGCACAGATGTTGTCCGTATCGTTACCTGTTGGGACACAGATGTTGTCCGTATCGTTACCTGTTGGGACACAGATGTTGTCCGTATCGTTACCTATTGGGACACAGATGTTGTCCGTATCGTTACCTGTTGGGACACAGATGTTGTCCGTATCGTTACCTGTTGGGACGCAGATGTGTCCGTACCGTTACCTGTTGGGACACAGATGTTGTCCGTACCGTTACCTGTTGGGATGCAGATGTTGTCCGTACCGTTACCTGTTGGGACACAGATGTTGTCCGTATCGTTACCTGTTGGGGCACAGATGTTGTCCGTACCGTTACCTGTTGGGACGCAGATGTGTCCGTACCGTTACCTGTTGGGACGCAGATGTTGTCCGTACCGTTGCCTGTTGGGACACAGATTTTGTCCGTAATGTTACCTGTTGGAAAACAGATGTTGTCTCTGGTACCATTCTGGTTCGCCTCAACGCAGAGTATAAAACTCCTGAAAATAATGTCCATCTCGCAAATGTATTTGTCTCTGCAGTTATTTCAACCACCGAATTCCAGCAACAAGAAATAACACTCACTTGTTTTCTGTGCCGAAATGTTTCGCAGTGTTGGTGAAGTTAAAAAATAATCTACAGAAGAAGGCAGGTTGAGGGGGTGAAATGGTCAAACAACACAGGACTTTCACCCAGCAGACCAGGGTTTGTGTCCCATTCTTGTCTCGTGTGTCACTTTAACGTACATCTTTCACCTCTGTACATCTTTTTTTCTTAACTATAAGTAAGTGGTTTTACCCTGCAAGTTAAAAAAAATTACACCAAGTCATCCCGACACATAGCGTCAAAAAGTGATGCCAAGGGTTCCTGACCAAGCATCAGTATTTGACAAGTTGGGAGTAAGAATGTGTTGTAGGGACAGCTAGTATGCAGCCTGCAGCGATGTTGCTGTAGTGGCCTCAGACAGACATGGCATGGCACGGGAAGTCTATGAACCCAGAATGTCTTTTAGCTATACACATCAATTGCAAATGAAACACCTGGAAAACTAAGAAGACACTGTTACAAACAAATGGTAACCATTTGAAAAATACAACAAACCATGAAACGAGACTAAAGGTGCAAAGACACTCGAAAACAAGTTTGGACGATGTGCTGTCTGACCTCGTCGAAAGGCAAAAGAGTATATAGCTGTTCTGTACAGTCCAACCCGTTCTCACTCTGAACTCGTAAAATATGGACGCTTGGGCAGTGGCTGTCAGATTCAACGCAAAAAGCACCCTTCAGTGAACGCACCGGGCAGAGCAGCAGCTACGCCAGGCACTGTAAGAAAATGTAGTATTAAGAGAGACAACAGTAGCGAGTAGTACGAAAGCCCGAAATTCCACATAAGGAGGTTGGTTGCGGTGTTAGATGGGTCAAACAACACAGGACTTTCACCCCGGAGACCGGTCACGTTTCCTTGAACCAACTGTCTCTTTCTTCTTTTCCTTAAAACCCAACTGTCCCGTTCTTGTCCCGCTTTTTAATGGAAATATACCTCTATGCCCAGCCACGATCTTTTCCTTGAACCTAACTGCATCAAAAGTGACACCATTAATCTCAACCAAGCGCGATTAGATAAAGTGTGTTTAGATATGACGCTAAAGGAGACTTTTAACGTCTATAACAACGCCAAAGGAACCTGACCAAGCGTCTGTATTTTATGCGATGGGAGTGAGAATGTGTTGTACGGCCATCTCCTCCCTGCCTGGAGATCTCAGGTGCTTCTTTTAAATCTTTTATCTAAAGACTCACTTTTATCATCTGGCCTTTTCATAACTCTATATACAGTGGGGCAAAAAAGTATTTAGTCAGCCATCAATTGTGCAAGTTCTCCCACTTAAAAAGATGAGAGAGGCCTGTAATTTTCATCATAGGTACACTTCAACTATGGGAGACAAAATGAGAAAAGAAATCCAGAAAATCACGTTATAGGATTTTTAATGAATTTATTGGTAAATTATGGTGGAAAATAAGTATTTGGTCAATAACAAAAGTTCATCTCAATACTTTGTTATATACCCTTTGTTGGCAATGACAGAGGTCAAACGTTTTCTGTAAGTCTTCACAAGGTTTTCACACACCTGTTGCTGGTATTTTGGCCCATTCCTCCATGCAGATCTCCTCTAGAGCAGTGATGTTTTGGGGCTGTCGCTGGGCAACATGGACTTTCAACTCCCTCCAAAGATTTTCCATGGGGTTGAAATCTGGAGACTGGCTAGGCCACTCCAGGACCTTGAAATGCTTCTTACGAAGCCACTCCTTCGTTGCCCGGGCGGTGTGTTTGGGATCATTGTCATGCTGAAAGACCCAGCCACGTTTCATCTTCAATGCCCTTGCTGATGGAAGGAGGTTATCACTCAAAATCTCACGATACATGGCCCCATTGTTTCTTTCCTTTACACAGATCAGTCATCCTGGTCCCTTTGCAGAAAAACATCCCCAAAGCATGATGTTTCCACCCCCATACTTGACAGTAGGTATGGGGTTCTTTGGATGCAACTCAGCATTCTTTCTCCTCCAAACACGACGAGATGAGTTTTTACCCAAAAGTTCTATTTTGGTTTCATCTGACCATATGACATTCTCCCAATCCTCTTCTGGATCATCCAAGTGCTTTCTAGCAAACCTCAGACGGGCCTGGACATGTACTGGCTTAAGTAGGGGGACACATCTGGCACTGCAGGATTTGAGTCCCTGACAGCGTAGTGTGTTACTGATGGTAGCCTTTGTTACTTTGGTCCCAGCTCTCTGCAGGTCATTCATTAGGTCCCCCTGTGTGGTTCTGGGATTTTTGCTCACCGTTCTTGTGATCATTTTGACCCCACGGGGTGAGATCTTGCGTGGAGCCTCGGATCGAGGGAAATTATCAGTGGTCTTGTATGTCTTCCATTTTCTTAAAATTGCTCCCACAGTTGATTTCTTCACACCAAGCTGCTTACCTATTGCAGATCCAGTCTTCCCAGCCTGGTGCAGGTCTACAATTTAGTTTCTGGTGTCCTTTGACAGCTCTTTGGTCTTGGCCATAGTGGAGTTTGGAGTGTGACTGTTTGAGGTTGTGGACAGGTGTCTTTTATACTGATAACACGTTCAAACAGGTGCCATTAATACAGGTAATGAGTGGAGGACAGATGAGCCTCTTAAAGAAGAAGTTACAGGTCTGTGAGAGCCAGAAATCTTGCCTGTTTGTAGGTGACCAAATACTTATTTTACCGAGGAATTTACCAATAAATTCATTAAAAATACTACAATGTGATTTTCTGGATTTTTTTTCTCAATTTGTCTCTCATAGTTGAAGTGTACCTATGATGACAATTACAGGCCTCTCTCATCTTTTTAAGTGGGAGAACTTGCACAATTGGTGGCTGACTAAATACTTTTTTGCCCCACTGTAGCTGTTGTTATTTATTGCTAATATTGATGTTTTAATTTATTGTTGAATCTTAAGTATTTTATTAAATTCATATTGCATTTGGATCTTGTTTATATTTATTGTTTTTACTGTACAGCACTGCATGCTATACAAATAAAGTTATTATTATTATTATTATTATTATTATTATTAGAGGGGCGAGATAAATCACTTTCTAACTATAGGGTACGTAGCCTACCTTTTCAGACAGTCTTGCTTGGATGGCATGTTGCATTCGGCTGTTAACAAAAGTAACAGAATTGTTTGTTTTTTTAATTTTAAAAGAGAGAGAGGAATCCACACAGCTGGCAAACCACTGAGTGAAGTGGATGTGATTGTCAGATTGTTGGTTTCAGAAAGTTACAGAAAATTGTCAGATGCAGGTGTGGGGGGAGGGGAAGGGGGTTTCAGATACTTAATAAGAGTTAAGAAAATAAGAGTTAATATGTAAGCTTGTTAGCATACTGACATTATGCTGACAAATTTAAATTTTGAACTGATGATGGTGCAGGATGAAAAGTCAGAGGATCAGCAAAGACAGTAGGACACACTGTTTTGAGGTGAACTATAATGCTTTTCCGTATTTTCTGTCATATCTATAATGTTATAATGTCGGATTTTCATGTTTAACGTGGCCAGAGCTTCAAATAATGGTAAAAAAAAGGTAAAAGTTAGTCAGAGAAATCTCCGTGAGCTTAAACGTTCAGACTTCCCACTGTTGTGAACTACTCTCAGTATGATGTCATCTGCTCCAGGTAGGCAGAACTGGAGTGTTCTTTTTTTTTAAGCTACTGCAGTGTTAACATTGTCACATGTATCTACATGCTAACGGCAGTGAAAGATGTAATCGTGGCTCCCAATGTTGTTCATTTCTGTGATATCGTACTTTACTGTGTGAGTGAAAAGTTTTAGCCAGTGACCTGGTGGCTATATTTGAAAAGTCAAGGGATACTAAAAATGTATGAAATTACCTAATTGCATGGCAATCCATCCAATAGTTGTCGAGCTATTTCCCCCCGCGGGAAAAATATCAATCTCATGGTGGAACTAGATTAAAGGTCAAGGTCATCAAGGTCTTTAATTCTGCGAGGACCATAAATGTTTGCACTAAATTCCATGGCAATCCATCCAATAGTGCATATGTGTAATCCTGACATCACAGAACTAGAAGGTGTGATAGTGACCCAATATTTAGTGTGGCAGACTTTGTTCAGACCGTCCTCAGCCAGAAAACGGCCGTATATATAACAAGATGATATTGTTTATGAAAACCAAAGCTGTAGAGTAAATAGGATACTTAAACTAACAGCCTGCTGACGTTAAAGTGGCCTGTCTCCCATCTCAAGTTTCAGCTTATTGTTTCCTCCGTGTGAGCCAGTAGACCTCAACAATAACAATAGTTTGCATAGACAGTTTATAATTAGTTTACGGTTGGATGCCCAGAGAGTGTTGGGACATGTGCTTATGGCTTTGAATAGGGGCTGTAGTTACAGGTGACTGATGGACTGATGGACATGCAAAATAAGGGCTTTGAATATCAACAGCATGCTAGCATGGTGAGTGATTTCTAATATGAAAAGTGTGTCAGCATGGCAAGTGAGGTTAATGGTGCATAACAGTTTAGCCCAAAAGACCTGGAACAGTGCACATGCAAACACACGGAAAGCATTGATTTTACTTTTGCAGCTGCTGTTTAATTGATATTTTGATATGACAAATACGTATTAAATGACAAAGCGAAAACAATGTGACATTGTGAAACTGGTGGCCCATAGTGATGAATCTACATAAAATTATGGGCTGAATCTACAGCTAGAGCTGTAACTATTCCATATTTTACTGTACAATTGATTGTCTCAGAATGAATTGCGAGTATCAACATAATTGTCTCTTTCAGTCAAATAAAAAAATATTTTTTGATGTACTTTTTCAAACTAAAAAGGTTTTGAAGGAAGTTTTGATAGAATCCCAGTACATCTTTTGGTTATATCACTGTGACCCATATAATGTAATAACAAAAGTACACAGCCTATGAAGTAAACCATGCATCTTTCTTAACAAAAAACATTGTATTCTTTTCTTAAATAAACGTAACACTGAGAATTACCATCAACAGTCATACCTCTTAGCACCTTGTTAGCAATTAATTGCAGTTAAACAAAGAAACAGCGATAATGTAACCGGTCAGAGCCACGGTGCCGCTGCAAAATAGCCTCGGGAAGGAACTTGTTTTGGTGGAACGTGTACATTCAAAGGTTGTTTTAGTCGTGCAACAGAAAACTCAGATTGGACAGACAGTCTTGCTAGCTGTCTGGATTTACCCTGCAGAGATCTGAGGAGCAGTTAACCATAGTCCTCATCGACCGGAGTTTAAAATTCCAACACAAAGAAAGTGTAAGGTAACATAGAAGGACATAAGGCAGAATTTCCGGCAGCAACGGAGCAATCCCAGAAGTGGAAGGTCGAAGGTGGACTATACGAACCCTAACTTTGTATTTTCGTTGCCCAAACTAAACTATTTCAAATCTGCGCCCGTTAATTACATAGAACTGTCACTCACACAATTAAAATTTTCACTGCGGTTACGTGTTTCGGTCACATGATTAAAACGGCCACCATGTGGCAGTAAATTGTCATTTTGGGAGTCGTTGACAATCAAACTACTCTGTTGTTTAGGTATGACGATGTGTTGATTTTGGCAGCTGGTAGACCAACAAAACAGACAGCAAGATGATATTTTTTATGAAAACCAAAGCTGTAGGATACTTAAACTAACAGCCTGCTGACGTTGAAATGGCCTGTTTCCCATCTCAAGTTTCAGCTTATTGTTTCCTCTGTGTGAGCCAGTAGACCTCAACAATAACAGTAGTTTGCATGTACATTTTATATTTAGTTTACGGTCGGATGCCCAGAGAGTGTTGGGACATGTGGCTCTGGCTTTGAATAAGGGGCTGTCTCTTTCAGTCAAATTAAAAATATTTTTTGATGTACTTTTTAAAACTAAAAAAGTTTTGAAGGAAGTTTTGATTGAATCCCAGTACATCTTTTGGTTTTATCACTGTTATGTGACCCATATAATGTAATAACAAAATTACACAACCTATGAAGTAAACCACGCATCTTTATTATCAAAAAACATTGTATTCTTTTCTTAAATGAACATAACACTGACAGTTACCATCAACAGTCATACCCCTTAGCACGTAACGGACTTAACGTAACGGAATTTGATTTGGCGGAATTTCCTGCTTCAATCCCGGAAGTGGAACATTGTGGATATAGACTAATCTGGTAAAAATAAAGGTCACATGAAAAAAATACTCCCAGGGTTAAGGTCCCAGTGCAATTGATGGTTGATCAGGCTCTCAGTATGTTCTGTATGAAATTGACAGTATTGACCTGTCAAGGCTCTGCGACAGACAGTGAGTGATCCACGGATATAACTCCAAAAGAACAACAGCACTGCTTCAGACTGTATTTTTTACATGCACTCATGTGTTTGTTGTTTTCTTCAAATTCAGATCACATATTTACCTTCATATGTATAGCACCACATATTTGTAAAACCCAGAAGGTTGTTCAACAACCATGGTTTAAAGTTATTCAAAGACTCTACAAACCATCTGGATGAAAAATAATTTAGTCTGCTGAGGCACCTCAACAGACTAAATAATTTACTAAATAAATAAAGTCACATGGATAGACAGTCTGATCACGGTCCGTCTGCGGCCGCAGGCCCTGGAGCTCACCACCAGTGTTTCAGTTTGACTGTTAAAAACTGTTTAGATAATTAAAAGGTATTTATTTAGAAGTGGGCTAGTTGGCTAACGCTAGCATGCTATTTCACCAAGCTTCCATGCTCTTCCCGTTCTGTTGGCTCAGAGCTCCACAGCTGAAAACCACAGGAACAAATTACTTTTGCACCAAATGTATCGGCAAAAGTGGTGCAAAGGTCGAGGCACGCAGATTCGCCACTTTGTGATGCGAGAGACCACATATGTGAAGTTGCAGTGACAGATTCAAGAGGTTGTAATCACTGAGTTGTGGTTGTGATGGAAAATGAACCCGAGTAAAAAAAAGTATACGAGTAAATGTTGCATTACAAGTTTGCAGATGTCATTGTCTTCATTTAAATATCAATCAACACATTTGTAAATATTTTTCTGTGACTTCACATTCAGATCACAGGTGTGTGAACATTTTCTACGAGTGCAAATTTTAACATACAAGTTCAGATTTTTTGTTCTGCAAGTTCTCACATCGTATTCTACAAGCTCTCACATTTTGCACCATATTTACCTTCATATATACACCAAGGCAACATCAACACTCTATCTATCTATTTTACCCTGCATACTGGACTGACTGTATAATTATAAAGAGTTTAAGGACATGTAGGCTGGTGTATGCTGTACAGATTGGAAAGCCTCCTGAGGCAAATTGTGATTTGTGATTTTGAGCTGTATAAATAAAATTACCTTCACTTGACTTATTCAAAAATAGAAGCTGGTTCAGTTGATGGAAAGAGTGAGAGCGACTCATAGGGATGTCAGGGTGAACTTTGACCTCTTGACTCGGTCAGTGTGTGTGTGTGTGTGTGTGTGTGTGTGTGTGTGTGTGTAAAAGAGAGAAATGAAAAGGGATACAGAGTGAGAGAAAGCCAGAGAAAAGAGAGGAAGAGAGAGAGGAAGAGAGAGAGGTCTGCTGACTTCTGGTTGACCTCTGTCCGGCTGACCCTGTTGGTTGCCATGGTGATGGTCGCAGGGGTTGTGGTGAGGTCAGAAGGAGGTACTGTTGGATGTCCTCACATTTCCTCACTTTCCTTTGTATTGTTTTAGTCTCAGATACTGATAGACATGCTGCAGGTTGTTACTGTGCGTGTGTGTGTGTGTGTGTGTGTGTGTGTGTGTGTGTGTGTGTGTGTGTGTGTGTGTGTGTGTGTGTGTGTGTGTGTGTGTGTGTGGTTTATTTTGAACACGGTAACGATGGACAAACTGTAGGCTGAGAGCCGGCAGAGCCAGACCACACACTTTGTCTCTCCTTCTTTAGTTGTTTTCTGATAAACGGATGGTGTGATGTCATGCAGATGCTGCTGTTTCTTTGTATCAGCCATTTTAAAAGTGTGGTGTGTGAAAAAGCAAACAGTTGGCTTCATGCAAGAACCACTCGTGTGAACAGATACATTCTTAACAGACATGCCCAATTGTCTCATACTTAGAATTTTTTCATGGGTTCATTTAGAACGCCATTTTTTTTATATTTACCTTTTCGTTACATCGTTCCAGCTTTATTCACCGATGCACTGATGATATGTTGATGGCGGCTATTTTTAAAATGTTTTAATTGTTTCAGGTCCCCTAATATGCCCGCTGACACTGCTGTTTTATGTTTTTGTCCATTGATTTCTGATAACAGGACTGAAGCTCTGCAGCGTGAAATACCTCTTATCCACTGATGGTCAATCAAATGTAGCCTGCAGGAATGGCTTTCTGCTAGGGCTGTCAAACGATTACATTTTCTTAATCGCGATTAATCGTTTCTATAGTTAATCGCGATTAATCGCATGTTTTATCACATGATTACAATTTTATTATTTTGCATTTCAGAACAGTTTTTAAGTACATATTAACAATGGAAAGCAATTCTTACCAGTGTATCTTGATTGGGAATCAAATGAATGCAAAGAAAGTTACTTTATGAACTTCATTTTAAGATTTGTATTTGTTTATTATTTATTTAATCTAGTCACACATTTTAATATAGAGTCAACATTAGGGTTGGGTATTGTTTGGTTTGGATACCGGTGCTAAAGCGATACTTTTAAAATGGTACTTTAACGGTGCCTGAACCGTAAAAAAAAAAGAAGGGTACTAAACAGTTGGCAACATTAAAGAATGGCTTGTTCATTGCTAAGGCCATATCGTCAAAATTAAATGATTTAATAATAATGTAATCACTATAACAATAACTTATTTCACTAGTAAATAGCTGTTGAATGACAAAAACAACCACCAGATGGGAAAAGGTAATTTAACAACAACTTTGAATGAACAATGAGGCTGTAAATTACCAGTTTCATTGAACGCACCGTCTGTTTTTCCGACAACAGCAGCTGCAGATTGTTACGGAAGTGTCGGAATCCTCTACAGTGAAATACAGACAAACTTTACACCGTTTAGCGTTAGCTGTCAGCATTGTAACTGTGTTTAATCCAGCTACTAGCTAGCGGTAGGCTAACGTTAGCTGCTGTCAAGTATAATGTTAACTAGTGTCACGTGCAGCAATGTTTGTGTTGCCTGTAACGTCTGTTTCAGAGCATCAGAGAGAAGTGCAGACATATCAGTGGCACCAGAATGAGGCACCGAAATCCGCGTTGCTATTCCTGCAGCAGCAGGATGTGTTACGAGGAACTACGGCAAAATAGTAGCCTGTTATGCACGACGCAAAGCCGAGTGAAGTGAAAATAAATTAATAAATGGCAGCATGCGATTAATACGATTAAAAAAAATTACGCATTGCATCGCGATTAACACGTTAATGCTGACAGCCCTACTTTCTACCTTTCTCTGTCTTCTTCATTGTACACTGTTGGTGTAACTGTTAGCAGCACAGAGCTATGAGCTACATACTACAGATTCATTAGCTAGCTAGCTACAGCAGCGACAGTGGTTGTGACAGCGTTGGCACACACAGACAGACAGACAGACACGCTACACCAGCCTCATGCTGTCGCTGTTACGATTTTACTGGCTCTGTGCTAATGCAGCACAGGCATGCTAAACACTGCACATGCGGATGAATGGAGCTGCTGCTGGATGACGGTGGCGTGGTGAACAGGTGAGAAAGCAGAATGGAGAGAGGCGCAGGTAATTCTGCGCTGCCAGCTCTACAGTGACAAAGTCGTTTGCAAATTAGCGAAGTTTCCCTTTCATCTTTCGTCCTACTCCTGATCTAATGACAACAACAAGTGAGCACAGTTTGTGTTGAGCCATTGCCAACAGTCCTCAGTACTGAGTTAAACGCTAAGAGTTTACGCCGTAGTCTACGTAAGTAGGAGATTTATACTTGTGCGCTGGTGTCGGCCTCGTTCTAGCATATCTCTTTAAGAGAATAGCAAGGCCGGCATGTGTTTGCGTGGGGAGTGTGTGGTAGAGCGAGTGAGAGAGTGACGGGGATTAGCTTCGGAGCGAGTACCAACTCTGGAGGCGTAGACGGAGGAACAAAGTGTCTCCCCTGTTCTTTCTGACCACGGTGGGAAAGTTCTAGCAGGAAAAGTTAACCCTCTCCTTGATTTCATGTTGTTAACGGAGGAGAACCAGGAAATGAGTAGAAGGAAATGCAACGTTACCATGCCCCGGCCAACCGGACCAATGACAGTTGTTGTGGTCTGCGTCGCCGCGTCGTGTAGTTACAATTTTTAAGAGGTGCACATAAGGATATGGCGTATTTACACGTACCTACGTACATACCTATGTACGTAACGCAGAAGCATAAACCCTGCTTAAGCCTGCCCATTTTTTAGCAGTCCAGTCAAATGCAAAGTATTTCATTTACCGCTCAAATATTACATTTCAAATACGTCACAGTACAGTAGCTAAAGAAGCTTCAACTTCCATTTCACTGGGAGAGCAGCAGCCGCCCCCCTCTGCTTGCTCAGCTTGTTCTCATGAACCATGTTCATAGTTACGATAAGTTAAGCATTGAAATTCATAAGCATTCCACGTATTCTTTGCTGCATGCACCCTAATGACTGCTGCTGTATGAGAACATGGTAAGGAGGATGTCGGAGTGGATGGATGGGTAATAAAACACAGGACTTAGAAGCCAGGGAGCGGAATTCGCTTCCTGGAGAAAACAAAAGACTTTCACCCAGGAAATGCATGTTCCTTGGGAGTGTTTTAATCCAAACCAAGACTTTTTCCTAGACAACTAAACGTTGTTGCCGCATAACGCTCATTTTTTGTAGCCTAAACTTAATTGTAATGTCCGCAGAAAAGACCGGCAGATCGTGGTGCTCTGTACCCAGCTCAAAGTCACCTATTCTCGGGTAACTGAACCACCAACTATACCGCTGATACAACGGAGCACCATGCGGAGCACGTAGCCGGCATCGCAGAGCTCTGTAGCAGCTAAACACATCTACTAACTGCTGATATAACCGAGCTGTGACGAAGCTTTGTAGCGGTTTAAAACAACTAGCAACTGCCGCTCGGCATCATGGAGCTCGTAACCGGCCACTGTAGCAGGTGTCACATGACCAGCCATCAGTTGCCAGATTTTGTCGGATATCATACGTATTGGTGTGCATACATTTTCGTACTATGTCATATGGACCTGTTCATAAAAACACGTTAGCTTGCTGCAGCAGCTGCTAGTTTATTTGGATTTTGCAGCATTTAAAGGTCACAGTAGGAGTTTATACTTAGGGACTATTCGTTATTTAATTAAGGGGCCACGGGAGGAGTTTTGTGGCCTCTAACCTAAAAAGACTTGACCCTCCCCTCGTCAGTAATAATTTTCATATGACCCTCCAAAATGATTTGAAAAAGAAACATGACCCACCTTGCGGGCAAGTTTGCACTAAGCAAAGATGCCATTTGATTTTTACAGCTATTACGTACAGGAGTTAACCTCTGCATTCTCATCTACATCACACTCCTCTGTTATGGTGTGGTGGCCATTTCAGTAGATTTACTCACTAACATTGTTGTGGAAACACAATAAGCATAGAAACTAAATGCACACTTCCTGCATTACTGCATTACTTCAAATACTAAGTTACTCCTCTAGTAAACTAGTGTTCACATGAAATAAAACAATGAAACATTGAGACCATTCAGCAAAGGACACTGGGAAATAACAATTCAACACTGGTTGCTATGGACTGGTCACTAGGCTTCGTCATTGTATATTTTAGCACGTAGGTAAAGGTGCCGAAGCTGAACATTATATTCCAAAACACATATGTTTATTTTTAAAGCAGATTTTAAATTACATTGTAACAATTTAACAATTCGCCCTTATGAAATCCAATAGCGGCACGGCTGTTTTGGAACGCAATAGACAGACAGTGGCGGAATGCCCCGACACTTAAATTCAACTAAAATGTAACAGCGAACAATCAGTGTTGGACCTACAGTCTGTTGAGATGCCTCTCCAAACTCACCATAAAACTTAAGAAGACACGTTAAGAAAACAGATCTGTATTTTGCCGTAATCCAATGACACGGAAAAAAATTAATCCACAGCAATCAGTAGATCCACAAACAGAGTCACGGTGTATCCAGCAAGGCCTATACGAGCGTCACGTTCACCAGCCAGCTCCGAACAGGTGAACGAGGCCTCTCCATTTCGCCGTTTAAAAGTGGAATAAATGTATAAAAGTCCAAATCTACACAAAACCCGCAATCAATTAGTAAGCTGACATCACATTTATATAAATGGCATTTAGGAAACCTTTATTGCAAGGTTGGCACGACAAGATGTCCAGACTAGTGCAACAGTAATTTTTTGCGTCTTGCTGCTCCCATCGTCAGCCAGGTAATATTTTTTTTACTAAAGCAGTATATGAAATCAGATGTATTACCTACCACCATTTAGTTGTTTTGTGTTATTTAAGATATTTATAAAATATCTGGTCGTAATTATTCCACTCATTTTTTAAACAATGCAATTACATGTTTGAGCCACCAGGGGGGCAGTGCTCCTCCTGCCGCCCCAGCAAACTCTGCGTATTCGGTCAGACCCATCTGCTAGGGGGCCGAGACTGAGAGCTACATGGATAAATATGCACCAAACAAGCCACTTTGAAATGTTGCTCTTTTCATGAATAAAGAAATTGGGTGACCCTCCCACCCAGACTAAAAATTGTTGGATGATCCTCCCCTCCACAAAAAATAAAAAGACATGACCCTCCCATATTTTCCTCCGGTGGTCCATTCCATAAATACCGAACGGTCCCTTATAACACTTATTTTGAAAGAATGTGCATGTTGTGCTGCTTAATTTTTAGATCATTAATTGTCTATTATGAATTGTTAACTCAGCCAATACTTGATTGAGGAAATTGCTTGAAACCCCTATTTACAATGAAAAGTTTGAGTAATAATTTACTGATGTTGACAGCTTCGAATGCATTTTGTGGCCCAGTATAAAACCATTGGACACACTGAGATGTACTTACGCCATCGAAATGGACCAATAGAGGCTGACACAGCCAGATAAATCTGTATGTTTAGTACTTTATTTTGTAAACCCTAAGATGCAATTCGAAGATGAATTTCATGCATTGCTGAGAGCTTCACCCTTAACTTTCAGGAATCGCTTTGCTGCTTTGGTACCAAGTCTGGGAGCTGTAACAATTACACAACACTATTACCACCATAAACATCAATTAGTCCTCCTAAATGGCAGCAAGGAACATCCTGCATCACCCAACACACACACACACACACACACACACACAAAGTTATTGCTATTCAGTGCACACTGATTTGGAATGGCAGTACAGGGGAGCTAATTGGACGTTGGCCTCACACACACACAGCCACACACTGATGGATAGGGATGTGTAAATATTGGCAGGACCAATCTCTTGAGCTAACTCCATCAATATATTGTAACACATGGATTGTGTTTGTGTTTGTGTGTGTGAGAGAAAATAAAATGAGAGACAGGCCATGAATATCAACAGTTGTAATATTTAACGTTTGATGCCAGACATTATTTTAGATAAATGCATGTGTGAGTGTGTGTGTGTGCATATCTGTTCACGCACATGAATGGCGACTATAGGAGAAAGAGCAAATGAAAGAAATAAATACAATGAACCAGATAGAGAGGAAGAAAGTTGATATTTATACACTCTCTGGATCTTTTTAATAATTTTGCCGCCAAACACACTTTTATTTTTATGGCATATGGTATTATATAATTGTGTGTGTGTGTGTGTGTGTGTGTGTGTGTGTGTGTGTGTGGAGGAGGGGGGGGGGGGGGGTGTGAAGCAGTAGAATGTGAGTCCAACATAAATATTAGAAAACACCAAAACAAACTCAGTTATAAAAAATAACTCGGAGAAACACAGCGTGAAGTTGTTTATTAGTCGCCATGAAATACCAGACAGTTAAAATATAACACATATTCTGTGATAAGGTTACAGGAAACTTGTTTGATGTTATACAGCTATAATATTACCATGTAGGATGCTGTAAAGGGGAATAGGAAAATAATTAGAGTGAACCAAAACACACACACACACACACACACACAAACACACATAGGCTGTAAATTATAACGCCCTATGCACAGATGGTGTGTCTGTAAGTGTGTCTGTGTGTGTGTGTGTGTGTGTGTGTGTGTGTGTGTGTGTGTGTGTGTGTGTGTGTGTGTGTGTGTGTGTGTGTGCGTGTGTGCATGTGTTCTGATTTACAGCCTCTGACATGTCAGGATGAGAAGGAAATTGAAGTCTAAGACCAGAGACCATCAATCCACACACAAACACATGCAAACTCTCACACACACACACACACACACACACACACACACACACACACACACACACACACACACACACACACACACACACACACACACACACACAGCAGCTGTTGCTCTAATTAGCTCTGCCATGCTGAACACACTAATCACCATTACCTCACTCTGTCTGCTAATTCAAAGATCAATTTAATTTTATGGATTCTTTATTGGAATTATAATTCACAGAATATCCCGCCTCTCTGCCCTGATTGACAGATTTACCCACCTGTTCGTGGATTGCAAATTTGCATGGTGTCAGTCATTTATTTGTCAGTTATGGTTTGTCAGTTATTTGTGAGGGAGGAAATGTTACTGTTGGATCAAATTTCACATTTACAAAGTCAAATTTGTTTAGCTGGATTTCACAAAGTTTTGAATTTCAAGTTTGTCAAAGACGAATTTGCCCAATGAATGGGATTTCCCCCTTTCTGGTCTACATGTCTCTGCCTCTGCTGAATTATTTTTTTTATCTCCGGTGGGGACAAAATGTACCCTCCCTCAAAGTGATCAATGCTACTTCACCAATAGACCATTATATACCTTGAATATAAGTATTTAAGACTAAGTTAAGCGCTGTAACGTGAACAGTCTATAGTGTCTTAGAACAATAAAATCCAAGCAACAGTTGCTAGTTGTATTTAGCTGCTACAGAGCTCCGGGACGCCGGCTACCAGCGGGAGTTGTTTAGCCACCAATAGGTGACTGTGAGCTGGCTACAGGCACCGCAGTGGTGTAGTCTAGTTGTTTGCAGTGAGTATGCTGTAATTTTTTCCCTCCCAGCATTAGACTCGCCCGTCCCAGAGCGACGTGTCCGAGAGCGACAACCCCATAGGTTTTTTGTAACGTTACTGCGTAAACTCATTTTCTGTAGTTTCTGTAACGTTAACATCTGCTGCAGTGTCATCTGAAGCGGCAGTATAGCTTCAGGGGCAGTCTTACCAAAACACTGAAAGAGTGTAGTTTCAATTTGCTTTCGTGTCATATATCTACTTTATTGATTCACATTTGTTAATTTCAAATTTGCGTAGAGAATAACCGCCAAGCAACTGTGTTGTTGTTCCTAGGCGAATCGCAACACAGACAGGGTGAATTTATGATCGTAAGTGTGAAAGTTCTCTCACAAAACAATCATCGTTACGTAACGGTATCCTTGCGTTTTTGTAAGTGAGTATACTAAATCCTTGACCTTTCCTAGTGGGTATACTCCATATTCCTGCGTGTCACGTAGACTACACCACTGAGGCACCGCCAGATGACGGTCCTTTCAGGGGCCGTGGTAGCGGAATTTAGATTAGGACGTTCCCAAGGAACGAACGAGCGTTCCCTGGGTGAAACATTTTGTTTTCCCTGCAAAGTGAACTCCGCTCTCCGGCTTGAAAGCGTTGTGTTTTATGTTAACATCATGTTGTGCTATTTCATTTTGAGATTATTTTCCATTAAATATTGAAGCGCATACTTAAGTGTTTGGCATGGCCGGCCGAGTGGCACCATATCCATGGTATTGCAAGGGGGATTTAATTCTTGCATGTTTTGTTTTGTTATGCATGATCACAAACCTCCCACCTGTATACATGGTACTACAGGATACACCGTATACAAAATCAGGATATCCAGTTTGAAACCTTATCAAAGGCTAACCAGCTGTCCACACAGGATGTTTTTTCAGCCCTGTTTTATAGTCCCTTCTCAGAGCCATAACTCAAATTGAAACACACAGCATCAAACACACACTGCTAACTCATTCTTTACAGTGATGTACATAAATGTTAATTAATCCATTTAGAAATTATCCAGAAAAGCACTCCTTATATAACTTCAGATATTGGTTTATAAATACCAGATTCAGACTTTTCTTCAGTAATCCAGACGTCTGTACTGTATGTGAAGAGGAGCCGCTAGTAGCCAAACAGCAGGTCTATTCATAATGCAGATGTGCCACCATGTAGGTTAAAGAAAGTTGCTAAAAACACAATGTAGATAGTTTTAAGTTTGATAGTCAGACATCCAATTACCTTTCATCAGTTTTTTACCAGTTGTCTTGTGCAGTGGAGGGAAATGTTATTTTTATCTTATGATGCAATGCTGAAGCTATACTTTGCACGATTCGACAGATAGGAAACTGGACAAGAGAGCATATGATATCTTTGGCAACTGCTTTTTTCAAGTACACTTCTGTAGTACCCTTATTTCCATCTGGTCTTCCTCCCATTAGTGCTCCATTTAAAAAAAGAAATCCACGTAAAATGACCCAATTACCACTGTTACTTTGTGGCCAGATACTTCTTTTCCGTATTGGCACTTGTCGTTAATCTCAGACCTGTCCATTAGGGATACTGGGTTGCATATTTGAATCGTCTGACTCCAGATCAAGATGGAACAACGGTGGTAGACATGGAAGCCAAACTTCAGGCTTCTGAATCCTGTGGGTGATATTACAACCCATATCTTTCGGTCTCAACTGGATCTACATACATTCTACGTTTGAACAGGGCCAAGCTGAAAGTGAGAGAGGAAACAAAGCGAGTTGAAAAGTTCAGCTCGCTCCCCGCGGGCAATAAACGGCTGGTAGTGACACGTATTCTTTATCATATAATCGTCTGCTCGTTCTCTCTGTTTTCATTTTGTTCTGAGCTGCCCTCATTTAGCCTTACCCTGAAATTCATTTCTTTCTTTCTTTCTTTGCTACTTTTTTTTCACTTTTCTTACTCACAGACACACACACACACACACACACACATTCTGTTTCTTCCATCTGTGCAGCAGGCAGCAGATTAAAAGGAACTGGATCCCATTAAACACACATCACCTTCACACTGCTGTGTGTGTGTGTGTCATACATACTGTATGTTTAATATCACGTACACATCCACATGTGTGTGTCTGTGTGTGTGCTGCAGAGTGATGATTGCGTAGCAATCGAAGGCTGGTTCATCAGGAGGTCAGACACACACACACACACACACACACACACACTGAGCGGCTGTAGAGAGAGATGGATGGCAGTCTGAGGCTCCCTGCTGCTTTGGTAGGGAAATATATGGCGCTGAGGTAGCCATGGTAACACATACACACACACACATACACACACACACACACACACACACACACACACACACATACATGAATACACACTCAGGCACACACAGACACACACACACAAATGCTGCTTTTCATAACACTTCTAATGATTCATTTAAAATGGTTTGAGAGTGTGTATAAACTCACACATGATCTGCCTTAAACAGAGCTTTTTTACACTTTTTTACACACAACACAAAATTACACACATCATGGCTGTGTCTGTTATCCGCTTGATGTTGTAATTTAAAGTAATATAATGTTGCATTTGTCATTGTTTTGTTTCTGTTCAGCATGAAGCAGTAATATTTTCTGCTTAGCAGTGAGCAGCACAAACATTAATGCTAATTGAAATCCTAACAGCATGGGAGCTCTCACACTGCACTGATCCCAGCTTTAGGGCATGTGTTTCAGCAGATTTGACATCAGGCTCTGATACAATAAGTAGAAGGAAAAACTACGACTACCTGTTTATATATGTACTAGGGCTGTCAAACGATTACATTTTCTTAATCGCGATCAATCGTTGAATTTCTATAGTTAATCGCGATTAATTGCGTGTTTTATCACATGATTAAAACATTTCAGAACTGTTTTTAAGTACATATTAACAACGGAAAGCAATTATCAGTGTATCTTGATTGGGAATCAAATGAATGCAAAGAAAATTACTTTATGAACTTGATTTTAAGATTTGTATTTGTTTATAATATATTTAATCTAGTCACACATTTGAATCTAGATTCAATATTAGGGTTGGGTATTGTTTGGTTTGGATACCGGTGCTAAAGTTGTACTTTTAAAATGGTACTGGTGCCATAACAGTGCCTGAACCGATATTTTTTAAGAAAGTTAAAAAAAGAAGGGTACTAAACAGTTGGCGACATTAAAGAATGGCTTGTTTATTGCTAAGGCCATATCGTCAAAATTAAATGTTTAATAATAATGTAATTTCAATTCAATTAAATTTTTATTTATAGTATCAAATCATAACAAGCGTTATCTCGAGACACTTTACAGATTACAGAGTAGGTCTAGACCACACTCTATAATTTATAAAGACCCAACAATTCCAGTAATTCCCCCAAGAGCAAGCATTATCAGTGGCTAATGCGACAGTGGCGAGGAAAAACATTTAGGAAGAAACCTCGGACAGACCCAGGCTCTTGGTAGGCGGTGTCTGGCGGTGCCGGTTGGGGATGTTGTGAACAGTGGCAATAATAGTCACAAAGATAATGGAACAGTGACTACAAATGGTAGTCGTAGTAGTTCATGTCATAACAGGGCACTGATGGGCGTTACAGGATGTAGCGTGGCACGGCACAGCATGGGTGGACGTAGCAAGACGCAGACACTTGGCAGGATGCAGCCGGACACTGCAGGGCATTGCAGAGCGTTGGACCACAGTGACAGCTCCAACCAAGATCATGGTGCCACCCTAATCCAAGGGAATATTCTTGGCGGGAAAAGAAATATAAGGACTCCGGGGAGTAAACTCCCCAGAGCTAGGTTAGTAACAAGCATTTCTGGGGCAAGGATGCACACAGATGGAAACAAATGGAAAGAGAGAGGAGAGAGCAGCTCAGTGTGTCACAGGAAGGAAGGAACTTCCCCCGTAGTCTAGAACTATAATAGCATAACTAAGAGAGGCAGGTTAAGGAGAGGAGCCTGGTCGGGCTAGAACTCTCCCCAACCGGATCGGGCTATACTGGCCTGCCTCCCTCTACTCTACTCTATTCGCTCCCTAACTATAAGCTTTATCAAAGAGGAGTGTTTTCAGTTTATTCTTAAATATGGTGATGGTGTCTGCCCCCCGAACCCAGACTGGGAGCTGGTTCCACAGGAGAGGAGCCTAATAGCTGAAGGCTCTGGCTCCCATCCTTTTAGAGACTCTAGGAAGGCAAGGCAAGGCAAGGCAGCTTTATTTGTATAGCACATTTCAACAACAGGGCAATTCAAAGTGCTTTACATGAAAACAGATAAAAAAAATGTAAATAAATAAATTAAAAATAAAAAACAGATTTAAAAGTTACAGTGCAGTATAAGAAATTAAACATTGAAGAGCAGTTAAAACAGTTAAATATATAAAAGCAAATAAAATAGGAATTTCTCTTCATATGCTGATATAGATTGTCATACAGTGTCAACAATGCAACTTCAGTATAAGAAATAAAGTATTTTGAAATCAATTCTTTGAGGCACTGGAAGCCAGTGTAGAGACTTTAGAACTGGAATGATGTGATCCACTTTCTTGGTCTTAGTGAGGACTCTAGCAGCAGCGTTCTGAATCAGCTGCAGCTGTCTGATTGATTTTTTAGGGAGACCTGTAAAGACACCGTTACAGTAGTCAAGTCTACTGAAAATAAAAGCATGGACAAGTTTTTCCAAATCCTGCTGAGACATAAGTCCTTTAACCCTTGATATATTTTTAAGGCTGACTTTGTAATTGTCTTAATGTGGCTGTTAAAATTCAGGTCTGAGTCCATGACTACACCACAATTTCTGGCTTTGTCTGTTGTTTTTAACATTATCGTTTGAAGCTGAGTGCTGACTTTTAATCGTTCCTCTTTTGCTCCAAAAAGAACGACCTCAGTTTTTTCATCATTTAATTTAAGAAAGTTCAGGCACATCCAGTCGTTAATTTGTTCAATGCACTTAGTCAGTTGTTGTATTGGACTATAGTCCCCTGACGATAAGGTTATATAAATTTGTGTGTCATCTGCATAACTATGGTAATTTATTTTATTGTTTTCCATAATCTGAGCCAGTGGAAGCATGTAGATGTTAAACAGGAGAAGTCCCAGAACGGAGCCTTGGGGAACTCCGCATGTCATATTTGTATGCTCGGATGTATAATTCCCTATAGACACAAAGTAGTCCCTATTCTTTAATTAAGACTCAAACCACTTTAGTACTGAGCGAGAAATGCCAACCCAGTTTTCCAATCGGTCTAGTAATATGTCATGGTCGACCGTATCAAATGCAGCACTGAGATCAAGTAATACTAAGACTGAAATTTTGCCACTATCTGTGTTTAAGTGGATGTCATTAAAGACTTTAACAAGAGTTGTTTCACATGCTGTGGTGTGGTTGAAAACCCGACTGGAAGGCATCAGAACTGTTGTTTAGTGACAAGAAAAGGTTGAGTTGTTGAGAAACCGTTTTTTCAATGATTTTACTTAAAAATGGAAGGTTTGATATCGGTCTATAGTTGTTCATTAGTGACGTGTCTAGTTTGTTATTTTTTAAGAGTAGCTTAATGATGGCAGTTTCCAGGGCCTGTGGGAAGATACCTGAGAGAAGAGACGTGTTTACAATCTGTAGAAGATCTGTAGCCAAACAATTCGAAACATTTTTGAAAAGGCCCGTTGGTAGAATATCAAGGCAGCAGGTGGGGGTTTTCAGATATTGTATAATATCCTCCAGGTTTTTACGGTTAGTCATATGAAATTGGGTCATATTGGAATTTGTTTTGCCTGGACACTGTGACAACACATACCCTGTACTCGATATGGAAGCACTGATTGTTTGTCTAATTTTCTGAATTTTGTCTTTGAGGAAGGTGGCAAAATCATTGCAGGCCTTGGTGGATAAAAGTTCAGATGCTACTGGTACTGTAGGGTTTGTTAACCTATCGACAGTAGCAAACAAAGCATGTGAGTTATTATTGTTTTTGGCAATAATGTCCGAGAAGAAGGACCGCCTTGCATTCCTCAGTTCCAAATTATAAATGTGAAGTCTCTCTTTATAGGTGATGTAGTGGACCTGGAGATTAGTTTTTCACCAACTGCGTTCTGCTTTTCGACACTCTCTTTTTTCTTTTCTTATCAGTATGGCATTTCTCCATGGAGATCTTTTCTTATCAGAGACAGTTTTTACCTTAATGGGAGCAATGGCATCAATAACATTTGTAATTTTACAATTGAAATTGTCTACAAGCTCAGTGCCTGAGACCCCTGAGAGGGTGGGTGTGGACGAGAAAAGCTGAATGAATGTTTCACTGGTGTTGTCAGTGATACACCGTTTTCTTATTAACTTTGTTTGGACACTTTTGTGCACAGAGATAGTGCCATTAAAGAAAACACAGGAATGATCAGAGAGAGCAGTATCAGTCACCACAACCTTGGAAATGTTCAGACCCTTCGAGATAATCAAGTCCAGAATGTGCCCCTTATTGTGTGTGGGCTCCGTCACATGCTGAGTCAGTCCATAGTTCTCAAAAATGCAGCAGTTCTTTTGTCCCTCTATCCTGGGGGTTGTCAACATGAATGTTGAAATCACCAGCAATAACTACACAAAGTTAATACAGATTATAGACAGCAGTTCACTAAAGTCATCAAAGAAGGATGCACAGTATTTAGGTAGCCTGTAGATAATTAGAAGTATAGGTTGAAAGGGGGACATTAGCTGAAGGCCACTTAAATACTGTACATATTCAAAAGAAGCAAAGTTTGCATACGATTTTTGAGTACATTGTTTCATTTTGTACGCAAGCATACTTATCAGTCTGGTGAGAAGGAGTTAGCTGCTGTCTTTGAGGGGGCAGAGGTGCCTGGCGTTTTACTTTCAGTGGTTCAGTCAAAACAGGGTCAGTTTGATGCTGGGGGCAAATGATGGGAGAAGGTAGTGGGGCAAACTTGATCCCAGCATCTACCAGCTGCTCCATCCGGTCAGTGAACCCCAACATGTGGCAGGGGGAAACAGGGGAAAGGGTGGATGGAACCACGAGAAGCTCTGAATTCTGGGATCGTAGTGCTCTAGTGGGAAAATAAGGTAAGAGCTCTTCAAGATATGTAGGTGCTTGACCGTTTATAGCTTTGTAGGTCAGGAGAAGGATTTTAAATTCAATCGTGGATTTTACTGGAAGCCAATGCAGAGAAGCTAATACAGGAGAAACATGATCTCTTTTAATACAGGAGAAACATGATCTCTTTTCTTAGTTCTTGTCAGCTGGAGGGTCAGGCTGACGTTGGGCGAGAGATTATATTATATTATATTATAACATTTTCTATATTGCTTCTTTCATATGTGACAACATATGTTTATCTGTAAAAAAAATAAAAATAAATACTGAATACAATACTGAAAACAAATGGGTACCCACATGTCCTCACACATTACAAAAAATAATGAATTCAATCAAAAATTAAAAAAAGAAATGATCACAAAAACAATATGCTACATTTAAATACAAACCTTTTTTTAAATATTACTTGGTGAACAATAATTTTACATGACATATGTAATCATGGATCATGTGCATGGATGAATGCTTGTCTCAACTAACTCAATGAATGGTTTATAACACACTGTTATGTAGTTGTAAGCAGATATAATGGCACTTTCAGGTGTGAATGATTGATTATACACAGCTGCAATCATTGAATGACTAACAATATGTGATTACAAACGCGTTATAAGTAGGCCTGTCAAAATAACGCGTTAATTTCGATTAATTAATCTCAGAAAAAATAATAATAATAATAATCCATTCCATATTGACGTTTGACCCTGAGCCGTTCTAGCCACCATTCGACTGTAAAATGAAGGAGGGAGATGATAATGCGCTGCCTGGATCATTATTTGGAACATTTACTTGTGAAAATCTTCTTCCTGCCAACCCTGGCTACCGAAATCTGGAGCCACTGATATGTCTGCACTTCTCTCTGATGCTCTGAAACAGACAATACAGGCAACACAAACACCGCTGCACCTGACGCTAGTTAACACTATACTCGACAGCAGCTAACATTAGCCTACTGCTAGCTAGTAGCTGGATTAAAAACTGTTAAAATGCTGACAGCTAACGCTAAACGGTGTGAAGTTTGACTTTAGGCACCGTTAATTATGTATGCGATTGATTTTGATTAATTAATCACAGAGTATGTAATTAATTAGATTACATTTTTTAATCTATTGACAGCCCTAGTTATAAGACATTCAAAACGGTTTATGCAAAAATAATTCATGGCTATTAAAGTCATTCTTGATCGTGGAAGCAGATGATTTCTTCCGGAGCTTACAGCTGCATCTTGTGGCCTTCATCAGCAGATTTTGCCATGAGAATGAAGAAGTATTCATATAAACAATTGAATAACATTACATCTCTTATTGTATCAACCATTCATTAACATGACTTGTAATTGTTAAGCACTCACACATGTTTGCTTTTTACAGCTAAAGCAACACATGTAAAGAAGTCCCTTTTTCCATCTTTCGTTCTTTGCAATTTGTTTATTTTCTTCCCTCCTCTCTTTTTTCTATTTTTCCATTATTATTAATTCATTAGAGAGATCTTTTAATCTATCTAATCTAGGTGAATTTATTATTACCATAGTTAAGTGTGTGTGTGTGTGTGTGTGTGTGTGTGTGTGTGTGTGTGTGTGTGTGTGTGTGTGTGTGTGTGTTTATGAAGAGCAATATGTTAAGCAGTGATGAGAGAGTACATGAGAGATACAGATTGGTTTCTGCATGTGATGGAGTGTGTGTACATGCTCTATCACTCTCTCTCTCTCTCTACCCCCCCCCCCCCCCCCCCCCCCCCCCCCACTCTCTCTCTCTCTCTCTCTCTCTCCTTATGGAAACTTTTTTTTTGGACCAGATAAATCATTGTTTTCATTCCTTTCAAGGTGAGCAGCCAATAGGATTGCTAGGGCGGAGGACCTGACACACACCCACATGCACACACACACACACACACACACACACACACACACACACACACCTTGAGGTAAAGGAGAGGTGAGGTAGAAAAAGTGGAAAGCAATGAATAAGAAGAGATTTGAAAAAATATGAAAGGAAGAGAAAAGAAGAGGGTAGACAGAGGTTAAATTAAAGCAAGGAGGACAGGAAGAGAAGAAGACAAATGGGAAATAATAAAAAGGAGGAGAGGAGGAGAAGAAAAGAAAAGAGGCGAAGAGAGCAGATTGAAAATAGAAAACTAGAGAGATAATCATCAAAATAAACAAAGTGGAAGAGGAAAAGGACGATGAGAGACGATTTGGGGATAAAAGAGAGAAGCATGATGATGAATTGACTTCAGGGGAGATAGAAAAAGAAACGGGAAGGAGACTATTAGAAGAGCAGGATGAGATGAGATGAATACAACATACAAAGCATAGACTGACATATCAGACGGAGTAAAAAGATTAGGAGAAGAGGAGAAAAAGAAGATAAAAATGATGAAATAGACAGGAGAATATCAGCAGGGAAACAGTTATATGTGGTTTGATTTTCATTCCAAGCAGCCATCATAGAGTCACGCCAGCTGTTAACGTGTAAATCTCCACTGAAACAGCTGAAGCAGCTTGCTGTGGTGTCTTTGTAGAGCCATGCAGCAATATTGTTGGACAAATGTGCACTTAAACACTAGAATCCTACAAATGTAATGAATAATAATGTATAAAAGACAAGACGCTCAACATATAATGGATTTCCACCAATGTGTACCGATTTTAATTAGAATAACAGGGAACGACTAAAAGAGTTTGCTCACCATGTTTGATGTTTTATATGCTTTGATTTATTCCGTTATCCAAAAAAATGTTACTCACAGAAACCTTGCACACCTTTTTTACTCATTATGAAAATTCATAATTCGAAATATAATGTGGCCCTGTGCACTGTGTGTATATTTGATGTGCACACTGCAAAGCCAATTGTTTCATCCTGCATTGTTGACATGCTTGTTTGCTAGCTGCTGTAGCAGTCTTCTTCTTGATGTATGAATGTTTCGACATGTTTGTGTAGAGAGACACCCACTGTATAATGTGTGTGCACCTGCTATCCACATCTGGTTTTGGAGTATATCTGTTCCTTGTCATGTCCCGCCCTGCCTTCAAGGTTGTTTTTCTTGTTTCTAGTTCTCAGTTATTATTTGCTGTTTTATTTTTGAAATACTCGCCCTGAATTAACTTCCTGCCTGTGTGTTCCCGGCTGGTGTGATTGCCTGGAGTCCCTCATTACCCGTCCTTACTTTTGTATTAAAGTGCTCATATTATGCTCAGTTTCAGGTTCATAATTGTATTTAGAGGTTGTAGCAGAATAGGTTTACATGGTTTAATTTTCAAAAAACACCATATTTTTGTTGTACTGCACATTGCGTGTGTTGAGCTCTCTGTTTAGCTACCGAGTGAGGCATCGCACTTCTGTTCCATCTTTGTTGGGAGTCGCACACGCACAGTACCTAGGTAAGGACTACTAGCCAGTCATTTCATTTAATTTATTTTACAGGGAAGGAATTCAAAGTAACATAAGTTACAGTTAAAACAGGCCTAACTCAGTTTAAAAACTGGTCAGAAATATGCCGAGTATAAGGGCGTGCCACGCTAGCAGCTAGGCGAGCATTATAACGTGTGTTACAAAGTGACACACATTTGTCTCTGAAGTAAAGGCTGGACTACAATAGAGCTGTTTGGAGCAGTTTGTGAACAGTGATTTCTGTTGGAGATGGTGAGTCCCTTTGTGGTGGACTTCGGGCTTTTTCACTTTGTAAATCTATAACATGCACAAAAAGATATATAACACAATAAAGCAAAGGGAAAAAGCCATAAAGCATAATATGGGCACTTAAAGTCTGTGTGTTGTGCTCCCCTCTCCTTGTTCCAGTTTGTCTTTGTTCCAAACGTTTTTCATAGTGTCTATTTTATCCTTGTGTTTAGTGTTTCTGTTTTTTTGGACTAACTTGTGTCACACCATAACCAATTCTGGGACTTCTCGCTTGGTCTAGACCTCACAACAGAGCTGGACCATGTTCAGCCCCGACAAAACGTAGCAACACGTTTTTTTAAACTGAAACGGGGGTGCGTTAAACACCCCGAGTTTACAGACAGATCTCTGCTGATTGAGTATCACCTATGACACAGCCAATAAACAAGAGACACACCCACCAAACGAGAGAAAACATATCTCAAAGCCCGTTACACACCGTTTCACACCGTTCCAAGGAAACACGTCGTTCAGCAGGAAACCGTAGCAAAATGGTGCAGACTGTTTTGAGATTGAACGTGCCCCTGGTCTTAGTGCGTTCCTTTTGTACTCTGAAGTCAGATTTTCCGAGGTCAAAGTCGGAAACACGCCCCCTGAACTCAAATTTCCTAGCTCGGAACTTGTATAACCTCTGAGTACATCAAGCTCAAAATCCAACATGGCTGCCCTGTGCATCAACAGTAGTAAAAGCTGTAGTAACATACAGTTATTAGCACTTCTGTGTTATTTGTGTCTCACTAAATCAATCGTACACACAGTCATGTCCAACTTCTATCTGTGGACATGTTGCTATAGTGTTTGTATGCACACAAAAAACAGCGTGATGCGTTGTAATTAGAGATGCACCGATTACAACTTTCTAGGCCGATTCCGATTTCCGATTTTCTTTGAGTTAGGCCAGCCGATACCGATTTTAGCCGATTCCGATTTCATTTTTTCTAACCACTTTACAGCACACACAAATATTTATTTTCTATCTTTTCTTTAATAGAACATTTTGCACAGAACATAAAAAAATGTTTGAACAGATAATGGATCACTATAAAATAGAACTATATGAATGACTCCTGGTGTGGGAAATTCACACACATCTAAAGGTCAATGTTAGAACCATTTCCTTCCTTTCACATCCAATATCCAACTAAAAAAATGTGATTTGGGTTTTTGGTGTGGTCCCTCCACGCCCTACTCTTTCCTTGCAGGTGTTGCATGTTGCAAACTTGTTATCTTCTGCAAACACGCTGAAGAATTTCCAAACAGCTGACATGTTGCAGGTTAATTCACGAGGTTCCCTACATGTGCAAGAATAGCGCGGACACACACTTCACACCGCGAGCGGGTACCCGCGACACACAGCGGAAAAGTTGAGGGAAAGGAAAAAGATTGTGCTGTCGCGTCCGTGTGTGCGTGCGTCCTTGAGAACTGTAATTCGTATAACTTATGTTGTCAGTTAATTGTAGCATTGACCGGCATGAAATCGGCATATGTCAGACTGACCTGCCGGTCGCCGGTCATGACCGAGCATGTGAAAAACGGCCAATTCCGGTCACCGGCCGGTCTATCGGTGCATCTCTAGTTGTAATCAACTGGTATTGCTAACAATGGCTAACCTGTCTAGGCTAACCCCACAATGAAAAATCTGACTTGTAAATGGAACACATTTACCTCTGGTGTGACGTCATTCCCAGCTCTGGCTTCCAAGTTCCGAGGTACAGTAAATGGAACGCACTATATCTCACGAGTCCGAAAACTACAGAAGCTAACGCTAGACCGCCAGACTGGAGTTAAGGACTTGGGCCTACCTGCTTCCCGACTCTGGCGCTTTGTCCACCGCTGCCACTCGCTTGACAGTTCGCGGACATAACAACATAACTTGATAGGGGAAACGTCATCTAGCTCAGGAAACGCAGATGTTTATCCGCAGCCTGTTTCCACCGTCACATGTTCCCAGACTGACCCTGTCCCTCTTTTTCCCTTCCGCTTTGAGCTCTGTGATGCAGATATGCAACCACCCACCCCAGCACCTCATCCCGGGATGAAACCAATGAAACTAACAGCTGTATTATGACGTGACATTCATTATCTGTCTGCTGTTACCTACTTGCCCTTTGGACTGTGAACCTATAAGCCCTTTCTTACTATTTAAGTGCTGTATCTATCTGACTGTGAGTCTGCAATTGAGTCATCCCTGCATGTGTTGCTTTTATCAGCCATGATATCCCTTTTAAAGAACTTCCACCAAGTTTCATAAAAATCAGGCCAGTAGTTTTTCTGTTATTTTATTGACAGACAAACAGACGAACCAAATTGAAAACATAACCTCCTCGACGGAGGTAATAAAACACCTAATCAACCCATACTCGTCTGTATGATTAAAGCATGATAAAATGCACATCATAAAATTTGGATTTTTCTGTGCTTGTGCACATATATTTGGGTATCTGAGTACCACCAACACACAAGCTGTGAAAAAAGATAACCCAGTCAGTTTAGATCAGAAAAGATGGGAGTCAACAAGCCATTCAGATTTCGTTCCCCTTCCTATGTCACGTGCCCCCATGCCCCCATCTGAATATCTCCACCCATGGCCTTAGAACTGCATTTGCAAAGGTGTGACATATTTTTTCTCGCAAACCAATCAGAGCAGACTGGGCTTTGAGGGAGGGCGGGTTTAAAGAGACATGCTAAAATGTAGCATATCACACAGAGCGTGTATACAGGTATACCGTATTTAGACAGACAGTATGAGAAAAATAACGTGTTTTTCATGTAAAGATTTTTTCTAGTAGAACCCAAAATACAAGCCTGAACCTAAAAATGAGAATAATGTGTGTCCATTTCTTTTCAGTTTTGCAGTTTTGAAGTTTTGCCTGAGTGAGTTTTCACATCTACTTCATTTGGTCCGGACTTTCCGACTTTTCAGTTTGATCCGAACCAAAATTACAGGTGTAAAACCTCCCCTGGACCACGGTCCGGATCAAAAGATCAAATTTTGGTCCGATAAAAAGAGGTGGTCTCGATCCGGACTATGGTCCGGTTTGTTTATAGTGTGAAAGCATTTTTGGATGATTTGGACTTTCGGACCAAATACAAAAAGCTCTGGCAGGCTCCAGAAAGAAAGTTCCTGTGTCTTGCTTCTCAACATCACAACAAAACAAAAAGAGCCGCGGCAGTAGAGGATAGCAGCAGTCAGTTGAAAAAACTCTGACACAGAGAGAGGATACGAGAGGACGGGGAAGCCCGTCTACAAACCAAACAATTACAAGTATCTGGAGACGCAGCTCACGTATGTGATGACGGCAGGACGTAGTTTTGTCACGATTAGATCTTTAGTTGCATAACTGCAGTGTGAAACCAAAACTTACCGGATCAAATGTATACAATGTAACAAAAACATGTACTTTGGTCCGGACCTTGGTTTGGACTTTCAGGTGTGAAAACGCCCTGAGTTAGCAGAAGCCGAGCTTGTTACAGGTTTAAATATCGTCAGTCATATGGAAAATGGATGTGTGGACGTGAGAGTGTGTGAAACGTGTCAGTTGCGTGAGTCTCACGGTCTAGGGACAGTGAGTGGCAGCCCTGGGCATTCATGGTGTTGCACTTGGTTGTTTACATGCAAAGTGACAGATGTAGTTATGTAAATTATGAATAAAGAGAGCTTGTGACAGAAGTTTAAATCATGCATACTTTCACACCTCTGCACACCTGGCCAATCACAGCATAAAGTTGCCATGATTTTTCAGCCACAAGCCCCACAATTCCAACATTGGGAAGAGGGCATTTTGTTAGATAATCCAACAAGCACCCTAAAAACAGGACCCATGTGGAGAAGAAGACTGGAGTGGTGTCTGACATCCCATGGAATGAAATGCATGTGGGGAACACTAACGGGATCAAATGGCATGGTCCCTGGACAAGATTATCCAATTCATACAAAACCCATACATTTTCATTTCATATGCGACAGCCCTGTTTTTTTCATGGCATTGTGTACATTTACATGCAAACTAATATTCCACTATTATTAGAATATAGCAATATTCCGAATTTGACAGGTCATATCAACATATTGCATTTGGATATTCCGAAAGGCCTTTTTCCAAACATAGCATTTTCTGATTAAAGGTGTGGACACACAGAGCCGATAATCGGCCCTTGGACAGTCTGGCGAGGTCAGTGATTCAAGTCTGTTCGGTGTGTTCCGTGCCGTCATCCATCCAAGGGGCCGTCGTCCTTCATTTTGGCCAATTTGACATGTATAATCAGTGGGGCGGGCACTGCCGGCAGTCGGACTCAAATTACCTATCTGTAGAGTGCTAACCCGGAAAGGGGGAGCGGAATGAGCGTGACTAGTCTCTCAAAGTCTGACGGAAATCAACAAATCTTTGTTGATCTGAAATGAAAACAGATTCAGCAACTGTATGGCCTATTTCTCGCTTAAAATGTTTTGAGAAACACGTTTTGGTGAACTATTTTAGTACAATATGAGATCGTATTCTGAACTAGCCGCCATGACAGTCTGTCTTTGAATTTCCGGAGAAGTCAGACCCATGTGACGCGTTCGTCTAATCAGCTGCCTGTTTTCATTTTGGGGGACAATACAGATTAGTGACACATGCTGTTATGGAGACGTATTACGTTTCGTCGCTTTGGTGTGTTCCGAGGGATTTTTTGGACCAATTTGGGGAGACTGATCAGCCCAACTGCCTTTTCTGCCGACGTTTGGCCGTCGGCTCTGTGTGTCCACACCTTAAGACATGTGAGATATGCCGATTATATGCGTCTTAGAAGCGTTGTTTGGAGATGTATACAGCACATTTGGAATAAGCATCTCAATCAGGGTTTTTACTGCAGTTTGCGGCAGTTTACGGCCTCTTGCCTGTTTACTGCTAGCAGTCAGCTCTGTGCGTTGCTATGGTTGTTGCTCACAAACCAACCAGCCAACAGTTTGCAGCGCTGCGGTAGTGATGCATGCCTAGAAGAAAAGCCCACATTTCTGGTCAGAAGGAGAAACACAGATACTTAAACATAATGAAAGACTTTGATATCAACAGCGTTTTGGATATGCACAAACATCGCAATGCTGACGTTTTCAAGAATGTGGTTAAAGGAATGAAAGAGGGAGGCTGTGTTCGCCACGGTAAAACAAGTGGCTTCTAGTGGAAAACATTAAAGACAATCATATGTTTGCATTGCTGCATGTAAACGGGAATATAAGTGGAATATTCACATTCATTAGCCATGTAAACAGCATAATTGGAATATTGTCTTTTTCGGAATAAGGAGGAAAACCCAAATATGTGCATGTTAACATAGTGCTGTGAATTTGAATTTAATCAAATATCAATCAAATGACTGCAAAAGCTATTATTTTAATTTATATTTATATTGAGATTAGCATGATCAAGCTTAAATATTTGGAATAACACCTTATATGTTTTGGTTGTTACGATTGACAAGGAAGTCTTTAGGTTTTGACATGTCTCAGCTACTTAGCTTTCCAACAGAATGTGACCTCCTGAGGTCCTTTGGCCTGTGTATGACTGCAGCCGAGCAGAGTGACCTGATCTTGTTTTCTCAGCGCTGACTCCTCATGACTCTGATCTCTGCACAGCTCGCTGTCTGTACATGTGTAGGTGTCTATTGATTTCTACTGTAGACTCTGCTGGACTCTACTGAGCCGACCATTTATTTCATGTGTCAGATGTGTTTGTGTCCCTGAACACAGCTCGTTTCCTGTCCAACATCTGCACCACATAAACACCCCAACGTGTGTGCGTGTGTGCGTGTGTGTCTGTCTCTTGCCTTTTATTGTGTGTGTGTGTGTGTGTGTGTGTGTGTGTGTGTGTGTGTGTGTGTGTGTGTGTATACACAAGTCTCACTGTGGATTACTCCCAATATATCATCCTGTGTGTGCGTGCGTGTGTGTGTGTGTGTGGTTCTCTTCCTTTACAAAGTTTTGGCCTTCCATACTTCTCTTCTACAACCTCACACACTCACAGAGGGGGGTGACTGAAATATCTGAGCTTCTCTTCTTCTACTCTTATTCTATTTGAAAATGCTGTGTCTCACAACTGACTCCACCAAATGTGTCTTTGTCTCTGTGTGTGTGTGTGTGTGTGTGTGTGTGTGTGTGTGTGTGTGTGTGTGTGTGTGTGTGTGTGTGTGTGTGTGTGTGCGTGCGTACGTGTGTGTGTGTGTGTGTGTGTGTGTGTGTGTGTGTGCGTGTGTGCGTGCGTACGTGTGTGTGTGTGTGTGTGTGTGTGTGTGTGTGTTGTGTATGGTATGTCTCCTTTGTGTTTGTGTGTGTAGCCTAGTCGTTCACTCATCCTCTCCTTCAACATTCCTGCTGAGCAGAGCAGAGGTCACTGCCAGGACAAGTCGTGGTGTGTGTGTGTGTGTGTGTGTGTGTGTGTGTGTGTGTATGTGTGTGTGTGTGTGTGTGTGTGTGTGTGTGTGTGTGTGTGTGTGTGTGTGTGTCTGTGTGTGTGCGTGTGGGGCCTCCTCTGTCCAGGATGAAGGATGGAGGGAGGGAGGTGAAGGAGAGGTGAGAGGGTGGCAGGGAGGGGGTCACCCCACGGTCAAATACAAACGCCTCCTCCCGTTGTCTACTCCTCCTCTACCCACTTCTTCTTCACGTCTTTCTCTTCACTCCATCTTCTCATCCTCTTCCTCTTCTCCTCTGTCGTTCAATTCCCCTCCTCTCCTATGTCCTCTACTCGCATCCGTTTTGTTTTACTGACTCTTTCTCCTGTATTTCTTGTTCTTCTCTGTCCTCCCCACACACACACACACACACACACACACACACACACAGCCGTGACCCAGAATGTGACCCTGAGCAGTAATGGATAAAAAATGAGAGTGACCTTTGACCCCTTCCTTCCCTCCCTCCCTCCTTCCTCCCTTCTTTTTTCCCTCCCTCCTCCCTCTACTGTATACTCCCTCCTTCTTTCCTTCCACCCATCCTCCCCTCCTTTCATCTTTCTTTCTTTTCATCTTTCTTTCTTTCTTTCTTTCTTTCTTTCTTTCTTTCTTTCTTTCTTTCTTTCTTTCTTTCTTTCTTTCACTTCCTTCTTTTTTTCTCCAAAAGTCCAGCAGACAGAATTTATCCCTCCCCATCCTGCTCCTCATGCTTTATTCATGTGTGTGTGTGTGTGTGTGTGTGTGTGTGTGTGTGTGTGTGTGTGTGTGTGTGTGTGTGTGTGTGTGTGTGTGTGCGTGCGTGTGTGTGTTTTTTATTATTAATTAATATATTGTGAAGTATTTATTTAGGAATATTTTTTATTCTCATCATTTAAATACATTTTAAAAAATCGCTTGTGCTCAGCATGTGATCAGTATGTTCAGCTATCATTTTAATATTCATTCACTCCCCCATGTTCATATCTGTTGTGTAGATGTTGTATACAAATGTGCATTCATAGAGAAACATTTGCATACAGATGTCTGCCCCCAAATTATTTTTTTTTCCTTGAATTACTTGTATTTCATTTTGGAATATTTAGATTCAGATGAACGTGATATCAACATGTTGATGAGCGATTGACTGTGCTGTAGTTTTGACACATGGATCCATTAACTTGAGGCAATCAGCAGTCAACAGAATGTTGAGTAGATTAAGGGTTGGTTGCACCTCATAGGAGTAACTAAATCAGATCTATAAAATCAATTACAGACATTTCTTTGAACCATTACGTATTCCTCTGTAGACTTACAGTATATTACTCCTGATCACACATCTCTGTAAAATGTTTTACTGTAAATTTACAGTAATATACTGGCAACAGCGTCAGCAGTAAACTACTGTTTATTTACAGTAAGCATACTGTTTTAAAAGTTTAAGGTATTTTCCTGTAAATAGTTTGTAATTAGTTTGAATTCACAGTGATAAACTGGCTGCAGTGTGATCCCGCCTTTTCCTTTATTTCCCCAAGATGCATTGGTATTAACAGTAAATACCTGTAATCTGTAACATTCACAGTTACGTGCTGTAATATCATTATTTTCTCCCAGAATGCATTGCCATTCACAGTATGATCCTGTATAACATTAAAACAGTAAGATACTGTGAGATTTTAGCTGTAAACTTACATCAAAGGTTTAATATATATATATATATATATATATATATATATATATAGGCCTACAGGCCACATCATTTAATGGTTTGAATTGGTAATGAACTTCAGTTTGAAATAGTTTTTCTAATTTTTTATTAACATAGTACAGTAACATGACTGCAGGTCCCATGTATAGCAACAATGTTCCTTGTTTGATTCAGGCCAAAAGCCTTTGATAAGTCTCTCTCCTCCCACGAGTACTGTTTGTCTAAAAATGTACCACAGTTTACTTTAAAAAAAATAATATTTTTATTGTAACGCCAAGTTTAGTTAATATTTGACAAACCAAAATCTTAGTTTACAATATTCCTGCATTGCTGCAAACCTACCAGCGTATAACAGAAACCCTCCAATGATTTCACCAGCCTTCCATAAATCCTCACACAAATAAGGCTCCAACATTCTGAACACAGAGAAATTAAAATCTTTTTAGTTTTATTTATTTCATTTTTTTGATTACTTTGACCTTTTACTGAGCTGCTTCTTTAACATATGTTATTCTTCCCAGGTGGACTGCAATGAGCTGAAATGACTTAATATCATTTCAGCCCATTGCATAAATAAAACAACAGATAGTTACAGCTGTGTGGTTTAAAAACTGTTCATGTCAGAATTAAAATCATTCATCAATAATAATAATTGCAAATACAATAATAATTTACAACAAGACACTATTTTTTTAAATGTATCATCATTTTGGAAAACAATAATAATGATTCATACAGAATTGTTCTACAATAACAGGGAAAATAGCACTATACTTGATCAGTGAAAACACAAAGTTATTACATTATTTGGCTATATTTCAGTCATATTTCAGTCATAAGTCAAATGCAAAATTGCTGACATATTTGTTATTTCTAATGACATACAAAGTTCAGTTAGCAAACTTCTGAAATTAAATCTGTTCTTTAATTTATATATAAAGCTTATTTCTTTTCAACCCTTTTGACACATGTTTCGGTACCTTTTTCTATGCTTTTTCAAAAAATTTTCAATGCTTTGAACACTTTTTATCCAAGTGCTGGTTAATAATTTATGATAATGGTGTTGTGATTAGCTACGTTAGTTGTCGGAGCACAGATAAAGGTCCCATTATGCAATTTGAAATGTAAATAAACAGTAACACAACTGTGAATCATGTTCTATGGACAATATATGTTAAAATATACAAACAACTGTCAATACACGGATATTTCTCAGACGCTAGAGTGTATATCTCCTGGTTACAGTCATATCAGTTAAATTGTTTGTTTTGTGGTGACTTAAGGAAGATTAAAAACCCTATATTTTTTGTAATTATTTCTCTCAGCTATATTACACCGTTACTTGACTCTGTGGCTGAACTGTTTGCAGGCTTTTTACTGTGCGCCACCTGCTGGTTGGGAACAGTAAACATCTGTCTTCATGTTTCCACAGTGCAGTCAGTCAGCTGAGACACTTCAACACTAAACAGCCACAAGTAAAAGGTCAAAGGTCAGAGGCGAGGTGATCAGGGAGGACAGAGGACATGGCCTCGTTGTCGCCAAGCGTTAAACACACAGAATATTTCTGCAGTGGATTTCTTTTTTGCTGCATTCAGATAAATTGTTTTCTATAGCAATTTGTGCCTTTTCTGCATCAATTTATGGTGCAAATGTCTTTATTTATGTAAAGGAAATTATATTAGGTTTTTGAGGTGGGTTGCACTGGCCAGTTTGGATCACCCCCACCCTTATTATTTAGAAAGGGTATGAATATGGCAATTTTTTTTCTCTCTCCCTGCACATTAGTTTCCAATGTTATGTATGTTATTTATTTAATTTTTACTCATTGAAATGAATGAAGTCAATTATTATTATTATTATTATTATTATTATTATTATTATTATTATTATTATTATTATAGCAGACATTACAAAGTGATTTTATAATATAGAAAGCAAAACAGAAACAATAAAACCAGTCAGACACTTAATTAGAAGACATTAAAAAATAAACAATGATAATAATCATCATAATAATATTATAAAAAAGTAAAGCAACGCAATGTACAAAAATAGCTCCAGAATTTAAAGAAAAGCAAAACAGACGGTGTCACTGTGTATTTTTTAAGCAGTTGCTTCCTTTTATCTTTTTTTTCTTCTTTTTTGTGGATTTTAGCAACATGCATCTGAGGAGTTTACATTCTATAATAAATGAATATAAACAAATAAATAATGGGCATTTTATTATCTAGTTCAAGTATTATGGAATGTATTTCAAATTCTATGTTTGAATTGGACTACTTATAGGCCACTAAATAAACTATTCAGTAATTAGGATTATGTATTTTTCCACAAGAAGTTGTTATAGGCGTGAAGAATAACCATGTTTGAAACGATGAAAAACATTTAGCCTTTCATGTTCAGCAATGAAATTCTAATTCTAAAGACATTTTACAATATTTTACGGAAAATGATATACTGTTAACCAAATTAAATCCATTAACTTTAAAAAAAAAAAAAAAAAAATGTTTTAAAATTAAACATTCCTTCCCAAAATATAGAGGCCTTTTTTGTGTCTGCTTATAATTTTCTAGAGGGCTGTTAAGGGGACTTGATTTTATGAATTCAATATTACTTGAGTCCTGGCTCTGGCCCTGTTTGTAAAGTATATTATAATATATCACTAGCCTATATAACTTGTGAAATCCAAAAGTTGTATTATAGATTAAATAAATTTGGTGTCCGAAAAAGGTGTTAACGTGTAAATATGGATGGATTATGATACAATGGGCCTTAACTTCGGATCACCTCCTGTCGAACATATTTTAATCGCTTTACTATTTTTAATGTATGTTACTATCGGGCTTTAAATTAACTTTTCTGATCACCAGCCAACATGGCTAATACATTTTTAAAGTTACCAGCTAGCCAACTCTTTTACTAATTTCAACAAATTTTGATAACTTTATTATTTCATTTCCTCGATACCGGACGCTAGGCACATAGTCAATGGTTGTACGACATGTCACCACATAGTTCATGGGAAATGTAGGATTAGTACTACAAAGCAGTGTTGCCAGATACAGATAACGTTTCCAAGCCAAACAGAAACAAACTGCCCAAATTTTTTGGTGGAAAACAGACCAATCTGGCATCACTGACTTGTTTTCGGGAGTCTGCCGATTCAAACAGACGCTTCGCTTCATTCATCATTAGACATATCGGCTAGTAACTTTACAATTTTACCAGCCAAAGTTTATTTTTACCGACATTTGGCGGGTTGGCGGGTGTTAGTTTAAAGCGCTGGTTGCTACAGCCTACGTATGCATTGTGTAGCTTTATTATATGGGGGAAAAATTGATAAAAATGTAATAGCAAATTACAGATCACACTTGGGTTCTCCATACACCAAAAGACATAAGCAGGACATCCTTATACAGTACTTTGAGTACTGTGTTTCTCTATTGAGAAATGCTAATAAGAATCACTTTAAAGAGACGCCGTGGGGCCATGGAGCAACGGGGCTTATGCCTGGTCTTAAGCTAAGTAGGTCTTAACTCAGAGTTCTAAGTCCGACCTAATAGTTACACCGTTTGCACCATCTTGGCTTAAGCCCTCTTCTCGCTGAGACCAGGTGTAATTCTTATACCTAGTCAGTAGCAGGTGTAAAGTGAAAATCTAAGCACGTTTCTCCACACCTTCCCAATTTACACTCTCGCTGCCTGTATGGACGACCTGGAGAGACAGCTTTCTCTCCAGGTTGGTACCGCCACTTTCCGTTCCGACTAAATCAGTAAAGGCCGGGAAGACCTCTCCAAATATATCCACAATTTTGTCACTGTAAACATTTTAGGGGGAGGAATTTAATAATATAATATGATATAGACTTGCATTATTCTGAAATGGGCTATCCTGCATAAATGTATTTTTTGTTTACTTCATGCTGATACTTTTGTACTTTTACTTAGGTAACATTTTAAATGCAGGACTTTTACTTGTAACAACACTGTAGTATTACTACTTTTACTGAAGTAAAAGATCTGAGTACTTCTTCCACCACTGGTTCCCATACTGCCTAGTTGCACAAAGGCTTCAATATTGGATCATAAAGTAAAAATAACATCTGTGCAACATCTGTCAATCTATACAATGCACTGCACAACAAATGGTGGTGAAAGCTGATGAAAAGTTATTGAAGATGCCAAATGTATGAATATGAAACCTATCTACCAAGCTATTTAGATCTCTGTGCTTTTATATCAATATTATTTTATAAAATATAATGATGCTTTGTGTTCTTCCAAATTTGTGTCAAGAGTTTGTTTTTGTCCAAAGTTGGCGCCATGAAGAAATGGTTACACACAGTCGATCCAACATCTTTGAGATAAACAGTAACACTGTAAGCAGTGTTGGACCTCACAATCCCTGCAGCTGGTTCAACATCTGGTGGAGAACCTGAAACCAAGAAGAGCAGTGGTGGAATGCTGCTAAGTACATTTACTCAAGTACTGTACTTAAGTACTAATACTGTACTCAAGTACTGTACTTAATGCTGTGTATGCTGGCCGCCTACAGAGGAGAGCCAGTAGCATCAGCATGGATACAACACACCCAGGACACTGTCCCATTCACATCTGGAAAAAGATACAGAACCATGAAAACCCGAACTAACAGACTGAAGAACAGCTTCTTCCCCAGAGCGGCCACTGTCTACTTCTACTCTGCTACATTTCAGAGAGAAATATTGTACTTTTTACTCGACTACATTAGGCTTTACAGCTTTAGTTACTAGTTACTTTACAAATTAAGATTTGTGCACACAAAACACATGTAGTTTATAAAATACAATGTTTAATTAAAAAATAAACTACCCAACAATATACAGGCCCAGAAGTCCATCTGAAAAAGACTATTAAACACTTAATGATTTACTGATTTAAAGCGTAACTCTCGCCAAAATGCAACCTAGGGTCTTTTTGTGAATGTACCCGAGTCAAACTTTCGTTGAAAAGCATAATTAGGACGGAAATACCACTTTTACCGTATTCTCGTTTTCGGTCAAATGACCTTTTTGAATGGGAGTGCTAGGGGCACTTCTATGATAGCATCAAAATCACTATTTTTAAAACACCAAGAAGGCTCGACACAACATGAAACTTTGCTCCAAGTATCACCAGAGGCTCTACACATGAACTCGAGCATTGAGAACATTGTTTGTGTACACAGAGTTTACTAAAAAGAAAGGTTTTAACAGCTCACTGTAGCTGTTGTTCTTCCTTGTCTATCGAGCCAGTCAAAAATAGTCGAGGGAGGAGAGTAAAGATGGAAAGCTCCTAAAGCTTAGTTCAATATAAATGCATGGATAATTTATTGTTTTGTTGTTAGTGAAACACAATATTGACCTTGTAGTTGAAAAAGGAGCCTCATACAAGAATGACATTTCCTCCTATGGAGTCCGTTCATTCGCATTCGGAGATCGACACTTTTTGACTGACAAGATGGCGGATAACGTAAACAACAACAGCTACAGTGAGTTGTTCAAAACCTTTATTTTTAGTAAACTCTGTGTACACAAACAATGTTCTCAATGCTCGAGTTTATGTGTTCATGTGTGGCAAGAGTTACGCTTTAAGTACTTTTTCCTGATGATACTTCAATGTAGGACTTTTACTTGAAACTGACTATTTTTTACAGTGTGGTAGTAGTACTCTTACTTAAGTAAAGGATCTGAATCCTTCTTCTACTACTGCAGAAGAGTAGAGGCCGTTGTAGCAACACAGTACCATCATGATGCAATCACGATTTTCAGCTGTCCACATACTTTTGGCCATGCCGTTTCCATTACTTCCTCAGCAAGTAAAGGTCAAAGGTTATCCACACACAAATATATACATAGCCAGGCTCTCTCTGTCTGTCTGTCTGTCTGTCTGTCTGTCTGTCTGACTGTCTCTGTGTCTCTCTTTGCTCAGTGTTCAGACGGAGTCTGTCTGCTCTACTGCATTACACACTCATCAATATTTCAGAGACACTCTCACACATTAATCACTGGATGAGACCTCATTATCATCTCTCTCTCTCTACAATACTCCCTAATTAGACTTTTCTGTGTCTAACTCTTCTTCTGTCGTACTGTTTGGTGTTTTTCCAAAGTGGTAAATCAAAAGTTTGTGCGTACCCTGTGATAATGAACACACACAATCAGAGAAAGAGAAAGTAAGAGGGATCAACACACACACACACACACACACACACACACACACACACACACACACACACACACACACACACACGCACACACACTGTCAGATAGAGAGATCTTATATTTGCTTTACTAACATTGTTGAGCATGTGATCCTGTGGAAATCTGAGCAAGCTTCACACAGGTGTCCTCTTTATGATAGAGTTGTTATAGGTAATTATTTTTTGTATTAGTTTGCTTTTTTACTTGTCCATCCCTAAATATTGTTTTGGTTACTTTTTCAGGATGGGATCATTCATCAAGGATGAAGGTTCTACTGAGGCTCTGCAGTGATGTCACCATTGTTAAAATATGCAAACAAACCAAACAACATGATACATCATTGAAAATGCATGGTGATTATTGATTATTATACAACACAAGAACAAATTAAGTGCTGTTGGTAGAGTCAAAAACAGACATCTGTTTGAGCAAAAGGATGTACTGTGCACGCACACATACACACACACACACACACACACACACACACACACACACACACACACACACACACACACACACACACACTTTCACACACATGCTCTGATTGTGTAAGAAAGGAGGACAAAATACAAACCTGAGCAGACACACACATACAGGGTGACACCTGCTGTCTGACAGGTGAACTGCAGCCTCCAGTGGCCCTTCAGTCTGCTCAGATACACAAGTCTGTTGTGTGAGATTAGAAGCACAATGATAAAACACAAACCGCTAATATATTTCAAAGTCTAGTTCATTTTAATGTTTTTATTTTACCTTTAATATATCAGAAATGACTCACGACTTGGCCTTGGTATGTTGTGATTATATTACAGCTAAGGCGCATTGTTTGGCCCGACGTTAAAGCGGAATTACGACGACATATCATGGGCTGAAGTGAACTATTACTTTTATAAAACGGCCATCAAGTATGGCAATATAAAAGTTATAGTCACACTCCAATTTAAATAGATTTTTATTACTGTAATAAACAATCATGTTCACAATAACAACAGGCCCTCCTGGGCCGGCTTACCGAAGCTGTGCCATGGAACGCAGCACAGGTAACGTTAGCATACAGTAGCAGCTAGCACATGCACGTACATTTTTTTTGCTTAAGAAAGTCAATCAACAACACAAACAAACAACCGAGGCAGCGGAAGAACAGCAACTTCCGTGTTCTGCGAGGTAAAAATACTGTTTTTGTGAAAGGAGTCTAATGGCTTTGAAGAAAACATAGGTAACGGCTTCAATTCCCCGTCAATAAGGGCTGTCTGATGTCAGTGTATAGCGGTGAAAATATTATAGATAGAGCGTACACTTAGAGGAATACTTAGCTGATTTTAAACCAGCTCTGTGTCATGGCAGTGTGTGCAGATAAACAGCTTCCCTTCGTGGCAACAGCTATCACTTCTTTAGTCTAACGCTTTTTTTCTCAGACCCTGAGTGCTACTTGTTGTGCAACGGAATTCGAATCATAGCCGTTGTGTGTGGTTATTATATCCAGAATGTGATTTTCGGGGGGGGGGGGGATGCGTGGGATTTCCCCCTTTCTGGTCTACCCCTATATCCCTGTCTATGCTGAATTATTTGTATCCCCGGTGGGGACAAAATGTATTCGCCCCCTCAAAGTGTTAAATGCTACAACAGAAAATATATTATATACCTAAAATAGAAGTATTTTAAACTAAGTAAAGCGTTACACTATGTGTAACATGAACACATAGTGCCATAGAAATATTAAATCCGAGCAACAGTTTCTAGTTGTATTTAGCTGCTAGCTCCGGGACCCCGGCTACCAGCGGCAGTTGTTTAGCCACCAATAGGTGACTGTGAGCCGGGTACAGGCACCGCCTGATGACGCTCCTTTCAGGGGTCGTGGTAGTGGAGTTCAGCCCGAAAAAGTGAGCATAATGTAGCGATGACAGTTAAGTTTAGGCACCAAAAGAACTAGTTAAGTTTAGGAAAAAGATTGTGGTTTGGATTAAAACGCCACCGAGGAGCGAGCGAGCGTTTCAATTATTTTGTTTTAACCACAAAGTGAACTCCGCTCTCCGGCTTGAAAGCGCTGTGTTTTATTTTGAAACCACGTTGTGCAATTTCATTTTGAGATTATTTTCCATTGAATATTGAAGTACATATTTAAGTGTTTGACATGACTGGCCGAGTGGCACTATATCCACGGCATTGAGAGGGGGATTTAATTCTTGCATGTTTTGTTTTGTTGTGCATGATCAAAAAACACCCCCCCCCCCCCCCCCCACCCCCCCACCCCCTCTGCTTTCTTCACAAATCGCACCATAAATATATCACTGCTATGAACCAATCAGATTGCTTGATATGAATCACGTCCCCAGAGTTTACTTTTTCAAACATCAAAATCATATTTACTTTTGCAGAATAACATCATTGGAAAGATGTACAGATTATTCTAATAGTATTTCTGTCTGCGCACATAGATGATTAATCATGTGTTAACTTGAGAACAGCTCTTAGAGGTTACTCCCACACTTCACTGTAGCAGAAGTCAGTTGGTTGATAGATGTGAATTATTGTTGATTTTTATGCCGAATACTGTTTTACTCCATAGTTGACTCTTTAGAGTGGTTACTTTGAACCTTTTTGGCTTCAGACCCCTTGAAATGACGCAATGTCTATTTGTGAACCCTCATCACAGTGTTGACATGGGTTAGGAGTAGGAGTGTAAATCACACGTTTTACCACTTACGATATTGTATCGATTCTTTGGACCACAATCAAATCGAAATTGTATCACGATATGATTTCGATTTGATTCAATTCAGGGGCCTGAGACCGATATATGCCCCTTTAACACAATCAGTTTATCTATTTACAAAAAGCAACTAAAAATGATTTGACAATTACATTACTAAGCTCTTCCAGACATTTAAACAAACTACTCCTTTTAATTAAAAGAATCAATATAAATTGGGAATTTAAAAAAAAGGCGCATTCTAAAGATGACGAGATGTATCGACATTTTCACTTTGTATCGATAATATTGAATCTTTGAAGATTGAATCACACATCGATCCAAATCAATGTATCGTTACTCCCCTAGTTAGGAGTGGTGCTATTTCCCTGGAGAAATCACAAACGATTTTACTGAAATCTGTCAGTCCATAATATAATATGGAGCCTTTAGGACAGCTGGTCGGCCTTCACTTCAAGGCCACACGTGACGATTTGACCATGTTTCTAATCCTTCCATGCAGAGAAGGGACCTTGTCCAGTCCTTCACCGAGTCACAGACGTCAGAAAAAAAAACATTTGACTGATGGAGCACGAACATTTTGTGGCGTCATTCAGATCGATCACGCCATTTTCAGTCGTGCAGTGTATGGGTGGTGCAGTGAGAGAGCAGCAGATCTCAAGCCAGCTGAAAAACGCTGCTGGGAGTTTGGATGGAAAAGTGATTCTGTGAAGGTTTTTCACTGACAGCAGAGGGTCAGAGTGAGAGAGAAGGCTGCAGAGGTTAACCCTGCTGCAGGGCGGAGCAAGGCCCAGGGTCAGAGGTCAGGAACAGAGAGAGAGTTACTGGCCAGGCAGTAAGATCACTGGGATCAACAGATGGGATTATTGTATATGAATATATAATATTAAAATCATCATTTTTGGGGTTAAAGGTACGATGTTTATGCAGATAAAATACAGTATGTATTTATTTGAATTAATTTAATGTTTTCGGGATTTATTATATGTTTAATGGTGTGTTTTGTGGCATTAACCCTCATGTTGTCCTCGGGTCAAATTTGACCCGTTTCCAAAACTTCTATATCAGAAGTATGGGTTTCTTTTTAACCAAAATACCCAAAAAGTAAGTTCAATTGCAAGTACTACTTGACCAATACTTTCATTGCATTTTGGGTATTCAATTTTATGGCATTTGAAAGAATTGAAATGGTTTTCAAAACAGTCTCCTGACTAAACTTTGACATACTGTGATTATCCATCAACATTGGTTCCTCTAATATTAGTCAACATAATTGATCATTTCAAAATTAGGTATAATTTACTATAAATGGAATTTACTGACCATGAATTCCAAAAACAAGTGTAAAACTATTGGTAATAAGTTGGTGTTAGTGAAAAACAGCATCAAAAATGTCGATAAAAGGGACAAAAACGTCAGAAAATGTGTCAAAAACATCAAATAAGGGTAAAAAAGGTGTTCATTTTGACCCCAGAGGACAACAAGTGCATAGTCGACCGGAAGACAACACAAGGGTTAAATAATAGCCCATGCACGGAATGAACCTACTTGGTTTAAATCTGTTTAGAGGAATTACTGAAATTAAGAATGTGTTGGAATGTATGTGTACAAGGAAAAAAGACCAAATGCACTGTATGCTTACTTGAGGAAATGTAAATGGACTGCATTTATATAGCAGTTTGTTAGTCTTAATAACTACTCAAAGTGCTTTTACATAGTACAGGAACCATTCACACACATATTTATACACTGGTGGCCAGAGGCTGCCGTACAAGGTGCTACCTACATCAGATAAACATTCACACACATTCTAATTTTTTTTTTCCTGCAATAGCAACTACGTGGATTTGCCATCCAAAACATTGTCTTTTTTTTTAACTAGTATGTATTTCATAAGCATATTTATTTATTCATTCATTTATTTACTACAAAATGGCATTCCATATTCATGCACAAAGTTACTGAATACACAGCAACACCATTCACTTACAAGGCAGTAGTGCACAAACATACTCATTTATACACGTCATGTAGCACGGCCTCTGCTTGAACCTGGAAGTGAGGGCGAGATGATGGGGAGAGGTTAAGAGGTTAAAGAGCGAGAGAAACCAGCGAGGGGCGAGAAAGTGGGACGAGAGAGTCGGGGAACAAATTATTAGTCACAAAATACATATTAGTTCTGACTAAAATTGCTAGAATCCATGCCGCTTTCATTCTTTTTTTCTTTCTTTTCCTAGTGTTCTCCTGTTTGTTTTAGTCAGCGAAGAGGTGACAGAAGAGAGTGAACAGACTGATCAGAGAAGTTGTTTACTTCCTGTCTCCTCAAGCAGCCGTTGCCATGACGACAGGTAAAGCGTGTGAACTCTCTGCAACCTCGGTGACATGGAAGTCTACACCCCCCCACCCCCCCACCCCCCTCCCGCCACACCATCATCCCCACCCCCGTGGGGGTGAATCTGAAATTGTGACCGCAGTCAGGGGTCACTGGGAGGTTGGAGGACGTGCATAGATTGAACATGGTTATTATTTGCTGTATTTTATTTTTTACCGTACAACTTTTAATTTATGTTTTTGCTGGTCAACGTTTTATTCTTGTTAACATTTTAAATACAGATTTTATTTTAAATGTAAAGTTACAACCTACAATTTTATATTTTACATGGTACCATAGTGCATATAATACTTTGAATGAGCACATGTAGTGCACTGGGGTAGAAAATAAGCCAGTGATTTCAAATGCAGCATGTGTCAGCTCTGGTTAGGGACAAAACCAATAGTCCCAATCTGTGCAACAGAGGCTCAGATATCCTTACACAAGCTGGATCATACATCTCCCATAATGCAACCCAATAGTGTCTTATAGAACAGACCGGCACATATGGATGATCAACCCGTTCTCATTCCGAACTCGGAAAATAATGACGTTTGGACAGTGGCTGTCAGTGGCTGTCAGTGGCTGTCAGCGTCTGATGCGACGAAAAAGGTGTCTTACAGCGTCTACTTAAAGTAAACAATATACAGTGTTGTACTCTACACTTCCTTTTTTATCATTACAAATAATAAAGCAAAATGATCATCTTAAAATAGAAGATATACTGTCTCTTACATCACATAAATTGTGAACATGTAAGTAAGTGGTCTTGAAGAGGATTTTTTTTTTCTGTCTTGACTAGGACTTGGACTTCTGGGGAGGCAGCAGCACTAGGACAGAATGTAGACTTTCGATTGGCCACTGCGGCTGCTCGATTTCGGGCAGTGCCAGGTTTTTGATATGGACTGTTTTCTGATGGACAGGTTTCCTCTGTGGAGAGAGTCAACAGCTTCAGGTTCCTCTGTGGAGAGAGTCAGCTACGGTGGCCGACAGGGGCAAACGCCCTCGACTTAAGAAAACATGCAAATAGACAAAACACAAGCAAATTAAGAAAACGTCTTCATTAATTTGACAACACGTGCAGAATTCAGCAAACGCTCTGCAAATGCACACAGCACAACCAAATACATAAACGCGCTGCGAATACCACAACACAACCAAATACATAAACGCGCTGCAAATAAAAAAACGATGCAAAAAGAAAAACACCTTCATTAATTTGACATCACATGCGCAGCATTCAGCAAACGCGCTGCAAATATCACAACACAACCAACTGATATATATATATATATATATATATATATATATATATATATATATATATATATATATATATATATATATATATATATATATATATATACATATATATACATACACAATATGCTCCCGTCTCATGCCCTCCCGGCTGGTGCCATCCCCGAGCTTCGACTTTTCAAAATAAAAGCTTGTGTCAGGTCCCTATGTCTTCGTACTTTGGTGTTTTGGATGTTTTTGAACTAAACAGTACAGCAATCATGCTAATGAATACAATAACCTTTTCAGCAGATGTCTTACTTACAACACGATGGAGTTAGCAAAGCAGTTTTGTGTTTATAAGTGCGGGCGGGATTTATTCAGTTTGATAAATCCCACGGTAATTCAGCTGGTTTACTAAACAGGGAGGGACTACAAATCCTGTCTGTTTTTTGTTTTTTCTATTTCAAGAGCGAATTGCTCCACAATATGAATACAGATTGATCACCTATTTTGTTGGTAACCATTGTTGTATAATCACAGTATTACACTTGAGGAGGCCTAAACACTTCAGTAATGCGCCTTTCGGACCTCAAAATTAAACCCTCTCATGTAATATGGCTTAAACAAACGTCAACGTTAAACGCTGATGCAGTTTTAAATGTTTTATCACCACGAGTTTACAGACGTCTCTGCTGATTGAGTAGCCTATCACCTGTGACCTGAGCCGAGACACACCCACCAAACGAGAGAAAACATATCTCAAACATAGACTTCATATTTACAGTCTATGATCTCAAAGCAGTTGCACACCGTTTCACAACGGTGCACACCGTTCTGAGATTGAACATGCCCCGCCGGCTCTCTCTCTCTCTCTCTCTCTCTCTCTCTCTCTCTCTCTCTCTCTCTCTCTCTCGAAAATCAAGCTGTTCCACTTAGCTGCTCCCTCTAGAAGCCTGGAGAACTTCCGTTGTGTAATCTGGATGCAGGGTTTTTTTGTTGCATTTGTTTTTGGGGTTTGTGTGCTTTTCTTTTTGCATCACTTTTTATTTGCAGCACGTTTATTTATTTGGTTGTGTTGTGGTATTTGCAGCACGTTTGTGTATTTGGTTGTGTTGTGGTATTTGCAGCGTGTTTATGTATTTGGTTGTGTTGTGGTATTTGCAGCATGTTTATGTATTTGGTTGTGTTGTGGTATTTGCAGCATGTTTATGTATTTGGTTGTGTTGTGGTATTTGCAGCACGTTTGTGTATTTGGTTGTGTTGTGGTATTTGCAGCATGTTTATGTATTTGGTTGTGTTGTGGTATTTGCAGAGCGTTTGCTGAATGCTGCACGTGTTGTCAAATTAATGAAGTTGTTTTCTTAATTTGCTTGTGTTTTGTCTATTTGCATGTGTTTTCTTAAGTTGCAGGGCGTTTGCCCCTGTTGGCCACCGAAGTCAGCAGTTTCAGGTTCCTCTGTAAGAGAGTCGACAGCTTCATGTTCCGTTGTGGAGAGAGTCAACAGCTTTAGGTTCCTCTGTGGAGAGACTAAACAGCTTCAGGTTCCTCGGGATTCACATGAAGAAGAACCTAACCTGGCTCTACAGAGGGGGGTGAAAACTGCCCAGCACATGACCGGGACAGAGCTTCCATCCATGGAGGACCTGTCCTCTACACCCAGCGGTGCAGGAAGAAGGCCGACAGGATTATCAGAGACCCCAGCCAACTGTTCCGCCTGCTGCTGTCTGGCCGACAGCACCGCAGCATCCGGTCCTGCACCACCAGCCTCAGGGACAGCTTCATCCCATAGACCTCTTGAACTCTTGAGGTCCTGATCAAGACACTTGTCACTTTTCCATTACCTTATCACCTTGTTATTATCCTTGTCACGATACCTTATATATACTTGCTAACTGATTATACAAACTGCATAAACTGATTATGACAACTGTCTGCACCTTTGTGTATATACTGTATATTTAATGCTTCTCATTATGCATATACGTACATAAAATTCACCCATTTACATTCAGTTTATTTATTTGAAAATACTGTCTACAGAAATATATATTACTCTATTTATATTTTATATATTTTAGCCCTATAATTCAGCTGTAGTATTATGTCTTAGATTCTCATGTGGCTTTTACTTGTGTGACTTTCGACTGCTTCTGGTTATTGTTGCGCATATGACACAAAATAACTTGAAACTACAGTAATATACTTCCTGTGTCTCTCTTTGTTCTCTCTCATTTGAATTTGTCTTGCTCTCTGTGGGATAATCTATCTGAGAGGTTCAACATCTGCTGTTAACACAAACACACACACACACACACACACACACACACACACACACACACACACACACACACACCAAGACCAGCAGCTTGCAACTTCACGGTTGCAACACACAGACACACCGTGCATAAACACACACTCAAAGATATTCATGAGCTATTGTTTCCGTTGTTACAATAATAGAGAGAGACACTTTAAACTACTACTTCACTTGCTCAACCTCTCCCTCTCTCCCAGGTTGTTTCCATGGAAACCCAGTGATTTAATTGTTATATAGAGCGTCATACTGAGTTTCACCTTCAGAGCAAACACAGACACACACACACACACACACACACACACACACACACACACACACACACACACACACACACACAGACATCTGTGAGGCGGCCGTGCACTCTACAGTAGTGGAGTTAAATGTGTGAATGGAGGGCTGTAAATTCACCACAGTGAGATTTACAACACACACACAGCAAGTCCAGGTGGAGGGATTTACAGTCTTATGGGAGACCTCTCTGTCTGTCTCAGTCAAATTCAAATAGGCTTTAAAGAATTAGCTGGACATTGTGGGAAATATTTATTCGCTTTCTTGTCGAGATTGATACCGCTCTCATGTCTGTTTGATAAATAAGATGCTACGCAGCTGCTTAGCTTAGCTTAGCATAAAGACTGGAGACAGCTATAGCCTGGCTCAAGGTTATAATAGTTTTGAATGTTCAATTAGTTTTTATTTTCATTTTAGTTTTGACTTTTTATTTAATTTAAGTTTAGTTTCTGTTAGATTTCAGAGTGTGTTTGCTGGTCTTAGTTTAGTTTCAGTTTTCCAGAAATATTTAATTGTAGTTTTTGTTTATTATGTTTTAGTTTTACAATGGTTTTAATCTGTTTTTGTTGGGTCAGCTATAATGTCTCAGGAGTATGAGCTATACAAAATACATTGTTGGAGAATGGCCATGATTTCTAATGTTTAATCTTTGTGTAACTTCAGTGTCCGATGTGAGGCAATTTCATTTCTGTGGTTCAATGCCACAAGAGTTGCCATCTCCTTTTTTTCAGTAGTGATATATTATAGCTAAAAACTAAAACTGAAATGATTTACGTTCATTTTTATTTTATTTTCATTCATTTTTAAACCTAGCAAAATAGTTTCAGTTTAGTTTTTCTTGAAAGTTTTAGTTTTTATTAAGGTAAAATATTTTTCACTGTTAATTTTCATTTCAGTTTACAGGCCTGTCTCTGTTCAAAGGTAACACAATCGACCTACTAGGCCCATTTAAAGATCACTAATTGACATGTTATATCTCAGTACAAAAACAAGTGATTTCTCAGTTGGGCGTAGTCACTTCCTGTCAACACTATGAGATTGCCAGGAACTTTTATGCCTGCTTGTTTCTCCTGTCCCAACAGTCTGTACTTCAACACATTTATGTGTTTAAAACGCTTTCTTCATCTCTCAGTTCCTTAAAAAAAGCAATATTTGCATGAGTCATAGGAATAATTTATATTGGGGATGGGGGGTTACAAAAACCTATTATAATTTCCTTTTCATGAATAAAGACATTTGCACCATGAATTTATGGGGAAAAAAAGGCAACAAATTTTGCAGAAAAAGTCACCAGAATGCAGAAAATTAAGTGTTTGACATTCAAAATTTCAATTTTGCTCAAAAGTGGAGATCTCAACCCCCCCGCCCCCAATGTGGAACCCAAAGTTACGCCCTTGGCATGAGTAATGGTCAGTCATTTCGCTAAAGCACTAAAAGCAGAGTATTTGTCCTGCTGTGTGACTCAGCAGACAGTGAAGCACGCTGTCCAACTCTTTTGGACCGGATCTTCCGCTGCTCCAAAATTCATGATTGAATTAGTTGAGAAATTGGTTTATTCTGCTGAGCGGTGGTCTGTGCTGTCTAATCGTATCAGACTGCTGACCTGAGATAGACATGTTGTAAAATGTGTAAAATGGTGGAACGAACTTCCCATTGACGTACAAAAACACATCTCTTCCGACTGCACCTTAGCTAAGAGGATGAGGCTATAACATTTTTTATTAAATTGCACTTACATGTCACACTTGCATATGGCTCTTTGTAGTTTGTCTTCTTTGAAGCTAATGTACTTGTACTCGATTCTTGCTGCTCTGAGTTACACTTTCATGGTTGAATGCACTTATTGGAAGTCGCTTTGGATAAAAGCATCAGCTAAATGACGTGTAATGTACAGTAATGTAACATGTCACCAAAACAAGAACTTGACTCCAAAGTCAGTCTTAAGTCTTGTCAGGCAGTCTAACAGACTCTCCAGCTCTGACATGGGCCTGTTGAGAGTTTATGTGTCTTTAGTGACAATTTGTGAAGAAATTTACATTTGGACTTGTCTTTCCTGTTATCCAGCTACAGTACATAAGGCATTCTGGAGACTTTATTCTATCCATGGATAGATGTTTGCACACATCCCATGTGATCATAGTCAGTAAAGAAAAAGGTAGAAGGTGTCTGCAAACTGGATTAAATCTGTATTAGACTGAAACAACCAATTTTTAAACCCCACTGGGTCTCCACCATTCCCTGACAACACATCCTCACTATCGAGTAAAATTGTGCCTTTGGCGTTGTTAGTGACGCTTAAAGCGTAACTCTCACCAAAATGCAACCTAGGGTCTTTTTGTGAATGTACCCAAGTCAAACTTTCATTTAAAAGCATATTTAGGATGGCCACTTTTAAGATGTACTGTATTTTCGTTTTTTGGTCAAATGGCCTTTTCAATGGGATTGATAGGGGCACTTTGATGCTAGCCTCAAAATAGCTATTTTTAAAACACTAAGAAGGCTTGACACAACATGAAACTTTTCTCGAAGTATCACCAGGGGCTCTACACCTTAACGAAAGCATTGACAACATTGTTTGTGTACCCAGAGTTTACTAAAAAGAAAGGTTTTGAACAACTCACCATAGCTCTTGTTGTTTCCGTATGAAGGTAAATATGGCGCAAAAGGTGAAAGCTTGTAGAATACAATGTGAGAAGTTGCAGAACAAAAAATCTGAACTTGTATTTTAAAATTTGCACTTGTAAAAAATATTCACACACCTGTGATCTGAATTTGAAGTCACAGAAAAAATATTCACTGCTGCTGTGTGGGGCTCTCTGTGTCCCGCTGGAGCTCCGACTACAGGGTCGAGGTTGGCAGTTAATCTTTCTGGCAATAGCAATGTTACTACGCTGGCCGATCCTCACTGATGACGGTCCGTCTGCGGCTGCAGGACCTGGAGCTCACCGCCAGTGTTTCAGTTTGACTTTTAAAAAGTGTTAAGATAATTAAAAGGTATTTATTTAGAAGCGGGCTAGTTTGGTAGTTAGCTAACGATAGCTTGCTATTCCACCAAGCTTCCATGCTACATAAATAAGCCAGACAGAGTTGTCCCTCATCTGGAGATAGAAACCCTGCTTTCCCCGTTCTGTTGGCTCAGAGCTCCACAGCCTAAGTCCACGGGTACAAATTAGTTTTGCACCAAATGTATCGCAAGAAGTGGTGCAAAAGTCGAGGCGTAGATTCGCCACTTTGTGATGCGAGAGAGCACATATGTGAAGTTGCAGTGACATATTTTAGAGGTTGTAATCACTGAGTTGTGGTTGTGATGGAAAGTGAACCCGAATACATTTTTTTTTTTAAAGTACACAAATAAATGTTGCATTTCAAGTTTGCAGCTGTCATTGTGTTCATGCAAATATCAATCTACACATTTGTGAATATTTGTTCTGTGACTTCAAATTCAGATCACAGGTGTGTGAATATTTTTTACAAGTGCAAATTGTAACATACAAGTTTTGATTTTTTGTTCTGCAAGTTCTCACATTGTATTCTACACTCTCAACTTTTGCACCATATTTACCTTCATATTTCCGGCCGCTACCACCTCGGCAGTCAAAACGAGTTGATATCAAAACAAGTAGCTACAGATTTAGTATATCCCTTGTGCACAGGTGTAGTTAAGGTGTAGAGTCCCTGGTGATACTTCGAGCAGAGTTTCATGTTGTGTCAAGCCTTCTTAGTGTTTTAAAAATAGCTATTTTGAGGCTAGCATTAAAGTGCCCCCAGCACTCCCATTCAAAAGACCATTTGACCGAAAAACGAGAATACGGTAAATCTTAAAAGTGGCGCTTCCGTCCTAAATATGCTTTTAAATGAAAGTTTGACTCGGGTACATTCACAAAAAGACCCTAGGTTGCATTTTGGCGAGAGTTACGCTTTAAGGTCTCCTTTAGCTTCATATCTAACGTGCTTGGTCGGAACTCTTGGCGTCACTTTTGACGCTCTGGGTCGGGAGGTATGTTTAACTGATGTGTGGTACAAGAACGGGACAGTTAGGTTTAGGAAAAGATTGTGGGTGGGGGTAGAAAATGTACGTTTCAGTGACCCATCCACCACCCCAACCAAGCTACCTACGTGGAATTTCAGGCTTTTATACGACTCACTACCGTTGTCGCTCTTAATACTACGTCATCTTAAAGCGCCGTGGAGCTGCTGCTCTACCCGATGCGTTTCATACAGACGCTGAAGGGTGCTTTTTGCGTCGTATCTGACGCTGAGAGCCACTGACCAAGTGTCCATGTTTGACGAGTTGGGAGTGAGAACTGGTTGTCCCTGAGGAACAGCTCTTGGCTGTGAGGCAGTTTTGGTGTAAAAGCATTTGTTTTTATTTCTCACAGAAGAAAACAAAAGCAACTTCTAATTTCTAGCCAACAACATCATTTGAAATGACGACTTTTGCTATCAGCTGTAGCTAACTCCCTGAGTTTGTCAGTCTAGCTGACCTTTTTTATGGTTCTCGTTTTAAAAACAGGACTCTTGTAAAAGCTTCTTAAACGTGCACTTGATGGCTACATGCGAAAAGATTGTTTCAAGTCACCACAGACACCTGTCTGGATATGTTACCAGTCAACAGCTGATGTATGAGCTGATGAAGCATGAATGGCAGAGCTGATAACCAAAACCAAACTACAATGTAAAACAGAATTATATTTTACAACTTAAACCTTACTGAAAAATACATAAAATCTCATATAGTTATTATTGTCTGTATGATTCTCAACATTTTCAGCACAGCTCATCCAAAAATCGTAATAAGGCAATAAAAACAAAGTGTTACTATTAATGTTTCTGTTTTCTTGACGTCCAGATAATTTCTTTTTACAGCTTGGAAATATCTTCTAAACTGAGTCCTTTGTGAATTTATAGAGACAGTAATACATTTTGATTTCAGTGCTTTTTAAACGCTGTTAAAAACGGCACACATGCCCTTTTATGACTTCCAAATCAAATTGACATATTAAGCAGAGGAGGTGAAAGAGGCGATTAGAGGGGCTTGTGACTGTGTGGAGACAGACAGCGAGGCAGGAAGGTAATTACTGCCAAGATTAGTACTGCTTTTTAAATGTAGCAGAAGTTGCGAGCGCTCGCCAACCTTTTTACAGCTTCAGGAGAAATTCAAAACGGCAACTTCAAGTGTGAAAACAAGCAGGGAGAGGAGATTTTTAACAAGATGGAGACGGATAGAGATGGAGCAAGGTGATTATTGTGGTTGTTATTGCCTTTTAAAGGGGCATTACGCAAAGTGTTATCGCCCCACTGCGCTTTCTATGGAGCTATAGCGTTGCCTAACACTCTGTGCGTGTTTGTGTGGATGAATTTGAGAGTAAAGTTGCGTGTGAGATACACACGGTGTGCGTGTTGAAGCAAGAACAGGAGGTTTCCCCCTAATCATTCAGTTACCTTCCTAATCAGCGCCTGTCTTCCTGAGCAACAACCTCACTTCCTCCATCAATCCACTGCTGTTCCGTGTTGCCTCGGGCAATAACTCGCCTGCACACTAACAGCCACATGTTACCCAAGTCTTTTTTATTAGGAGGTTTCCTGATTAGGTAAACTGACCTGGAAGTATCTAAGGAGAAGCAAAGAGGCTCGACTGTTTCCTTTTCTATCTCATTTAGCCTAGGAAATACAAAAAACATTCTTCCACTGCAGTATATCATGTCACTTTTTATAATATGCTCATAGCATGATAGCAGGAAAAACATACGTTGGTAACACTTCATAATAATGGTACATGAGTTATCGTGAATTCATGCATGACTTCATGCATGAAAAAAACATCAATTCATTCATGTAGTACTTCATGAACTATCAGTAATGTTCAAAGATCAATAGTATATCATGCATGACTTAATGCAGGAACATTAAGTGATTTAGTAATGATGTTCACATCTTCTTCAAAAAACTGACCAGTCAAAGCAATGTACATATATTCTGAAGAATTGTAGTAATCATGGTTGACTAAACATAACTTCTTCATGACTTCATCATGTTTGTGGCCCTTCAAATGAAGTGCTAACCTGGTCCATCTTTAACATTGATACATAGGATGTGATTAATGTTGGCATAAAATGAAATATCTTAAGAATTAAAGGAGTGGATTGGCAAAATTCAGTATAATGAAGATGCATTTTTTTTTATAGTTGCTTTATTCACAACAACTTGAGGCACTTAAACAGTAATGCCTAAGAACAATGCTCACCAATGTAGGATATTTATGAATTTTACTTTTTATTAGCTTGCGGTTGCAGCTAAAAGCAACATGTTGAGAGCGGTGAGAATGAACCAGAACAGCGAAGTTGTGGCCGGACAGATAAACATCACGCTGAAACTCACTATACAGCTCTGTGAAGCCGAGAGGAGCTGCAGATCAACTGAAACAGAAAATTCTCTTTTAGGTTCTTCGCTATGAGCGACCCCTTTAACATTGTCACATTGTTTCAACTTTGTCATTTGATACATTGTGATTATGAAAAACAATATTTATTACAGCCTTTGAATATCACTGAAATTCTGTCTTACAGACCTGGTGCACAACTCACCACCGTTGGCTGCAGCCATCAGCCACCGGCAGGCTTCACTTCACCACCTCCACCAGAGATTGGTCGGAGAATCGGCTCAGCGGGGGCGGTATTACATTCAGAATATCTCTTCTTCAAAGAGAGCTGAGCCAGAAGGCAAATCTCTCGATCTACCGGTCAATTTTCATTCCTACCCTCACCTATGGTTATGAAGGTTGGGTAATGACCGAAAGAACGAGTACAAGCAGCCTGAGGGTTTCCTCAGGAGGGTGACTGGCGTCTCACTTAGAGATAGAGTGAGAAGTAAAGCCACTGGGAGGTGTTCCAGGCACGTCCACCTGGGTGGAGGCCTCGGGGAAGACCCAGGACTAGGTGGAGGGATTATATCTCCAACCTGGCCTGGAAACGCCTCAGGATCCTTCAATCAGAGCTGGTTAATGTGGCTCGGGAAAGGGAAGTTTGCGTCCCCTGCTGGAGCTGCTGCCCAACCCCGAATAAGCGGACGAAGATGGATGGATAGACCTCCAACACCAGCAGCAGCTCCAGGGGATCATGTCCTATCTTCTATCTTCATACACTCAAACTTTTTTCTTTTTCTATATACAGTAATTCAAGTTAAGCTCTCCTTAGTGACACATACGATCACTCTATTTACTGCTGCAGTTGGTTGCCAATTAATCACGTGACCATATTAATGTGACCATTCTTTTTTTACTTAACGGGCACACACAGATTTAAACGCGTAGTAAAAGTTATGAAATGGAAATAGTTAAGTTTAGGCAACAAAAATTCTTAGTTAGGGTTAAAAAAACATCAAGGATTGGTAAAACTACTACAGTTCAGTCAGGAGCACTTTGTCAAAATAGATTCATTCATCTGCAAATTGTTATTGGGCCTTATGGCTCTGTTCTGGGGCCTCCCCGCACTTCCACATGCATACTTGTAAAGCAGCACACCTCCCTCCTCTTCCATGTGTATACATGGAAAGCCTTTAACGGGGAGAGCAGCAGTGCATGTAAATGTCTGATAAATTGCATTAATATTCTCCTACACAGTATTATATTTATGTCTTAACAAGACATTGTAGTACTACAGTTCTACCTTGTGGGCTGTTCTGCTTTTATTTTGAAAAGCTCTGTTTTCTTCTGATGTTTTGTGATGCTAAACTTCCTGCTACTCTCTCTTCACAATGTGGTGCTCACGCATCGTCGGAAGAACGAGCTCCAAACTGTGAGGGTGTGTCGAGCTAGAGAGCATGCTAGCTGATGGAGGAAACTCTTTGATTAGCGTCCTTGGAGAGCGGAATGAGTTTTCACGGTGTTCATGGTGCTTATGGTGCATGGTGCTCGTTGAGAGGAAGAAATAAATCGACACCCGTTTGAAACTCTCTGCGTCTTGATCAATAAATCCAAGGGGCCGCTACAGCAGTCCCAGTGTTCTCCGAGGGAATGCGATCTCGTCGCTGGAATCATCCATTAGTGACACTGGTGAAGATGTAGCGCATGGATGTATTAAGAGAACAGGATACAGCGTTCGGCGTGAAGCCCTGTTCATTCCAATGAGAGTTGCTCAAAAGTGCATAAAGCAGTCATGGAGCTTAAAGATACCCGGATCTTCCGCGTTGACTGGCCCATGACGTCACGATGGACATGCGCATTAGCAACAGTTTGTTTGTGTTGTCGTAGCAACATTGCGCGTTCATTAACTTGTCTCTCCTGTCTCTTACAAGTATACGTCAGAGATGGGGACTCGAGTCTGAGACTTGGACTTGAGTCACACTTAAGTTGCACAAACAGTGACTTCAGACTTGACTTGCAACTCGACCCAAAAGACTTCAGACTTGACTCGGACTCGAGCTTCGAGACTCGTCAACAACCAACCAAAATCATGCAATTATTGCTTTTTAAATCTAAATTTATTAATGTATTTCTATTTTCTTTTATTGGCCATATACGTTGGGGGAACGTATGACGAGCTCCATTTCTGTTTCATTATTTCATCCATGCGTGGCGCAGCAGATCGTGCGCACTGTCACCTGCCGTGGAGACGCTGGCCTCACTAACCTCTCCTCCTCTGAGTCGGATCTCCCTCGCGCTGGACTCAGTTTCACTGAGCGTACTAACACTTAGAAAATGAATGGCATTACATCAGTGAGTTCAAACTGCTTATTGTGCGTAATTTGGACTGACATTGAGATGCATGTTGTTCTGTAACTGGCGCTGACACTATTCTCTTGATTTCCACTTCGACATTAGACATTTTTTTGAGTGAAAGAGACGTTACATTTAGCATATATCGTCACAGGTAACAAGCTAACCATCGCAAAGTGTTGTGCTAATGCTGGGAACAGGCAAATTGTATCTTTCTAGTTGTATCCTTATGATGTGACAGACTTAGGTTAATATTTCACCAGGTCCGAGGGCTAGATGGATGTGTTAAGTAGACCCCATAAAGTTATCCTACGACTGATTTTGATACTGTACTGTATGGATGGTAGCTACAGGACATGCTTTGAATTCACAAGATTTAACAATACAGTGTTAGGGACAGATCAGATGGCCAGAGACTTGACTTGGACTTGTGGCAAAAGACTTACTTGAGACTTGACTTGAACTTAACCCTCAAAGACTTGACACTTGACTTGGACTCAAGTTCAAAGACTTGAGACTCGACTTGGTCTTCCAAAAAATGACTTGTGAAAGTCTCTGGTATAAGCCATTCTCTTAATACATCCATGGTATATGTGGCGAACTCATGAGCTTGCCGTTTCATTGTCTAAAATATTCACTAACGTTAAACATTGTGTTTTCGTTGTTCCTGATCATTTACATGCTTATCCAAATAAACGATGGATGTATTTAAAGAACCAAGGAAATGTAATCATTATGTCGTGCTACTAGCTAGATACTAGCTAGCACTAGCTACTAAGGTTAGCCTGCAGTTTTGTGAACAGAGCTTCTCTTAATATATTCATGGCTTCATCCCTCATCCACATTACAGGCTTTACAGCGTACAGCTCTCGGATGTATCATAAGATAAGTGTTAAACCTTAAACCTAAACCCACATTGGCTCTTAGGGAAATTTAAGATGTTACATTAATGTTAGCTACCTAACTAGCTCCATTATTTAGCTTGACCTGCATTCTGCTTTTTTAGCTTTTGCAATAAACCACTAAACCAGCTCGAGTGATAGTGACACTGTATTAAAGTTACAAAAACATTTTCCTTATTTTAAAATGAATTATCTTAATTTAAGATTAATACTGAAACTTTCACTCATAGCCATTAGCCCTGTCAGTTTGGGAAACGCTAATGAGGTAACATCCACGTTACAGGCTTTACAGCATACATACATCCATACATCCATTGGATGTATCATAAGATAATACCATGGATGTATTAATAGAAGACGTGGTGAATTATAGGCATTAGCTATATCCATTATTACAGCAGGACCTCGGGAGAACCGTCATATGAGCCTGCGCAGTGCAAGGCGACGTGGGTGGTCGCAGTCCTGCGGGTCTGCTCGTGTTCATTATGCACGTTCATCATGCCTAGTTTAATAACTCTGGATTCGGCTACTAGTGAATGTTAAAAAGGTTTAAAACATGACATTTAAAACAAAGTGTTCGGGCTGGCAAGTTCGTGTAGCCCAAAAAAAAGCATCCGTTGAAATATAGTCTATGGGAAAAGTCTTTCTGGGCCAGAGGGGTGCAGTTCCACCATTGGCCACTAAGCCCATGCTTGCTTTAAGACATGGCGCTGTTCCTGGGGGCTTGGTCTAGTGGTGGAGGTAGACGGAAGTTGGGCGGCTGATTTTGCGCCTGACTCCAAGACTTCGATCCTGGAATACATGCCAGTGAGCGGTGACTGATGCCAGACAAGGCAGTTAGGACGGGGCCGCCCTCCGAGCCCGCGGAGCCAGCCACTGGAGCTGAGCCTCGGCCCCTCTTGCGGTGGCAGCGTTTCTCCTGGGGGTAGAAAAGGCGGAAAATTCAGACAAGAGCCACGGTGGATGGCAACAGAGTTCCCATCACCGCTGGCCTCCCTAGCCTCGGATTGAAGTAGCTGGGACCCATGTCGCAGTCGATCCGCCAAGAATCATCCCCTTGGACATGGATCGACATGACGAGCCGCCGGGCGAGCAGCCCGGTGCTTCCCATGTGGCAGACATTTTGCAAGCGCTAGCAGAGATGCAGCAAGGTAGGCTGGAAAAAGTAGTTTAAATAGAGCGTGCTATTTGGAAATCCAATCAAAAGAGGGAATCAGCTGAGCCATCAGCTGGTGTGCTGGCTTAGGAACTGTCAGCTATGAGCTGAGTAAATAGCCAAGCTTGACTCCGTGACCTGCCAGAATTTACGCTATGCTTCATTTGCCAATTGCTTACACACGTGTTGCAGAATTTGGCTCATTGTGTCAAAACTCTTCACACAAGCCAAATAAGACACAACATTGGATATAAATAACTGTATGTACGTTTGGTGCCTTTGTTTAAGACATGGTTACAAAAGGTTAAGGTTTTGATGCTTTTGTCTACTCATTCGCTCTTAATGTGTAAGCAATCAGCAAAAACTGTAAAATGGGGACGTAACTTGACGTCACGGACCTCATTGCATCATTGACTAAGGTCTGTAACAGTCATATGTAAAACTTTCAAAAATACAGTTACTGTACACTTTCGGTTTCACATGGGACACAAACTCCAGTCTTCTAAGTGAAAGTGTGTTTGACCCATTCATCAATAGATTTTCTGGGCGAGGACGGGCAGGAAATAACATGAAGCTAGACATCCTGTTTCTTTTGGAATACTTGTCAGATGTAATAAAGCAACTAGCCTCCGGCTTCAAGATTAGCTGATGGAGCAGGTTTAGCTGCTCTTTAAAGTCTTGACCTCCTCCTCAAAAAACCTCACAGCTGCACTAATCAATGTTTTTATGTTTTTATCAATGTTACTGAAGCAATGACTATGTGCAATGTGAAAGGTGTTGCTTATAGTGACAACCCCACAAAGTACATTCACAAACTCTGCAGTTCACCTCAGCTCTACAAAGCATTTTAGTGTCTTTCAGCTCAGTGTAAATTTCACTGTTTTTTTCTCTCACTGCTTACCTTTATAAAGTCATAGACTATGTGCTGAACTTAAAACTAAATAATAAATTATATATCAACTCAAAGTTGGTGCTAAGATCATTGGTCAACCTGTTGCACACTTTATTTTAAGATGAATTTTTGGGCATTCTAGGCCTTTATTTCTACAGCGCAGATGGAGCCATGAAAGGGGAGAGAGGGGGAACAACACGCAGCAAAGGGCTGCGGGTTGAAGTCGAACCCACGGCCCCTGCGCCGAGGAGCAAATCGCTACACATGCACGGACTCCACCAGGTGAGCTACTGAGGCGCCCACATACTCTTTTTAAACAACCCACAAAAAGAGCTCAGGCTTGCTAACAGCATCTCTTCTGACTCCTTGCATGTTTTAATGAATACCAACTTCTGCCTTCTGACAGACGATTAAGGGTCCCTATTGTTTAGATACAGCAGGCTCAAGAACTCTATTATACATCAGTCTATCCCGTTGCTAAACCAAAATCAGTCTGCTACCAATTCAGATCTGGATCTGAGGATATCATGAAACATGTTCCTTTGTCATTGCTGTTGATGTGTTTCAATCTTGGCACTATATGTGTAATTGTTGTCTAACTCTGTGTGTACTTTTCTTTCTTTTGAACAGTCCAGCTGCTCTGGAACTGGCAAAAAAGAAAAACACATACAGTAGAAGTGTTTTATGATAATTTGGTACAAATCACTGTTGGAAAGTAGATCTGTTTTAGGATTTGATATGGTTAGGGTTTCACTTGGTTAAGTAACAGGTTGGTTTAAAATAGGTCACTTTTGGGGTGCCCTCCTGGCTCACCTGGTACAGTGTGAGCCCCATGTACCAAGGCTCTTTCCCTACCACAGTGGCCATGGGTTCGATTCCAACCAATGACCCTTTGCTGCATGTCATCCCCCTCACTTTCCCGCATTTATCTGTCCTATCAATAAAAGCACAAACAATTAGTTTTCATAAAAAAAATTAAAAAAAAGTCGTTTGTTAAGTTTAGGGAAACATTGTGGTTTTCGGCTGATTACTTCAGGGCGCCTGGGTAGCTAACCTGGTAGAGCATATACAGAGGCTCAGTCCTCAATGCAGTGGCCATGGGTTTGGTTCCGACCTGCAGCCCTTTGCGGCATGTCATCCACCTCTCTCTCTCCTTTGAAGTCTTAGCTGTCCTACTAAAAATGGCCAAAAAAAATATCTTAAATAAAAAATAAGATTACTTCATTGGGGTAAGGGGACAACTTTAATTATATGGTAACCACAGGTTAAAAGCAGGTAATATATAGGTAAAATAAGTTTATGGAACAATCAAGGTACTGCAGAATCATCCAATATTGATGTACCTGTCTATAGTGATGGGCTTGGCGAGTCAGATGACTTTCCCTGTCAGTAGAAACAAAGTAAAAAGATTGACGAATGCCAGCACTCGTATTCTCTTACAGCTCTCCCATCTTTCCTCTACATGTAGACACTCTTAATGAACGTTGGCACTGTTCGCCACTGAAAATATCAAAGTGCATCAGTGAATCAATATGACGAGTGTCAAATGGACTGGATGCTATAACTTTAACAGCTGAAGGCCTTCCTGGACTGTGTCAATGTGTACCGAATGTCACTGGGATTCAAGAAAAGAAACAGGGGGAGGGGGCTGGGACAGGAAAGGGAACAATCTAAATGTATTTATTTCTTCTCTCCCTTTCTCACCTAAAACTTCTCTTATTCTTCCATCACTTGTTCTCTTTCTCTCTCTTTCTTTCTCTCTCAAATGAAAATGGAGGGGATAACGAGTGTATTTGTAGCCACGGCAACAACAACATTATAGTTAATGGTCGCTGCGGAGACGCTGGAGCTGTAATGGCTGACAGTGCTCTGTCGCCGTGGGTTACCAGCTGGGTCAGACACACACACACACACACACACACACATTGGATGAAAGCAGTGTCTACTCCTCTCCTCCTTTCATTCAGATCCACTTTGCATTGATTTTGCAGTTTGGCTGAAAATGCAACAACTCTGTGTCTCTACCTCCATGGCTCCACCTAAATCAATCACACACACACACACACACACACACACACACACACACACACACACACACACACACACACACACACACACACACAAACACACAGTTTTGGACAAGTGGCTTGTCTGAGTGACGCCAGACATTCACACACACACGCAGAGTGCTGGTGACGCCAGGCTGGTAGCAGTGGATTAAGTCAGTATTGAACTCAAACACTAAGTAACCTCATGACTGCCTGTCTGTCCACCTGTCTGGCTGACTGTCTGTCTGTCTATCTGTCCGTCTGTCTGTCCGTCTGTCCATCTGTCCATCTGTCCATCTCTCTTCCTTTCTGTCTGTCTGTTTGTCTCTCTGTCTGTCTGTCTCTCTCAGCATGTTTCTCAGCATGTTTTCTCACTCACTTGCTGTTCAAGTAAGCTCGCGTCCTTACTTGGCGTTAAGAGGTATATAGCCCTTTCCCTTAGCCCTACCCCTCGACCAAAATGAGTATTGGGACAGCACTTACTCTCACGGGAGCGCGCAAAACTAAGGGGTAGGGGTAAGGGTTAAGCTGTTTGGCCAAGATGCATGTTGGTAATGCAGACTGTATAAAGAGTTTTGAAAAAGTAGTTTCAGTATTGACTTGTGCTTGTTAGTAGTTGAAATTAGCAAAGTAACATTATTACTTATTCCATTAGTGATGTGTAACACCCCGCTACGCCCTGCTACGCCTTGAACTGCTACAGCTATTGTTTCACGTCATAGTTGCTGATTGTTGCTATAATTATTATTAATCATATTTCTCTATATCTTTACATCTGTATCAGTGTCTGGATCCAAACTGGCAGTGACAGATGCCGTCCACAAATAGCCTGGTACCCTTTCTGCCTAAACAAAGGAAGTTTCGTGGGAAATTGTTGGGTCTTTGTAAATTATAGCGTGTAGTCTTGACCTGCTCCATCTGTAAAGTGTCTTGAGATAAATAAATAAAATATACTTGTGGGCCTGTATATTGTTGGGTACTTTAAATTGTAGTAAAACATGGTATTTTATAAACATGTGTTGTGTGTGCAAAAATCTTAACTTGTAAAGTCACTAGTAACTAAAGCTGTCAAAATAATGCAGTGGAGTAAAAAGTACAAGTAGAAGCAGAAAGTGGCATGAAAAGAAAAGACAAGTACAAGTACCCTCAAATTTGTACGTAAGTACAGTACTGGAGTAAATGTGCTTAGTAACATTCCACCACTGGGAAAGAAAAAATTAAGGGTTTATAATTTGTAAGCTGATATTCAGACGTTTTAACTGTATATACTATATATTATAACCTACATACTGTAACTGTGTACAAAATAAACTGATAAAATGATATGAATATGGAATACTATGTATTTATTATATTGATTAATAACATTAATTTGTAAATACCTATTCACTCTTCATGACTACTGAGCAAACCCCTTCTGTGTATGAATACCATGACTTATTACAGTTTGTTTAGTTAGTATTATTCATAACATCGAATCAGGGGTTAAAGTGTCTCCTATTCACAACGATACTAAACCGTTGCTTTTACCATCACATCGGTTTAATGGGGTATCATTTACCGCATAACTGTCTCTCTGTTCCTCTCACATTATTATTTTAGTATTATCATTATCAGGACTCATTAATATTAAAATGAGTAAATGATCATTATCAGAGTTTGTGCTAGTAATAGTAGAACCCTTGTGTTAACTTCGGGTCACATTGGCCCGTTTTAAATTTTTGTTTTATATAAAAAATATTGGACGTAGAAATAAGCGCTGAAAATGTGTAGAAGAAAAATTTAAAAAATTTAAAACGTTGGAAAAAGCAAAAACAAATTGTGAAAAAAGGTGTCACAAATGTCAGAAAAAAAGTGTTTTTTTCAAGGTTAAAACGAAGACAACACAAGGGTTAAACAACATAATAATATATGATACAACTTAAATAATTACTTTTAGCATAGCTGTAGTGATGTCACTGTGGTGTTGCAGTTTTAAACACACACACACACACACACACACACACACACACACACACACACACACACACACACACACGCACATAATACAGAAACACACATACTTTGCAGATGACCCCATTATGAACTTTAGCTGCACGAGTGAGAGAGAGAGAGAGAGAGAGAGGGAGTGATGGGGGAGATAGACAGGAGGACGCCGCTGTCTCGATTCTTCTCACACACTGTCTTCTGTCTGTGAGGCTCACTTTGTTTATCTTTATTTGTGTGTGTGTGTGTGTGTGTGTGTGTGTGTGTGTGTGTGTGTGTGTGTGTAGGTGAGTGAGAGTCAGACGTTAAACGTTATCAGACACACTCCTACTATACATTTAGAGCGATTCTCCTCCTCTCTCCTTTCCATGCCACATCTCTTATCTCCTCTCCCATCTCTCTCCCCCTTCTCTACATCTTTTCTTTCCTCTGCATGACTCCTGACTCCATGGTCCTCTCCTTTCCATGACTGTGACTCCTCTTCTCTTTTCTCTTCATCTGTCCTCTCTCCTCTCCTCTTCTCTCCTCCTTGTTTATCTTATCTCCTTCTTTTTGCTCTCCTCTCATTCCCATGTCTCCTCTCTATGTCTCATCTCCTCCCCTCCCTCGTCCCTCGTTCTCCTTTCCCATCTTGTCCACTCCTGTCTCTTTTCCTCTTCTCTGTCTCCTTTCCACCTTTCCTACTCTCATTTCCTCTCCATTCAATGTCTCCTTTCCCTTTATCTCCTACCCATGTTCCCTCTCTTCTGCATGTCCACTCTCCTCCTCTCTCCTTTCCAAAATTTTCTCCTCTCTATGGTCAAGTCTATATCCAAATATAAATCATATTTGCTGGAATATAATTAATCAAGGTGTACGTTCACTAGCCAGTGTTAAGCTGGGGTTCCACAGGCAGCTTTTTTCAGCTGCAACTCCATGGTCTGGTCACGAGCACCGGTTTTCAAGCGGAATTGTGTCACCACAACATGATACCGACGGTGTACACGTTTGGCAGACAATGAGTTGTTGGTGTTGATATACGTTTTCTATCATATTATATCTGGCCCAACACAACTGTTTGTTACGTTTTCTACTCCAGTCACACACTTTGCTGCTTAAAAAGTTGTTTTTAGTTTAGTTTAGTTTGAATAACGGTATATTACTAGCAACACACTAGTTGTCATTGCTACAATGCCAACGTTACTACAATGCTACTACTACTAAAACACATAAAAATTCACCAGGAATACCAACTGCCTGGGCAACCCTCTGCCAAGCTAGCTGTTAACATCCCTGTAGTCAAAGACGTATCATAAAGTAAGCCATAGGAAAATCACGATATTTTAGTTTGCAAATATAGCATGTGTGTATACACGGCAGAATGTATTGGAGGCACATTCATGAGTCTGCCCTCTCATTGGCTACCGCTCTGCAAAAGTTGACTCAGAGTCAACTTTGGGAGAGCCGGGAGAGCGGTGAACATCCGGGCACTTTTGCTACTGTCAGCGGATTTCGCTCATACCGCTGTTCTTATAGGGAATGAATTGAATCGCTCCCCTCTGCCATTATTTCAGCTGCCTGCGGAAACCCAGCATTAGGGGGTGCCCAGCAGTTAGTGAACAGCACAAAAATACACAGTGATGCAATCAAATTCCGGTCCTTTTTGGTTATGGTTATGGTCAAGGGTTACTAAAGTGGAATTTGGCAGGTAGGGGAACAATAACATTTTGTGAAGGGGAAAAAATGCATTAGGGTCGGGGGTAACACTTGAAATACATTTATTCTCTTTTATTCATTCTTAAGGTGGCTGAGAGGGGCAAACACAACAACAAATAAAACATGTGAACAGACAAAACACAAGCAAATTAAGAAAACATCTTCATTAATTTGACAACACATGCGCAGCATTTAGCAAACGCACTGTAAATACAACCACAACACAACCAAAATCACAAATGTGCTGAAAATATAGAAACAATGCAAAAAGAAAAGCACACAACCCCCGAAAACAAATGCAAAAAAAACCCCCGCTGTAACCAGTTTACACAACGGAAGTTCTCCAGGCCTCTCCAGGCCTCTAGGGGGAGAGCCATGTGGACCAGACTTAGAGTGCATTTGACTTCTGAGGAGACTTACTGCTAGTACCGTTGATGTATACAGACGGGCGCCATCTTGGGAAAGCAGTCACGACCAGTTGAACAATGAACGCTGTGCAACTAGTAACCAGTAACATAGCTCAAGCACGGCGTTCGGCGTTCAACTGGTCGTGACTGCTTTCACAAGATGGCGTCTGTATACATCAACGGTACTGTCTTTCTAAACTATCTTTTTAATAAACTGTCTGTACACTTACAAAGTTCTCAATGCTTCGGTTTACATGTAGGGACTCTCATTATGCTACCGTGGAAGTGTGGTGCTATTTTGGGCCTTGTTACTTTACTTTACCCTCTGCCCTGACGACTAGCATTATAAGCTAATTAGTGGTTTGCGATGAAACTGGTCACATTCGATTAGCATGAAAACATATCCCAGAGAACGGTCGACTCAGTACACATATGTAATTAACCCCTAGGTTTATTTTGCGCCGGATTTGTCCTTTAAGATAAGTACTGGCTTCTCTGCCCTGTGTCATTGGATCTGCTGCCTTAAGTTTAAATTGGCTGCGTTTGTTCTGTTGATTTTGCTCATTCTGCTGCCTTTTGCTGTTGCTACTTGGTTTTGCTGCTTTTGTTGCTTGCCTCTTATCTTTGCTGCTTTTACTGTGGGTTCAGCTGCTTCTTCTACTTCTGCTGTGTGTTTGCTGAATTTGCTGTTTTTTTGCCAGAATTTTGTGGTCTTACTAAATGTGACTGAAACAGTTTAAGGTAATCAGACTAGCTTAGTGTGAAGTGGAGTTGGGGAATGGTGCTTAATGACTGTCCAGGTGCTTTGTTGAGTGATTAGCTAGGGTGGGGCCTCCTCACCTGTAGTACTTACCTATCCCATCTGCTCCACACACACTCAACACCTTGTCGCAGGTGGCCTGTGGAACTGCCAGTCTGCCACTCGCAAGACTGAGTTCATCTCTCGCTTTGCCACCCAGCAATCCCTAAACTTCCTTGCTCTCACTGAGACCTGGTCCGACTTGGTGCGTGCTGAAAGATCAACTATACGGGCAGTGGAAAGGAAATGGCGGAAATCTAAACACCAAGATGATCTGCTTACCTATCAGTCTCTTCTTCCGCTGCCTCTATTTCTGCAGCAAAAGCTCTTTCTATCAAACCAAAATTGAATCCTCTTTCTCCAACCCCAAACAACTTTTCTCCATCTTCTCTAACCTCCTAGATTCCCCCAGTCCACCTCCTCCCTCCTACCAACCCACTTTGTCAACTACTTTGTAAAAAAGATAGATGACATATGCTCTTCATTCTCCACAACTCTTCCTGAAATCATCCAACACCATCACCATCCAACACATCCAGTACTCTTTCCTCTTTCACCCCTCTATCTCCAAATCAAATTCTGATTACCTCTGCCCGCCCAACCACCTGCCCCCTTGATCCTATCCCTTCTCACCTTCTCCAGTCTATTGCTCCTGACCTTCTTCCTTTCCTCACCCATCTCATCAACAGCTCCTTGTCAACCGGCTGCTTCCCTGACACCCTCAAAGAGGCAAGAGTGACCCCACTACTCAAAAAACCAACACTTGACTAGTCTGAGGTAAATAACTACAGACCCGTCTCCCTTCTTCCATTTCTATCAAAAACTCTTGAGCGTGCCATTTATAATCAAGTCTCTACTGATCTCCACCAGAACAACCTTCTTGATCCCCACCAGTCTGGCTTCAAGGCTCGCCACTCAACAGAAACTGCCCTCCTTGCTGTCACTGAGCAGCTTAACATCGCTAGAGCAACCTCTCTCTCATCCTTCTGGAACTTTCTGCTGCCTTTGACAGAGTGAACCACCACATCCTCAATTCGACACTCAAGGATCTGGGTTAGCAGCTCGACTTGTCTTCAACCTCCCCAAGTTCTCTCACACTACACCATTCCTCCGATTTCTTCACTGGTTCTTCCGGTTCAAGACACTAGTACTTGCATACAGGGCCACGAACGGATCAACCCCAGCTTACATCCAGGACATAGTCAAACCCTATACCCCCACCAGCCCACTCCGCTCTGCATCAGCCAACCTGCTTGCTGCCCTCTCACAGCGAGGGACAACTAATCACTCAACGAAATCCCGACTGTTTGCTTTCCTGGCTCCAAAATGGTGGAATGAGCTCCCTATTGACATATATATATATATATATATATATATATATATATATATATATATATATATATATATATATATATATACACAGTGCCTTGCGAAAGTATTCAGCCCCCTTGAACTTTTCGACCTTTTGCCACATTTCAGGCTTCAAACATAAAGATATAAAACTGTAATTTTTTGTGAAGAATCAACAACAAGTGGGACACAATCATAAAGTGGAACGAAATTTATTGGATAGTTCAAACTTTTTTAACAGATAAAAAACTGAAAAATTGGGCGTGCAAAATTATTCAGCCCCCTTAAGTTAATACTTTGTAGCGCCACCTTTTGCTGCGATTACAGCTGTAAGTCGCTTGGGGTATGTCTCAATCAGTTTTGCACATCAAGAGACTGAAATTTTTGCCCATTCCTCCTTGAAAAACAGCTCGAGCTCAGTGAGCTTGGATGGAGAGCGTTTGTGAACAGCAGTTTTCAGTTCTTTCCACAGATTCTCGATTGGATTCAGGTCTGGACTTTGACTTGGCCATTCTAACACCTGGATATGTTTATTTGTGAACCATTCCATTGTAGATTTTGATTTATGTTTTGGATCATTGTCTTGTTGGAAGACAAATCTCCGTCCCAGTCTCAGGTCTTTTGCAGACTCCATCAGGTTTTCTTCCAGAATGGTCCTGTATTTGGCTCCATCCATCTTCCCATCAATTTTAACCATCTTCCCTGTCCCTGCTGAAGAAAAGCAGGCCCAAACCATGATGCTGCCACCATCATGTTTGACAGTGGGGATGGTGTGTTCAGGGTAACGAGCTGTGTTGCTTTTACGCCAAACATAACGTTTTGCATTGTTGCCAAAAAGTTCGATTTTGGTTTCATCTGACCAGAGCACCTTCTTCCACATGTTTGGTGTGTCTCCCAGGTGGCTTGTGGCAAACTTTAAACTACACTTTTTATGGATATCTTTAAGAAATGGCTTTCTTCTTGCCACTCTTCCATAAAGGCCAGATTTGTGCAGTATACAACTGATTGTTGTCCTATGGACAAAGTCTCCCACCTCAGCTGTAGATCTCTGCAGTTCATCCAGAGTGATCATGAGCCTCTTGGCTGCATCTCTGATCAGTCTCTACGAAGACCCGGACGGCCGGGTCTTCGTAGATTTGCAGTGGTCTGATACTCCTTCCTTTTCAATATTATCGCTTGCACAGTGCTCCTTGGGATGTTTAAAGCTTGGGAAATCTTTTTGTATCCAAATCCGGCTTTAAACTTCTCCACAACAGTATCTCGGACCTGCCTGGTGTGTTCCTTGTTCTTCATGATGCTCTCTGCTCTTTAGACGGACCTCTGAGACTATCACAGAGCAGGTGCATTTATACAGAGACTTGATTACACACAGATGGATTCTATTTTTCATCATTAGTCATTTAGTTCAACATTGGATCATTCAGAGATCCTCACTGAACTTCTGGAGAGAGTTTGCTGCACTGAAAGTAAAGGGGCTGAATAATTTTGCACGTACAACTTTTCAGTTTTTTATCTGTTAAAAAGTTTGAAATATCCAATTAATTTCGTTCCATTTCATGATTGTGTCCCACTTGTTGTTGATTCTTCACAAAAAATTACAGTTTTATATCTTTATGTTTGAAGCCTGAAATGTGGCAAAAGGTCGAAAAGTTCAAGGGGGCCGAATACTTTCGCAAGGCACTGTATATATATATATATATATATATATATATATATATATATATATATATATATATATATATAGTGGGGCAAAAAAGTATTTAGTCAGCCATCAATTGTGCAAGTTCTCCCACTTAAAAAAGATGAGAGAGGCCTGTAATTTTCATCATTGGTACACTTCAACTATGAGAGACAAAATGAGAAAAAAAAATCCAGAAAATCACATTGTAGGATTTTTAATGAATTTATTGGTAAATTATGGTGGAAAATAAGTATTTGGTCAATAACAAAAGTTAATCTCAATACTTTGTTATATACCCTTTGTTGGCAATGACAGAGGTCAAACGTTTTCTGTAAGTCTTCACAAGTTTTTCACACACTGTTGCTGGTATTTTGGCCCATTTCTCCATGCAGATCTCCTCTAGAGCAGTGATGTTTTTGGGGCTGTCGCTGGGCAACACAGACTTTCAACTCCCTCCAAAGATTTTCTATGGGGTTGAAATCTGGAGACTGGCTAGGCCACTCCAGGACCTTGAAATGCTTCTTACGAAGCCACTCCTTCGTTGCCCGGGCGGTGTGTTTGGAATCATTGTCATGCTGAAAGACCCAGCCACGTTTCATCTTCAATGCCCTTGCTGATGGAAGGAGGTTTTCACTCAAAATCTCGCTATACATGGCCCCATTCATTCTTTCCTTTACACGGATCAGTCGTCCTGGTCCCTTTGCAGAAAAACAGCCCCAAAGCATGATGTTCCACCCCCATCCTTCACAGTAGGTATGGTGTTCTTTGGATACAACTCAGCATTCTTTCTCCTCTAAACACCACGCGTTGAGTTTTTACCAAAAAGTTTTATTTTGGTTTCATCTGACCATATGACATTCTCCCAATCCTCTTCTGGATCATCCAAATGCTCTCTAGCAAACCTCAGACGGGCCTGGACATGTACTGGCTTAAGCAGGGGGACACGTCTGGCACTGCAGGATTTGAGTCCCTGGCGGCGTAGTGCGTTACTGATGGTAGTCTTTGTTACTTTGGTCCCAGCTCTCTGCAGGTCATTCACTAGGTCCCTACGTGTGGTTCTGGGATTTTTGCTCACCGTTCTTGTGATCATTTTGACCCCACGGGGTGAGATCTTGCATGGAGCCCCGGATCGAGGGAGATTATCAGTGGTCTTGTATGTCTTCCATTTTCTTATAATTGCTCCCACAGTTGATTTCTTCACACTAAGCTGCTTACCTATTGCAGATTCAGTCTTCCCAGCCTGGTGCAGGTCTACAATTTTGTTTCTGGTGTCCTTTGACAGCTCTTTGGTCTTGGTCATAGCGGAGTTTGGAGTGTGACTGTTTGAGGTTGTGGACAGGTGTCTTTTATACTGATAACACGTTCAAATAGGTGCCATTAATACAGGTAACGAGTGGAGGACAGAGGAGCCTCTTAAAGAAGAAGTTACAGGTCTTTGAGAGCCAGAAATCTTGTTTGTTTGTAGGTGACCAAATACAGATTTTACCGAGGAATTTACCATTCAATTCATTAAAAATCCTACAATATGATTTTCTGGATTTTTTTTCTCATTTTGTCTCTCATAGTTGAAGTGTACCTATGATGAAAATTACAGGCCTCTCTCATCTTTTTAAGTGGGAGAACTTGCACAATTGGTGGCTGACTAAATACTTTTTTGCCCCACTGTGTGTGTATATATATATATATATATATATATATATATATATATATATATATATATATATATATATATTATTGAAGCTGCGCTTTCATAAGGCTCTTTGTAGTTTTGCTTATTTAAAGCTAATGTACTGGCACTTAGTACTTGTTGTCTGGAGTAATCACCTTCAACGTTGAAAGCACTTAATTGGAAGTCGCTTTGGATAAAAGCGTCCACTAAATAACATGTAATGTAATTTTCGAGAGAGAGAGAGAGAGAGAGAGAGAGAGGGCTGGGGCATGTTGAATCTCAGAACAGTGTGCACTGTTGGGAAACGGCGAGCAACTGCTTTTAGATCAAAGACTGTAAATATTAAGTCTATGTTTGAGATATGTTTTCTCTCGTTTGGTGGGTGTGTCTCTAGTTTATTGGCTCAGGTCACAGGTGATACCCAATCAGCAGAGACGTGTCTGTAAACTAGTGGAATAAAAGGCAGAGCGCTCTCACCCTGTGGGGTCGAAAATCAAGCTGTTCCACTTAGTGCTCCCCCTAGAGGCCTGGAGAATTTCCGTAGTGTAAACTGGATGCAGCGTTTTTCGGTGCATTTGTTTTTGGGGATTGCTGTGCTTTTCTTTTTGCCTCATTTCTGTATATTCAGCGCATTTGTGTTGTCAAATTAATGAAGATGTTTTCTTAATTTGCTTGTGTTTTGTCTATTTGCATGTGTTTCATAAAGTTGCAGTTCGTTTGCCCCTGTCGGCCGACACACATTCTACCACCACACCTAATTCCATTTTCAAATTTAGAACTTTAAAGTTTCATTCCTATATGATCAGCTACATTAGGAAATCAACCTCCTTCACATCCAACACAGCATTTATTTAAAAAGAAAATGTGTCAGGTTTAGAGCTGGCTCGTCTGTTACTCCCATCATTTCCTTCTTCCAAAACAGTGTTAAGAGGAGCATATGTTAGGAGTTCTCATTGCTAAAATTAAAACAAAACAAAACTAGCTGCTGGCATTTAAAAGGGAACTTTTTTAAAGGATTCTGGCACAGTTTTCGCTCCACATGAAATGCTACATCACATCACTTCCAGCTAACTTCATGGAGAACAATAAGAGGAAAACAGCATCACTGGTTTAACAGAATATTCTCTGGTCTAGCTCAGCTAAAAACAAAAAAAACACAGAATCCGTCAGCATGTCAGTGTGTCGTTCACTACAGAGTTTGTAACTGTTAGCTCCCAACGTTTTTTTCACTTCACCTGTTTAATTGACGTAAGCAGTTTGACACTTGACTGTCTTGCAGTTATTACAGCCATGTTAATTAACCACAGACACTTGCCCCATTATGGACTCACGCTGGAAACATTATGGAAACACCAGAATGGATATTTGCCATTCTTTTTGGGATTAAAAAATATGTATTTTTTTGGCCAGGCGGGGGTTCCCATTGGCCATTGAGGAAACACTGGTTTATGAAACTACCAATCAGATCAATTTACTTATTAGCCAAAGGTGCTGGAACTCAGTTTTGTATTGTTCCAGCCCACTTTAACCCCTGGTTATGAGTATGAATGGCACTATTGTACTTCGGCAGAGGTAAAAAAAAAAAACTACCTTGACTCACTGATTTAAAGCTATAGTGCATAGTTTTCGTCTCTCCCATGAACAACAAAACTTTCGGCGCATCCACATGACACAAGCCTTCCGTGAAATGGTCATGGCGACTTTTGCATTCACTACAAAACTTACCTTCAGTGAGGTGTGTCTTTCTGTTGTTTCAAAGTTTTTGGACAGTTTGAGTGGAATGGTTATAATATGCTTAGAGAATGAACAAGAAGAGAAGTTGAACGAAGACTGGTGACAGGGCCACCCCCTGTGGGGTTCAGACAGGTGAGTACAATTACATACTCAGTAATTGTTGTAACTCGCTCTCCAGAGAAGACAACCTGTTCTCACGCAGAAAACAACCACATACGTAGGTCAGTGCAAGCAGATTATAATGATTCATATTTACGTTTGTTGTTGGCTTTGTTGTCGTGGCTATAGTAATTAATCGCGAGAGCAAACAAGTAAGTGACGTGAAAAGGTATAAGGGCAGGTTGGGTTGGTGGATTATTTCAAACAAATGGAGAAAATGACTTTCATTCAGGAAACCAGGGCTTGTGTCCCGTGTGAAACCCAAATTCAAATGTTGCTTTTTGAAATTAACTGAGAATTATATAATAATAATTATTAATAATTATATCGTCAAATTAAGTCCACATTTTTGAAATTTTGGGTGACTCATTTTAGGCCCAATACCTAATGTAAACCTAACCTACCTAAACCAAACTACTCCTGTTTCACAATGTTGTACGTGTTTAAAAGTACGACTGTTACCTGACAAAAACGGCTTCACAGTCACATGTTCAAAATGGCCACTGTGCGGCAGTTTGATAGAATGTTCATATTTGTTGTTTTAGGAGTCATTGAAAATTTAGCTGGTCTGTCGTTTAGGTATGAGTATGTGTTGGAGAAGAACGTCAACAACCACTGCAAAGTCTAGCAATGAAGCACTGAGTAGCAAAAGCATAGACTTTGTATGTCTGTCAACCTAACCTTAACCCTTCATAGCTAGCTAGCTGCTAACTTAAGTGTTGATGCTTGCCGGTATGCCAGTTTTGTTCGGTAACTAGGGTTGTAAAAATGCGGTCCTGAAACTGCACTGTATTGCAGAAACATATAGTGAGGAACCAAAAAGCATTTCTCCATCATTATGAAAGACATTTGTAAAACTGTTGACAGGACATCTCCCACGATGCGCCACAAAGCGCCACAGAAGGTCATTCCTGCCTGTGGCAATCAAACTTTTTAACTCCTCCCTCTGAATGTTACACGCTCAGTGTCAAAACTGGATTCACAGCACATATCTACACATCACATATCAATATTCTAGGACAATTATGTACAATAAATGCAATCATTTATCAGCTACATGTGCAAGGTGTTTTTTATCCACTGCTGCTACTTATATTCACACTGTACTTATTTAGGTTTGTACTGTATTTATGTTGACACTGCAGTACAATAGAATTTTGTATAATCCATTGGAAACTATCTTTTTAACCAAATCTTACTTGTAACCTAATCTCACTTACTTCTACTTAACGCTTTTATTTATATATTACTGTAGCTATGTTACTTTTGTTACTTTATACACGTATTGACTTGCCTTACTCTTATTTTATCTTGAATTTGACTGTGAGCAACTGTAACTAAATAATTTCTCTGTGGGAATCAGTAAAGTATTCTGATTCTGAATCTGATTATTATTCTTTCTATTGTGAATTTGTAATCCCTGAAGGGTTTTATATATAAACTAGGATTTTTATTGTCATTTCATCCCGATGTAAAATCTATGGGCAGGAGAGACACTAATGCTGGTCGGCAGTGAGCCGCGTAACACAGAAAACTCTTTCGGCTTATGCACGGGGCGAGCAATTTTTTTCATTCAAGTGACTGGACACCATCTTTGAGTCCGACATCCAGTCTTTGTAATACATGTTCCTTTTACTCTTCTCTCCTTTTCATGTCTCCTCCCCTCCATGTTGTCTCTCCTCTCCTCCGTATATGATCAGTGACTGTTGGTGCAAGCATGCGGCTATTAAAAAAAAAACAGGGCTGACAAATTATTTTCCTATCGTGAAAAAGGTAAAATTCTATTGAAAAGTGTCAGCTTCAATCAAAACATATCGGTGCCGTCATCTGATCTATAGAATTTATATGAGTCAAATTGACCATGCTCTATAAAGGCTTGTATTATAGACGTGTGTGAGTCTCCCTAATAGTATAAGCAATAATCTGTATTGGTTTACATTATGGACTTGTGCAATTTTATGCCTCTTCAAATATTTTGGGAGCCCTGAAGGCCCCCGGGGTCCGGGCTGCCACGGACCTCCAGAAATATGTCCGCTTAAAACCCACTAAAATATTGAAGCATAGTTTTTTAATGGAGCGTACCGCACTGAATATGATAGAGAGCGAGAGAGAGGATCAATTTGGTGTTTTTACGACACAGGACTATAAATGTGCCGGCTGTAAATTGTTTTGGAGATGCTACCGCTCTCAGAAGCTGCTACAAGAGAGATAAATCCACACACACACACACACACACACACGCACACATGCAGACATGCACACACATATGCAAACAGTGTTAAAGCTGAGCCAAAACTATTATGACCTCTTACCTTCATACTGTCACTGCTTGTAAATTTTAACATTCTTCATTCATACAGATCTTTCATGATGTGGCACAGTCATGAGAATCTGATTCCCCATAATGCATCTAATTACGTAAGATTTTTCAAAAATGTTTATATTCAGTTAGCAACTGCTAAATTATATTTTGTGTGAGTTTAATTTACCAACATGAAGGTCTAAATGCTTTTTCATAGCATTCTCTCCCTTATCATGAATACAATTTTGATGGAGAAATTCTGCATTGTGAGAGTCAAGTTCTTTCATTTATCTATTGAATTCAACACCATCCAGCATGCCTTGCTGGAGAGCAAGCTGACAGCGATGCAGGTAAACAACACACTTGTTCAAGTGCCTTTGGCGTTTCTTACTGGTGCAAAAAGTCTCCTTCAAGTTATAAAGTCAGACACAGTGGGGTTTTCAACAAATTCCAATGTAATCCCTTCCACAGCAATATTTGACGCTCTGGGTAGCCCTTTGGCTTCATTTTTCGATGCACTTGGTCCAACCGATTTGGCGGCATTTTTTAACGTGCAAGGTGAAACCACTTAGTTAGGGTTAGGGAAAGATGGTGCGTCCCAAGCCACTGACCAAGTGTCAGTGTTTGACAAGTTGGGAATGAGAATGGGTTGAGGTAAACGCTCCCCTGATGTACTGGATTTATAACTTTCTGATTGGTCAGTCAGAGTATGTTAGACTGCAGGGCTGCTTGTCTGACACTGGTGGAGAGCAACTCATGGGCCCCACAGGGAATGGTCCATCACCGTTTCTGTTCACCCTCTACACCTCAGACTTTAGATACAACTCTGAGTCCTGCCACCACCACGCTGTAATTGTTGGCTGCATCAGCGAGGGGAAGGAGGCCAAGGACAGGGGCATCGTGGACTTCATTGAGTGATGGATGTGGATAACCTGACACAGCAGATGGGTTTGTTTCACAGAACCACCTGAAAAGCCGTCATTGGAAACTGTTTGGGAAAGGGCAGGCACTTTAAATACCTGGCAGCCGATTGGATAAATTCTCTGTCTATCACGTCCGCCATTGAATACGTTTACATGCACACCAATATTCCACTATTATTCCAAATATGACAATATTCCGAATTTCATACACGTCATGTAAACAACATATTCCGTTTGGATATTCTGAATTCAGAATATGTGTCTCTATCATGGTTTTTACCCCAGTTTATGGCCTCTTGCCTGTTTACAGCTTACGGTCAGCTCTGTGCGTTGCTATGGTTGTTGTACACAAACCAACCGTTTGCAGGGCCGTGGTAGAGATGCATGCCCACAAAAAAGGAGAAACACAGCTACTTTTAAACATTATGACAGACTTTGATGTCAAAAGGTTTTTGGATATGAACAAACATGAACGTGAACATTTTCAAGAAGGTGGTTTGCACGGTCCAAGGTCGCCACCGCTGGAAAACTTTGAAAACATCCTATTTTGCACAGCTGCATGTAAACGGGAATGTTAGTGGAATATTCCATTTCGTTAGTCATTTAAACAGCTTAGTCGGAATTGCGTCTGTTTCGGAATAAGGGCAAAAATCTGAATATTATGTGCATGTAAACAGAGTCGTTTTAAAGGAACAGTCGTGGCCACCACACGTACCTAAACCACACCTGTAACTGACAGTAGCTCCTCAACGGATGCTGATTTGCTGTTCGGACACAAATACATTTAATTGAAGCCTGATAAGATGTGATATCACGTGATATCATGAGAATCCAGCTGCCATGCATGGTATGGATGTGGAAACTATGTAGGACTGAAAGTACCTGGGACATCAAGCTAGACTAGACTACGAACACAGAGGCTGTGTCCAAGAAGGACCAGAGCTGACTCTACTTTCTGCGGAGGCTCCCGTCATTTAATGTCTGCAGTACCATGTTGAGGATATTCTACCTCTGTGTTCTGTGGTGGTGTTCTGTGGCTTGATGGTGTTTTAAGCCCCCACCGTCTCCTTCCAGGCAGCGCTGCGACCGTTGACTTCAAGGCACCTAACCCTAACCTTAACCCTAACCGTAACCATAACCATTGCCTAATTGACTTCAAGGCAGCACTGCAACCGATGACTTCAAGGAACCTATTCCTAACCTTAACCCTAACCATAACCATTGCCTAATGTTAGTGCCTTCCAGGGCAGCAGTGTGTAGGCAGTAAACACAACAGAATCAACAAGATCAACTGGCTCTCCCAGGGGTGGAGCTGGATTCTTCGGTGGTGATGTCAGAGAGAAGGATGCTGCGCAAACTTCCGTGCATCATAGACAATGCCACAGGAAATCCTTTCTTCCTGTGGCAATCAAACTTTACAACTCATCGACTTCATGCCGAGCGATGGACAGCAGACAGGAGGTGCTCCTCCAGCCTCCTTTTCAGCTCTGTTCAGCTCTGTTTATTAAGTCTCTCTGTTTCTCTCTGTGATTAAAATCATCACAGCTCTCTGACTTACGGGACATAATTGGACAAATAGGACATTATGTGTAATATCATCGGCATAATCACTGAACATTTTGAATTAAACCATATACACTTACCTGTACTTGAGATTATTTTTTGTACAAGCATAGCTATATGCCACTTCTCATACATATGCAACCCACTAAAAAGCAACTTGAGATATGAGCAACATATGATCCTTATTGTTAACCTGTTTATATTTTGGCGTTGTTTATTTACTTTTTTTGATATCAGTTCATTGATATTTTATGCTTGCACTATTTTCCTATTTCGTACTGCAACTGCATAACAGTTTACATAAATTGCTTATACCGGTCTCCCGTTGTAGCCCCTGTTGCAACCTGGTCGCACAGAATTCCGTGAAATGATCACGAATTGTTAACAGCGCATTATGTGGTGGTGGCACGGAATGTGTAAAAAATCCATGTGGCCACCACGGAAAACAATGCCAATGTAAAGTCAGTGAGAAGATGACGTAGCATTAAGAGCGACTACGGTAGCGAGTACTATGTAAGGCCGAAATTCCGCATAAGCAGGTTGGTTGGGGTGGAGGATGGGTCAAACACAGGACTTTCACCCAGTAGACCGGGGTTCGTGTTCCGCATGTCAAGTTTCCTAAAGTCGCTTTTTTCTTTTCCGTCCCGTTCTTCCCGCGTGTCACGGAACTGTAAGCCCACCCACGACCTTTTCCTGAACCCAACCGTCCTGTTCGTCTCGCGTGTCACGGAACCATAAGCCCACCCATGACCTTTTCCTTAACTTAAGGGGCTGTGTTTATTTAATGTAATTCTTCCGTGGGCCCATCATGGAATTTCCAGCAATCCGTGTTCATTTCACAGAATTCTTCCATGGGCCTATCACGGAATGTTTTGCGATTCTGTGAAACTGCCACAGATTTTGAGTTAAGGGGCCGTGTTCATTTCACAGAATTCTGTGAGATCAGGTTGCCTGTTGCCATGGTTTCTGCGCTGCCAGCTATTTGTGAAGGGATAAGTTAAGTGAAAGGTAAGATGCAGTCCTGTATGCTCGCTTGGAAAAGGTTGTCCAGCCTGGATGCTTTTTTTTGACACATTTGCCTGATCCAGCCTGCAGTGATGAAGTCAGGCTTAGTAATAGCTGTACAGATTGTTTTGGTAATAATCCCACTCAGCCAAACATACGTTGCCATGACACTGGTGAATACTGGCTAATAAAACAACAAGCTTATTGAGCAAATCCCACAAAAAGTTTGTCTGTTATGGAGCAGGAGTATAACTGTTTTTTTAGATCCAATCCATGAAGTATCCATCATCGTTAGTGCCAAAATCAGATCAAGCCCATTGCAATGACGATGGAAAGCACTAAGCTCATTCTCTTTGCCTCAGATGACTCTTTTGATTGTATGGGCTCTGCAAACTTTGTCACAAAACTCAACTGCCTTAAGGCTAATTGGCAGGTGCCCCCTGACTTCTTGCGCCTCAGAAATGTCTAAAATGTTTTGACTTACAGATGATTTGTCCGGTCTTTCTGCTTGAGAAAGCCAGCCCCAGCCACATTCCGGCATCTTATGTCCAAAGTGCTTCCTAAGTGCAGGGCATATTTAGATGATGTTGTTGCCTACTCCTCCACTTGGTCCAAGCATGTGGGAACACTAAACATAGATATAGATTTTGCATGATGAGGGGAATTACTGGAATTGCTGGGTCTTTGTAAATTATAGTGTGGTCTAGACCTACTATATCTGTAAAGTGTCTTGAAATAACTCTTGTTATGATTTGATACTATAAATAAAATTGAATTGAATTGAATTGAAGCATCTCTTTTTCAGGAACGCCCTGATCACATTCACACCTGGCAGCTGCAACCAAAGTCTGATCTGCTGGACACTGAGCAGTTCCACTGGAACGGATGGAGTTAGGGGCCTTGCTCAAGGGCACCTCAGTGGTGGCAATGAGGGAGGGTCAAGCACTATTTCACTTTCCCCTACCAGAGTTATCCTGCTGCTCCAGGGATTGAAACTTCCGGTCACAAGCAAGCCTCTTTAACCCTTACCACTATTTTCCACCAGGCACTGGGCTGCGTTCCGGAGGCGCCTCGGGCCCCGCAAGCTATCACGGCCATTCAAGTCAATGCTTGAAATTCCACCAGCCGCGCCACGGCGCGTCCCAGAAGCGCGCGTGAAGCGTCTCTCTGCTCCGCTCTGCAAAAAGATACGTTCCAGGTCTATTTTCACGTGAGCCACGGGGTACGTTAAACAGCAGGGCAGGAAGTGAAACAGCGAGAGCCTCCCGATATTGTTTGTGTCTCCTCTATAACACCATGGACACTGAGAAATTCATCTTGGAGGTGGAAAGGACAGCACCAGAAAAGAGAAGGCATGGAGTTTAATTACAGGAGTGCATGGAGTAGAAGGTAGATACTAGCTTAATAAACATGGGATTGTTCTGTAGAGTACTTGTAGAGACAATATAATGTGTGAGTCAGGCAGCAAGGCGGTCCGCTTCTGAGACGCTCCCGGTGTGGTATGGTGCATGGCGGAGGACGGAACAAAACCGCAGCAAAGACGCGCCCAGTGGAAAAGGGGGTTAGGCCACCACTCCCCAATAAGTAAATAAAATGTACTCCCCAGTAAAGTGTGAATTTGGGAAACAGTAGTGGCATATTTATGCAAGCAGGTAGGTCAGGGTCAGGTGTGGCAATGACCTAAACTGCAGATAATTGTAGATTTCCCGTGCCACAGACTAGACCAGAGCTCCATCAGTATTTGGGGATGTGTGGCTACTACTTTGGTTTGCTCCCCTGATTACTGTGTCCAGTCCTGCCAGCCTTGCTGTGTGGTCTTCCTGTTGCCAAGAAGCTTTTGAGTCACCAAAGGCTCTTCTTTGTGGTGCGACAGTTCTGCCCCCCCCCCCAGATTCTTTAAACTTGAGGTCAATGCGAGTGGTCGTGGGGTGTTGCTACTGCAAGGAGATGCCCAAGGCGATGACCACCCAGTCAGTTTCTTCTCCAAGAAGTTTAATAAACACCAAACAACATAAAGTATCACTGAGAAAGATGCCCTATCTCTTTGAGGCTTATGTCAGCTCCACCTTACTGCCTGTCGCTGTGAATTCTTCACCACCCCCTGACTGTTCCTGTCCCGAATGCACAACAACAACAACCAGCATTTAATGCCCTGTTGTTGCAGGATTTCCAACACTGAATTTCACCACAAGAGAGGGAAAGACAATGTTATAGCTGATGCCCTTTCAAATGGTCCCGAAAGTAAAAACACGAGAAGGTGCTACGAGCCTGAGGTAGAATAATGAACATTGCACTTGTATATTTGTGCTTTGTACCATTTGTACCATTTCTCTTGTGAACCTGCTGTGGAGCTGGGATAATTTGTATTTGTTGAATTGTATACAATTCAGCGAATCCGATTCATACAATGTTTTCATGAAAATTACTCTTAAACTCAACAGCTGCTTATAAGCTCTAACCAAACATTCTTTCATAAAACTTAAATTAATGCATTGTATTGTTTCAGAACACTGTTTTCATTTTCTTTATAATTATTCTGAAATTAAGGGAACATGTTTAGGAATGTATGAAAAATGTACAGGACATGTAAAATAAATTGTTACTGTTATTTGTTGTATCCTTTCCTTATTTTGAGAAAGTTATGCGGTCTTGGAATGACATATGGCATATGTTTGTATGTTTCATACACCAGTATGATAAAGCTGATTGAAATTGAACTGAATAAAATACAATACTCTAAGTATTATATATATATATATATATATATATATATATATATATATATATATATATATATATATATATATATATATATATTTATATATATATAAAAAAAAAAAAATCCAACACAAAACTTTGCTTAAATGCTTTAAGCAATTATTTAATACATTAGAAACTTTCAACATAATACAAAGTAAAATGGGGGATGACTATAGACAGCATAGTCATCCCCCCTGATGCAGGAAAAGGCACAAATTGTTGCAGAAACATTCATCAGAATGCAGGAAATGACGTGTTTGATATGCAAAAAAATTTCTATTTTGCTCAGAAGTGGAGATCTCAACACCTCCCTCCCCTACCCCAATGTTGAACCCAAAGTTACGCCCTTGGCTGTAGCAGAGCCTAAGTAGTGCACTTTTTTTATTTAATTAAATGTATCGGTTATCAGGCAAATAAAACGCTGATACAGATAGTCCGCAAACTGCCAAAAAAAAAAAAAACGGGCCGATAACCGACCAGGGGCGATAATCGGTCTATCCTTACTTTTATGATAATAAACAGATCCATATGTTTTAGTAGTGTAGATGTATTGCTTCATCTGTTTGATATTTTCAAAAGTGTTTTCTTTCAATAACAGGCCATATATTATGGAGCATTGTGGGTTAGTTGGGTTAAAAAGTTGTTTAAGCGTGTTTGAAGTGTTGCTTTATGTCAGGAGCTTTGAGCTGAAACCAGAGCTCTACACTGTCACCTGGACAGTCAAAGGGCAGGATGGGGCTGTGGAACAGAGCAAATAGTGGCTGTATATTCTCTGTTGTACGTGTAATGTTATTGAGCCCCCCGCCCTCCAAAAAGCTTTTAGTAGCTTATTTAGGGTTCCCGATTACACGCGTCCTACATTTGATCATTGTACCGTCTGAAATTGTGTTTTAATGATTCGATGATGACGTGTGAATAAACTGAAACTGATAATGAAAAAAAAAAAGGGTTCAGCTCTCAAATGAGATGTTCTAACTACACTCTAAGAAATAAATCCGTGAAATAACAGAAAAGTTCTGGCAGCTCATTACACGGACTTTGTCCCGTAATTAAAAAAAAATGTAAATCTTGTGTGTAGCTTCAGTAAAAAAATACAGAACATGTTCTTTTATTTTAAATTCTCTCAGACAAAGTTGCTCAGTTATTAAACTTCTCAAAACGTCAAAAAAAAAGTCCCAAAAAAAGTGATGGAAACGTTGTAAAAAGTGTCAAAAAATGTCAGAAAAAGCTTCATACGCAGAAAAAAAATCAACAAAAACATCAGGGAAAGCTTCAAAAAGTCAAAAAACGACAAAAATGTCACAAAAAAATTCCCCCCAAAAAAAAGTGACAAAGGTCGAAAAAAAAAAGTGACAACGTGGACTTCTTTGATGTCCCAAACCCTCCGTGGTAGACAAAAGTTAGTTAATTAGAGCAAAAATTCAACGATTTGAAATGTAAAAAACTAAAATACAACTGTGAATCATGTTCTATGGACAGTTTCTGTTAAAATATACACTCATATGACAGTTAATACACAGATATTTCTTAGACTGTAGGGCTGAGTCAACATAACTGATTTCCTAATTAAAAACAATCTTTGTTTGAGTGATCTGATATCAATTAATGAAATTCTGAAATTGATCTTAATGTATGCCTATATGTATTAATGTCTTTTTTATGGACGTGGTGAATAAACCCCAGGAGGGTCAATTCTTAATGTAATCATTCACCTGGTGCATTATTAAAAAATGTTTGAGAGTTGCTTCTTGCTTGTACAATAGTTCTCTGACAATCTGCAAAATTGCCAGATCTGCCTAATTGATATCCAATCGGAAAATGTAATCGAATCAGAAATCATGGGTGATACCCAGCACTACTTTTAACATTCTCACGCACTGAAAACATTTGACAGTTTGATTTGTAAAAAAAACTTCATCAGGGCCTAAGTATTGTCAACCAAGTTAACTATATATATTATTCTGCTTATATTTACATATACATATTTACATAACGTGTTAATGTAGGTCATTTTTGTTGTACATTATATGTGTGTGTGTGTGTGTGTGTGTGTGTGTGTGTGTGTGCGTGTGCGTGTGTGCGTGTGTGCGTGCGTGTGTGTGTGTGTGCGTGTGTGTGTGTGTGTGTGCGTGTGTGCGTGCGTGTGTGTGTGTGTGTGCGTGTGTGTGTGTGTGTGTGTGTGTGTGTGTGTGTGTGTGCGTGTGTGTGTGTGTGTGTGTGCGTGTGTGTGTGTGTGTGTGTGTGTGTGTGTGTGTGTCATCTGAAGCCTGCAGATGTTGTCTGTAATTCTGTCTTTTCCTCACATTCAGCTCCATGCAAGGGTTTTTTAGAGCAGAGAAGGGTGAGAGGAGTGATGTGTGATGTCAGAGCGCCTCCAAGTGGCCAGACAGGAAGAAGAGAGCAGCCTTCCACTCTTTCATCATCCCATCAGATTCTCTCTCAGCCTTTCCAGTTCAGTGTTTCTCCTCTTTATGACTCCTTACTAAATGATCCTTTTTAAATGTATTTATTTATGTATGACGTACGTATGTAAAAAAGCTATCTTATGTGATGGTTAGTGTAGTTATTTCCTTAAAATAAATACAATAACAAGTTAATAATAAGAATAAGAATAAAACAGTAAATCTGGTCTATTTCAATTCTGTGTTAACATTATTAGCCTATTGTTCATATTCCGCTGCTTTTGTCTCTATTTATGACTGTATCCACAATTAGTTTTAAATGTACCTTTTATTTCCTTAATGTCTTATTACAGTGTTGAAATATTTTACATTGTTATTAAACTCTATTGTTAGTATACTGTGTATGAATAATAGTTTGTGTTCAGTTAAATGTTAGTGGTATAAAAGTTCCATATTAATTTTGATAATTTTGGATGTAATACATGCTTACATTATAATATATTATTACTGTTGTTATTTTTAATATTATTGCTTAATGCAGGCAGACATTAAAATTATAAATGATGATCTATATATAACAATATACATATAACAATTGGTAAAATTATAAAGCAAACTATGTGATATAATTTACACACTTGTGGCAATATTTTACAGCCTACATTATTTTATTATCAAGCTGTGAATAATAATAATATATTTCTATAACTTTTATATTAATGTAAAAAAAACTATTATTATTATTATTATTATTATTTATGAATGTGTTTTATTTTGTGTCAACACTAATTTTAATTAGGTAGTAATGAATACATTTTTTATTTGTATTTAAATAAAGATAACTAGCCTATACTTTACGGTTAATAGAACTAGTATGGAATAATTACAGAATACAGAATTCTTACTTTTTCTAAGAATTCTGACTTTATTGTGAAAATTCTTACTTTATTCTAAGAATTCTGACTTTTTTCTCAGAATTCTGAATTTATTCTCAAAATTCTGACATTATTCTCAGAATTATGACTTTAAACTCAGAACTCAATACACTTTTTCACATGTGGCCCTAATCCTCTTCCATACCATCATGAGCATGATTTCATTTGTTTTGTGTCATTGCTTATTACTGCTTTGCATGGCTGCATGGTTCAAGGTAGCAATAACCTGTGTTGTTTGGCTGTGTTTTGTTGCTTGCATGGCTTAATGTACTGAATGTGGATGCTGTTGATGTGTAACTTTACTAATGTCTGGCTGCTTCCTGTCGCTCTGCATTGTTTCTTGAGAAAGCCTATTTTGTTCCTCTAGCTGTCTTTATGGTGTCTTATTGACTTCTGCCTGTAGTTAACCTGTACTAATGTGTTGCTCTAGTCTCAAAACATCTGGCCAAAGGACTACAATTGGAAATTAGCCAGCTGGCTAATACTGGCACATTTACAGAAACGTTGATAAATGTGCGTTATCCTTTATAAATAAACCCTCCTGTTCTTTCAACCTAATTTCGCCAAAAATAACACTTCAAGTAACATTCAGGATCAGTTCAATTTCTTTTGTTGAATTTTTGGTGTTTTTTCAATTTTATTCTGATGTTAACTAGCAGTCAAAATAACTAATTATTTCTGCTTTTTAACTAAAAAGTTGGATATTAATAAAGTTTATTGACCATTAGTTCCCAAAAAAGTGTAAAACTGATGGTAATAAGATGGTGTTAGTGAAAAAAAGCACAGAAAAAAGAAACAACAAAATTGAAAAAAGTGCCCAAAAAGTGTTAATTTTTTAACCTGGGAGGACAACAAGTTGCATCACGACAGGAAGACAACACAAGGGTGAAATAAATTAAATGAGGATCCCACAATCCCACAGCCCAACGTCGGAACAACAAGCAACATGAAAGAGAGAAAACAGCTTGACTGTGTCGGCCGTCTCCTCTTCCTCTTCTCTGTTGTCTTTAAAATTACACGCACAAAAGACCAGTGAACCTCCTTACACTGAGAACTATGGGTAAGAGAGGAATGCCGGCTATAAACCACACTCATGTGGAAGTGAGATATCAAGGACATGTCCCAGCTGTATGGAAGAAAAGAAAGGCCATAATAACTAACATTTTAAAAGCAAATGAGGCCTTATTTCTAAGTTTAATAACTGAATATTTGTTGAAATTCAGTTGCTACTGTATTTATAGCATTGAAATATGTTCATGTTTTCTTGACTTTTGGTGTCTGAATATCACTGGTCTAGTTTGAGCGAATTAATAATTTTTTTTTAATTGACTTAATTTTCGAGATCTGCAAAACTGCCATTTGTAATTTGAACAACTTCTGAGCAAGAAAAATGTTTTTTAAAGTGATGAAGCCGGCTATAAACCACGCTCATGTGGAAGTGAGATATCAAGGGCCACTCCCAGCAGTATGGAGGAAGATAAAGGCCATAATAATTAACATTTTAAAAGCAAATGAAAGCCTAATTTGTAAGTTTAATAACTGAATATGTGTTGAAATTTAGATGCTACTGTATTTATAGCATTGGAATATGTTTATGTTTTCTTGATTTTTGGTGTCTGAATGTCATTGCTCTAGTTTGAGTGAATTCCATTTTTTATTGACTTGATTTTTTTAGATCTCCAAAACTGCAAGTTGTAATTTGAGCAACTTCTAAGCATGAAAACAGTTTTTTAGGAAATGGAGTCTGATGATAACACTGTGAACTATGGGTAAGCGAGGAACGCTGGCTATAAACCACGCTCATGTGAAAGTTAGAGATCAAGGGCCAGTTCCAGCTGTATGGAAGAAGATAAATGCCCTAATAATTAAACATTTTTAGAAGCAAATGAAAGCCTAATTTGTAAGTTTAATAACTAAAAATGTGTTAAAATGTAGATACCACTGTATTTGTAGCATTGAAATATGTTTTTTTTTTTTTGTTTTTTTTACTTTTGGTGTCTGAATTTCATCGGTCTAGTTTGAGCAGATTCATTTTTTTTAATGGCCTTAATTTCCTGAGCACGGAAACAATGTTTTAAGTAATGGAGTCTGGATATGTCAACCTAAAAAAAGAAAGGTTTTGAAATTGCAAATTTATATAACATTTTGGAAGGGGAATTCGATATTTTTGAAGGACACAAGAGATCTGTGAAACTTTTTTTCATGATGACTGGCTCGGTTGGTGATGCGTATCAGTCTCTGAGAAGGAAAGCGCATGGACAGTAACAGCTGCATCAAGAGGATGCGATTCAGCGTTTTTTTCAACATTTATGTAAGTTTCAAAATCTTTTGTTGTCTGCCTTGAAATGTTATTAAGTCTGTTATTTGTCAGATATGACAGCCGATCACTCAGTAACTTTAACGTTACGCTAGCTAGCTAGTAAAGTTAACCATCAGTTAATGTTAGCTAACGTTAGCTGACAGGTCACGGTCACTACCGTTACCACTAAAACAATTAGCGTTAGCTACCGTTAGAATTATTTTCCTCAATGAGCCTAACCTTATACAGACAATTTGGAGCGCGATCTTTAAAAATAAAAAATCCTCAACCCTATAGGTTGAATCTCATATTTGCTCATTTATTCTTCTTAAACTCAAATTATTGTAACATAACAGACTTTTTTGTGGTCTCATATTTGCTCGGGTTTTCTTCTAAAACTATAACTTTAGCTAAATAACAGACTTTTTGTGCAAAGGAAGAGAACGTTATAATATTGACGTGTTATCTATTTTCAAACGGTTTCATTGTCAATTTTGTGGCTTCATATTTGTCATTTTTTCCAAAAACTTTAGGCAGACTTTTTTTGTTGCTAATGAACATTCTTCAGTCATATTTGCTTGGTTTTCTTCTAAAACTATAACTTTAGATAACACTTTTTTTGTGCAGACGAAGATATAACATTGACGTGTTATCTATCTATTTTCAAACGGTTTCATTGTCAATTTTGTGGCTTCATATTTGTCATTTTTTTTCAAAAACACTTTTGGCTGACTTTTTTTTGCTAAAGAACATTTGAAACGGTCCTATTGTAAACTCAGTGGCTTCATATTTGCTCCGTTTCCCATCCAAAACTAACTTTAGATAACAGACTTTTTTCTTCTTTTTTAACGAACATTTCAAAATGTTCCAACTGTTGTCAACTCTGTGGTCATGACTGTGACACAAAATTTGCATCTGTTAGCATATGAAAATTCACAGGAATGTCCCTAACCTATCCTTTAGATGTGCCCTACCTAATTGTAAGTGAATACATTCATAAACATAACTGTTTTCAAAACTCACGTATATACAGATCACGCAGATAAAAATAAGAGGCCATCTGGTAACGTAAACGCTACAAGTCATTTTGTTGGCCATGAAACAATACTGTCTTGTCATGTGGATTTTTGCACCGTCAAGTGTGACAATATTTCAAATTTCTTCTCTCATTTAAAGAGCCATATTAGAGAGGGCAGGTCAGTTTCTTGTTCACATACAAACTGTGATAAAAGATTGTCTGTGGTGTATACATTTTCATCACATTTGTCAAGGATGCACAAAAAAGTACAGTGGGAGGTGTTGCAAGCCATCTGCCTTCATAAAAAGGAGCAAATATTTAGATGGAGTGTGTCAGTGAGCAGGCCGAAGGTTTGAGTGAACAGACAGAAGTCATAGGTAGGCAGGCAGACATGTTGGCTGGCAACGATAATGGTGATACAGAGGGGGAGCATTCAGATGTTTTTCCAAAAATCAGATATGTTGAACCACTTCCTCTCTGTCTTGGTCAGAATGAGTCAGGAAAAGAATGCTTTGCCTAGTATGTGCCTGTGAAAGAGACACTTAAGTCACTTTATTAGTGTGAATCAGTCAGGCAACAAGTTTATTCACGTAAGGAGCAGATTACGTACCTAGAGATTGGCATGGGGTATTTTCCATAAAATCATCTCTCAATGCAAACCAAACCAGCTATTTAGGCTAACCGACATAACACCATGCCAATCTCTAGGTATGGTGAAGGGTATGTGATGATGTGGGGCTATTTTAATTCCAAAGGCCAAGGGAACTTTATCAGGATGCATCCTGGATCCATGAAATAACTGGCCTTTAAAAATAAAAATCTGCCGGCCTCTATGGGAATTCAACATAGGGGTGTACTTACTTTTGTTGCCAGCGGTTTAGACATTAATGGCTGTGTGTTGAGTTATTTTGAGGGGACAGCACAATTACACTGTTATACAAGCTGTACACTTAATACTTTACATTGTAGCAAAGTGTAATTTCTTCAGTGTTGTCCCATTAAAGATATAATTAAATATTTACTAAAATGTGAGGGGTGTACTCACTTTTGTGAGATACTGTAGCTCACTTGTAACAGATCTAAAAGATCTAGAGGAAAATGGTGTGACCTTGTCTGATGGAAAGGTGCACTGTGTGCCATTGCTGGTGATAACCTGGGATCACACAATATTGGTGGTTTCAATGAGAATTTTAGCAGAAGTGTTTACTTCTGCAGATTCGGTGATATTGATCGTAAGACATTTCTTACCTACCCCTTGGCGAAGGCCTCAGCCAGGACAGTTGAATCGTACAATGGCCATGTGCAGCAACATGTTACAACAAACTCAGATTCATCTGCTGGCATTAAATTTGATTCAAAATGTAATGAACTTCCCTTCTTCCATGTATGCCAACCTGGGCTACCTCCTTGCATAGGCCATGATCTTTTTGAAGGTGGTGTATCATACGATCTGGCCCTATATCAGACACGTCATTACAGAGGAGAAGCAATTTACTTACATCGGGACTAATCCGCCGTATTAATCACTTACATTACCTTGGCAGTGACATCAACAATAAACCAAGTGATGTCAATCCTGGAAGTGAGAAACTAAGACATGCAGTGCAGAATTGGTGTCTTCTTAGACTTCTGCCAGTCTTGATTGAGGACAAGATTTACAACCCAATGAACAACAATATTTGGCAACTGGTGCTGCAACTCAGACGAATTGTTGAACTGATCTGTGCTCCAAAGATAAACACTGGTCAGATAGCCTACTTGAAAGTTCTGACAGAGGAGTATTTACTCAGCCAAAAATAAGGTTTTCCAGATAAATAAGGACCATGTCTACAGAACAGGACATGTTTTACTGGTTGGACAGCATAAAATATATGAATAAAGAGAACAGGATACAACTTTTCTTTCGCTTTTCTGATTTGTTCCGTTTAGTTGTCTCTATCTGTTTCTTCACTTATACTGTCACTCTGTCGAAATAAGCACACACGTGGTACGCTCCATAGGGTTGGTCACGTAGTGGACCTGTGCGCTGACGTGCACTAACGTGCAAGTGGCACAGTAACTGGCTAATGAAATGATGATCATTACAGCATTTCAAGCGGGCTCTAAATCAAACACAACTAAGCCACACAGCCAACGGACGGGACGCATCGCTCTACAATATAAACAAAATATTGCATACTTATGGCGACATTTTCGATATAATATTGTGCAATGTGATATTGCAATGACGATATTGAGTCGATATATCATGCACCCCTAACCCAGATCTTACCATTTGTTTTGGGCCTCTCATACACCTATGGACGCTTTGATTTGAGAGTAAGCATACCTAATTTAAACAGTGTGCTCGCAAACTACACAACTTCAAGAACCTGTCTTCTATGCTTGCTGAAAGACATCAGCTTCTGCAAGCTTACCATAGTGCTGGTGATAGCCTCCCACAATGTGTAGTTGTTGAAAGAGGTACAGATTTCTTTGTACTGGACTACAACAATAGGATACAAGAAGCAGTTGCTCACTTCAGTTTTCCGCCAAGCAACACTGTTGCTGCTCATGAAGTTACCGTAAAGGGTACGTGCTATAAAAAGAACATGTGTGTTGTGCTAGGGGAAGACGATGAGGGACTAGCCTTTGGCAGGATTAAGTTGATTCTAACTCAAAATGCTTCTGTTGTCTTCTTTGTCACAGAACAATGCAGATCAGTTTGTCTAGTTGATCATGGGGTTCATTGCTTTCCAAATGAAGCATTGTGCGCAAAAGAAATTCTTTGAGACATGCAACACATCTAAATGCGTAAATGCGCACAGGAGTTGCAGCCGACGCAGCTTTGTTCTGCTCTCTGCTCTGTGCACAGTAATAATTTTCTCTTTAATTATGTTATTTCACCAACAATTCATCCAGTATTAATCAGAATGTTCATTTTTATGACAAATCAAAGTGTGGGGTCTGGGTGTCCTCCCCCAGGGTTATTTTGAGCGTCAAAGACTAACATCCTGCATTCTGATACCCTTTTATGCACCAATTTATGGTGGGAATAGCCTACCTTTATTTATCCTATGAGAAGGAAAACACAGTTATATATCAAAATATATCACAAATATAATGGAATATGAAGCAGTAAGGGGGCTTTCACATCAAGGACCTAAGTCTGGATCAAAAAAGTTGACCCCAAAGCAACGAGAACAAAATAAAATAATTAAATGTGTGGTGAAGGGTGTCCGGGTTGGATCAGTGTTTGGAGCAGGCGCACATATACTGAGAGGTTTATTCCTCGATGCAGAGGTCCAGGGTTTGAATCCGACCTGTGACGATTTCCAGCATGTCTTCCTCCCCTTTCTCGCCTAGCTGTCCTGTCAAATTAATGGCTGAAAAAAGCCCCAAAAAAATATTCTTTAAATGTGTGGTGAAGGAACGATACTAGCGTTAATGTAGGCGGAGCATTTGGGCCCGGTCGCTACGCACACACTGCGCACTGCGCTCAGTGATGAGCGGGTTGATGAAAGATGAGAAAAGTCTCTCTGCATGTTCTGCAGTGTTAGTTTAGTTTGCTGTCACACTACTCAACCCCGTATTTGTGAATACAAATATCTGAAGTGAAAGTTCTGTCACCAAATTATGTTGTTGCGTATCATTGCACATTTTTAGTGGGTATATGGAAATCCTGGAGATTTCTTAGTGGGTATACCTGCGTATCACGTAGACTACACCACTGCGTTAACACTTTTGCATGGCACTGAATCCGTGTCACATTCTCATTAGGGGCTGAACCTCCCTAATGGTCTGATCCTAGAATCGCCCCTGGTTTTGTATGATATTGTACGAAAAGTTATGCACACTAAAACGTAAGATATCATACGAAAACTAGGAGCCCGCCGGCTGGTCACGTGACATTGGCTACAGAGCTCCGTGCTACAGAGCGGTATTTGCTAACTGTTTAAGAAGCTACAGAGCTTTGTGACGCGGCTACAGACTTCGGTCACAGCTCGTCGTATCAGCGGCAGTTAGTAGATGTGTTTAGTCGCTACAGAGCAAAGCATTGCTTAATAGTCAATATAAAGAAAAAAGGTACAAATAGTCGAATATTCGTATTGTACAGCTAAATCCAATTCGGCTGACAACATTCTGAGTCGGATCGGCCCTGGTATATAGATGTATGAAAATCATTACTGGTAACAGGTTGTTGCAGTTCCAAACTGTCTGGTCAGTGTGAATGTCACTCAACCTTAATAAAGGTTAAAGACCTTGCTCAAACATTTCTTCTGCAGAACACTCCTGCTGTCACCTCTGCTAATTTTTTCAACCTTTCATTTAGTAACCCCCTCCATATCCAAACCATCAGAGTGGAGTAGGAAAGCCATCTATTAATGAACAAATTGGAATTGTCATTAGGCTGGCCATACAGGGAGATGGGCCTTTTGAAAATAAAGGAAAATCCTGCTTAATTAATGGTGACATCAATCATGGTTAGGCCCGATTGGCTAAGAGGCGGTCCATCTCCTGTCTGATTTATAGGCGGGACGCGATGAGTGCAGGTGAAGCGATGACAGAGTAAGAGAGGAAGAGCGATATAAATAGAATCTTCAAAGTTCGTTCCTTGATACTGTGTTTTTTCCTGGACTATGGTATGTACTAAAACACTTCTCTAAACCTTATTAACGCCAGCACACAACTGTAAAGCTAAATACAAAAGGCCAACCTTAAAATGCAGTTTTATGAAAATACAACTAGATCACATTTTCTGCTGCAGCATTTTCTTCCAAATATTTTGAGTGTTAAAATGGCAGCTTACAATCCAGCTGAGTGGACAGAATTTGTAAAGTAAAACCTATGCATGTGGCTCAATAAGTGGCTTAATCAGAGATGCAGAGTGCAGAGGTAAAGTCTAAATTATTGACTACTCAAAGCGCTTTTACATATTATAGGCATCATTCACCATTCACACACTGTGGCTGAGGCTGCCATACTAGGTGCCACCTGCTCATCAGATAAACATTCAGACACATTCACACACCGATGGCGCAGCATCAGGGACAATTCAGTATTCAGTTGCCAAGGACATGGTTGTGGTTTTGAGTTGTAGTTTTTCCTGTTTTACTGTGTTAATTCATTTCCTGATTCCTTGTTGTTTACTGTCTCATGTGTTTCTGTATTCCCTGTGTTGTATCCACGTTCTATCTGTGTGGTTTTCCTAGCTTCTTCCTTGTATATGTTTCATGCTTCAGTTTCCTGTTTTATTTTGTAGTCTCTCTGGGTACATCCCTTGTCCCTTATTTGATAGCTCCTCGACTCCTCTGTCCTCGGCTGAACCGGAAGTTGTTCTGTCCCTCCTCTGTGAAGGCCGTCTCAAAGCTCCCATTTCTGCCCCAAGGACCGAGGGGCGAGCATTGAGGAGGGATCACCAAGGAGCTATAGCCGAGGATACACAAGTGCAGCCTTCCCAGAAACCGTGCACCTGAAAGCCGTTGCTAACTCCGCCCATATAGCCGACGTATTCACGTAACGCTTCAGAGGAAAGGACGTCTCATCCCTCTAGCCTCGGTTACTCTCTCCTCCCATGATTTCCTCGCTGCTCTCCCGTGCCTCCTTGGTGGGAGGGACTAAGACGCGATGAAGGAGCAAGTCAGGGAGTCAAGGAGGCAATTTAAGAGAAATGAGAAGGAGCCCATAGCTGTGTTCGAAACCGTTCCCTTTCACGGAAATAGTGCACTATATAGTGTGTCCAGCATTTTGTACTGGTGTTTGAATTCCATCCATCTTTGTCCGCTCATCCGGGGTCGGGTCGCATGTTCGAATTCTCCGCGGCTAATTTCATTCTCCATATAGTCCACTATAAAATATAGTAAAGTATACACCAAGGTTGTATACTGTATATGTTGCATATGGGTGCTCGGTTTGTTTCAGGGACATATTAGAAGTGTTTTTGTTTCAGTTTGTTTACATGAAGCTGAGCGCGGCCGCCTCAGTCACACGAATAACCGGCGCATCTACTGAGGCACGTCACGCAACAACATTCATAGTAGTGTCCAAAATCTCGTTTGGTCATTCCCTATATAGTTCACTATTTAATAAAAACTATATAGAGAATAGTGAGTGAGTGAATGAGGGAACTGTTTCGAACACAGCTTCTGTTCTTCCTGTGTCATGTCTTGTTGTACTTCCTGTCTTGTGTTTTCCCGCCTCAGTGGTTGTCTGCCTCGCCCTGTTCCTCAGCCCTCATGTAACCTGTCTCTCATTACTACCCTCGTTACCTTGTGTATTTAGTCTGTTTGCTTTCTGTGTCTGTTGTTGGTTCATCGTTGCTTCTCCCAGTGGCATCCCCTGAGTGTCTTCTTCCTTGTGGTTTTGTTTTTCTAGTCTTCTAGTTTTTTCAAGTGGTTTTTGGATTTTGGTTGGACTTCCCTTTATACCTGCCTGCCTGCTTCAGGACACCGTTCTTTGTAAGCCTCTTAATTCAAATAAACCTTCTAAACTGCTCACTGCCTCCACACACCGATTGGTAGACGACCGCTCTACCACCTAAGCCCCAGCCGCCCAAAGTCTAGAGCTGCAAAGATTAAAAAGAAGAAGAAGACATACTTTTTTAATCCCGCAAGGGGAAATTACATTTTTACACTCTGTTGTTACAGTTACAACATGTCAGAGTGAGGGGGCTGCCCGTGCACAGGTGCCCCAAGCAGTTTAGTGCCTTGCTCAAGGGCACCTGGGCAGTGGTGACCTGGCACCTCTCCAGCTACCAGTCCACCACTGCACTTCAATTCGATTAGTCGATTAGTTGTCAACTATTACATTAATCACCAACTATTTTGATAATAGATTATTGTTTGAGTAATCTTTTTAAGAAATAAATTCTGCCAAAATTCTCCGATTCAAGATTGTCACAATACATTCTTACTCCCAGCGCTTCAAAAGGCAGGTGTCTTTGGCATTTGTTTATAGCATGAAAAGCGGGGCTGTGGACTCAAGACGCTTTTCTGTTGTCTCGGACTCGTCTTGGACTCGTTGGTATTTGGACTCGTTGGTATTTGGACTCGTTGGTATTTGGACTCGGAATTGCCTCTGACTCGACCATTGGACTCGCCAAATATTTTAGTTGGTCTCGACCCAGTCCAGCACTATATGCTTTTGTTCTAAAGTAACCTCCTCCTTCAAAACAAAACCATTGATGAAGCACACTCGTTCAGAAAACAGGTATTAGTTTAATTCAAAATCCATCCAGAACAGGCATCGAGATTGTTCGCCTGGTATACACCTGGCTGCGTCATACACCTCAATCATCAGGTATCAATCATTTTCATTTTGGCCACAGAGACAATGTCAGCGAGCATGCACACTGTATTCTTCAGGACAAGTAATACGTTTAAGAATGGGAACATTATCGATTTAAATTTTAGGTAAATAATATGGCCTAATTTGATCCTATAGTGTGTTACTCTGAACTTTCTTAAATAATAAGCCAAAATGATCATCTTAAAAAAGAAGGTATACTGTCTCTCACATCACAATAATTATAAACAGGTAAGTGTGGTCTTGAAGAGGATTCTTTTTTTTCTGTCTCGGTATTGACTGTCTCTCATTTGGACTCTGTCTTTACTTGGTCTCGAACCTCTTTGGATGTGGTCTTGACTCGGTCTCGGTTAGTGATGGTCTTGGACTTGACAAAGGTGGACTTGACTACACCCCTGATGAAAAGTCTCTTTTAGCTTCTGGCCCTTAGGTGTCATATTTAAATGTACTTGGTCGGGACTCTTGGTGTTACTTTATGACGCTCTGGGTCTAAAACGCTAGATGCTAAAGGGTGAGTTTTGCGTCAGTGTCTGACACTCAGAGCCACTGACCAAGCATCAGTATTTGAGTTTGGAATGAGAACAGGTTGATTCTTTAATGTGAATATTTTCTAGTTTCTTCACTCCTCTGTGACAGTAAACTGAATATATTTTAGTTGTGGACAAAACAAGACATTTGAAGACAGCATCCTATTCTCATTTTGTCTTTTAAAGTGGTATTTGTTTTTACTGTGTTCTCTTTATGTGCTTTATAGATACATTTTAATTGGGATTCCCATGTCCCTGAGATGTGTTAAAACTGTTGAAAAAGAATATGAGCGATTCTCTATGGTTGGCATTTTGTTCATTGCACCTCAAAGAAAGTTTAGGTTAAAGAGTAACCATTGCTTTAATAAGTTATTATGACATATCAAACCAGTAATACCTGAAATTTAGAATAAATGGCCTTTTATGATGAAATATCTGCAGTTCTGATTTTAAAGTCAGACTTCGCTAATGGCAGAAAATCCATGTGCAATATTCCAGGGAAGTAACAGTAACAATCTCAGGGACATCTACAAACCCACCATCCAACATATCATACTATAACTTTAAAAAATGAATTACACAGTCAGAATTCTTAGCAAAAAAGCTTTTGCACATTATTATAAAACTAAAGATTTAGACAGATGTTTTTTCTCTTCAAAACTGAAGTCTAACAGGTCTAGTTTTCTTCCTGTGCTGCTTTGCTAAAAGAACAGAAATGTTACCATGGCAACCCCTGTGGGATGGAGATGGGATGCGAGGGGTGTATATTGATATGGGGAAATGGAAGGAGGCTAGTAAAAGAGTAAGGTGGGAAAATGCAGCTCTAAGACGTAACATAAGTCCCACTCCTGAGCACCAGAGGGACACGTGCTGTTTAGTGCGTCACAGCAGAGGAAATACATGCTGTCTCATTTATTAGTCATCATTATCAAACACTATTCTCTGCTGTAAGATAATAACAAACTAAACTGAACAAAAATGGCTAAATAAATGCATTTTCATGTATCACACCATCAGCTGTAGCTGTATGTACAAGTAATATTAAAATTATTGCTCTTTTGTAATCTGAGTCTGTGATCGTCACTTGCCTAAGGTAAGGTGACCAGATTTCTGAGACAAAATATGGGGACATTTTCAGCTCAGAAGCATAAATACCTTCAAAACAGGTAATGTTTTTATCTTTGTAAAACTTAAAATGGGGACACTGCCCCTCACTAAACCTATAACTGCACTGGGGCACAAGCCTCCCTAGGGGGGTCCATGGGCATGCTCCCCTGTAAGAAAATATTGTCTATTTTAACGTTTTGCATCAATCTGGTGCACTTTGAAAATAAATTAAGAGGTTGGACTTGATTATTCTTATCTATGGATGGACATATTTGTGCTGTAGCCTGAACTATTTTGCACTTCAGAATTTTAACCATGCATACACAGGTGGAATAGCTTTTTCTTCATATTTTTGCATTAAGCCGTCACTAGGAAGCATACCAGTAGAAATATATATTCATATGTGTATATACTCATATATATATATATATATATATATATATATATATATATATATATATATATATATATATATATATATATATATATATATATATTCAAGTGGAACGTATATAAGTAAGTGGGATTGTCTGGAATCTGGCAATATAATAAACATTACAATAGATACAATGGCTAAGCAATTTACAAAAATGTCTGTGCTGACATAAATAGTTTACATGAGAATACATTATAATTTGTACCCAAAGTTGGAGACTATGTAGAAATTTTGTTGCAATTTCAAAACCGGATTACCCGGGAACTGCTTGTTGTACTGATGCATGTGTTGAGTAAAGAGTTTGTGAGATATTTCACAGTGAGTAATGGGTGTGCAGAGATTTATGCAGAATGCAAAGATGATAACATTTCATGTAAGTTCAATGTTAATTTTCTCGCAAACCTTTTTTCACAGCAAGGGGGTTAACACTTTTGAATGCACTATATCGTGTCACATTCTCATAGGGGCTGGGCACCCCTAAAGGTCTGATCCTAGAATTGTCCCTGCTGCTATTTCATACGTGTACTCCACTACACCTCAGAGGGAAATGTTGTAATGTTTACTGCACTACATTTATCTGACAGCTTTTGATTTATTGCTTCAGGCTGGGCTTGTTTCTGCAACAGCTCATTGAGTATCAGATAAAATTAAAACTATTGAGGAAATATTTTCCTTTGACATTGGTCCAGTATTAAACGCGATTGCTGCAGTTGGCACCGGCGAAACAAGCTACAATGTACAGTAAGTTAATAGCACTATTGTCTAGCTTGTATTCACCTTCATAAAAGTGCTTGCTTTGCCACTGACAGGCTCAGATTAATATTAAGTGTCTGACAACATTATGGAAAGGATTTCTAAGTAGGTCGGCCTTTCTGAGTATGATAAGATACTTTTTTTAAACATAAAAAGTCCCCGAAATTGCGTTCGCTAAACCCACCAAACTATGTACTACTATGTAAATAAACAGTAATTTTAGCATCGTAAAATATGGGCGCTCTACATCTCTGAGCTCTGAGCAGCGCTTGCTCTGGCTGTCTTGAGCCTGCGTGTGTCCTTAACACGTCTGACAACGCACATGGTAACACTTTATTTGAAGGGGTGTGCATAAGACTCACATGACACCGTCATTATTATGACATGACACCTGTCATGAACATGAAGGAGTCATTTTGAGTGTTCATGAGTTGTCATTAAGTGTCATTCAGTAAATTATGATTTTAATGCAAAGATAGCATTGTCCAAGATGTCTTTGTCATGACAATTTGACATTAACGAAGACAACAATCTCTGTGCTATGACAACTTGACATTAAACTAGACAATACAACCTGTCGGTGTCTTTGTAATGACATCTTGACATTAACCTAGACAACATAACATAAAGATGTCATGACAGGGCCAATTATCAAACATTTAATAAAGTATTTAGCTTTATGTCATTAAAAGTTGGTTTTCTTTACACTGGCTGTCGTGAGAGCATTATAATTGTGTCATGAATATTTTTCCTTGACCTCAAGTAAAGTGAAACAATTTGGACCTGTCATGAAGTTTGATTTCATTATCAAATGCTTATATGATGGTGTCATGAATAATATCCTTGAATTCAAGTAAAGTGGAACTATTTGGACTTGTCAGTAGGATGTCTTAAAAGTTATAAGACCAGTTTGACGACAGTGAATGCAGTACCGAGGTGATTTATTGAGGTTTGGACTTGTTGCTAGCTATAGTTAGCAGCCGCTAGCTCGGTTAGCTGTAACGTTACAGCTGTCTAATTAGCTAGCTGACTCAGCTCTGGGCTGCAAAGAGCTAAACCCGGAAAGAAAACCATCTCTGTAACGTTAGTGCATTCCCTGTCATTAAGTGGCCTCCTCCATAAGTCTCGGAGGCTGTTTTTAGTCCCGGTCTGGTGACACCGACTTAGCTAAAGCGCTAGCATTGGGGAATTAATTAAATCCGATTGAATCACGCTGAAACTGCCTGGCGGAAATCCAGCGTAAAAAACATTAAACGCTATTGGCTACTGTAAATGCTAATCAATATCTGCGAAGCGACAAGTCCCTCCCTACTCGTTGCCTTCATTGGTTTGATTGGTTAGCTAGGTTTAGGCATTAGGAGTGTGATTGGTTAGGGTAAGAATACCAGGGTTGGCCAATCAGAGGCAGAGTAGGGCGGGACATGTCTTCATCATCAAATTTGCTCGACATTAGCCATTAACGGAGCTTTTGGTGCTGGTGACCATGGCTAGATGGATGGGACCAAACACAGCAGAGACCAGTTTTTCGACTGAGATTACACTACTGAGAGGGTTTTCTTTCCAGCTTTGGCTCTTAGCATCCCTGGGCCGAGTCAGCTAATTTAACAGCTGTTCAGCTAACTGAATTCACTACCTAACAGCAGCTAACTACAGTTAGCGGTTACTTTAGTAAGCTGCTGAAGTTTGACTTTATGACATACTATTAAGGGCGACGATATCGAGTAGTATGAAAGATCGAAAATCTGCATAAGGAGGTTGGTTTGGGTGTTGGATGGGTCTAACAACACAGGACTTTCACCCAGGAGACCGGGGTTCATGTCCTGTTCTTGTCTCGCTTGGCACTGAAACTTACATTTTGTAACCCCACCAACCATCTTTTCCTAAACCTAACTGTCCCGTTCTCATGTCAGTTAAACGTAGGTCCCGACCCAGAGCGTCAAAAAGTGACACCAAGAGTCCCGGCCAAGCGCTTCTAAATATGACGGTAAAGGTGACTTTTTGCGTCAATAACAAACGCCAAAGGCGCGTGAACATGCGTCGTTTTTTGACGTGCTGGGAGAGGGCATTGTCTGGAGATGGTGCTGAAGAGAGAGAGAGAGAGAGAGAGAGAGAGAGAGAGAGAGAGAGAGAGAGAGAGAGAAGAGAGAGAGAGAGAGAGAGAGAGAGAGAGAGAGAGAGAGAGAGAGAGAGAGAGAGGAGATGCGGTGTTAGCAGACGAGAGAGAGATTGGAGCAGAAGAGAGTTAAAGGTTAGCAGTGAAGATATAAAGTGATACACTGATATACTGTAGCTGGAGTCTGAGGTTTGAGCTCCTCCAGACCAGCGGAGGTGTCCTGCCTTGTTACCCCGGCTTCAAAATATCTTCAGTAGCCTAATATAAAAATCTTCAGTGGACTAGTATTCTTTTTCAATGTGAGAGGTTCAGGAACAGCCTTTACACTGAACTGATCTGTTATATGGCAGGAGAGAGATGCAGAGAGACAAGGCAGACACATTTATGGAGAGGAGGAAATCGAATTACATAGAGTCATTAACACGCACTCTCTCACACACACACACACACACACACACATGCAAGCTTAGCACATGTCAGTTGTAGCTCCCATCCTGCAGGCAGTGATGAAGTACTGTATGTGTGTGTTCATTTGTCTCCCTCCAGCTAGCAAGTAAGCCGTCCAAAACACAACCTGCTGTTTGGACAATACACCCTGATGGCAGGCTGTAAAACAATCGTGTGTGTGTGTGTGTGTGTGTGTGTGTGTGTGTGTGTGTGTGTGTGTGTGTGTGTGTGTGTGTGTGTTTCTCTGTCACCGTATTGTTTCTGCCGTTTAAATAACGTAACTCTTCCTGCCCCCTCTGTCTAATGAATATGATACAATGAAAGCATGGAATCAAATAAGGAGTCATGAAAAGAAAAATGTTGTGGTTTCACTAGTTGTATGTTTCTGGTATTGATTAAAACTTAAAACTTGTGGTGAAAAATAAACAATATTTAGGGCTCCCAATTATTGATCCCCATAAACACTATTATTTACAGATTATTATATGTTGTTTTAGAGGAAAAAAGTCCTGGAAGTTAACGTGCATAGTCCTAATACTGTGGCAAAGCTTTCGGTTGTTAAAGTGATCATTAAGAGGTTTCTACATTGAATGTTTCTCAACTGATCTGGATCCACTAAGTGAAAAATAAGCCTTGTATGCATTTGCTGATTTTGTAAAACATTATAAAAAATTGAATAACTATCAATGGGATAGTGATACAATTGAGTTCCTGAATTGGAGTGACATGGCATATACAGTAAAGTAAGATCATTATGCAATATCACAAGAGAGTGCTGTTGTACTGAATATCATCACGTCGTTGTGTAGGCTAGGTCTACACGTTACGACAGGCCAGCTACTTTGTATCAATCAATCTATCAATTTTATTTTTAAGAGGTATGGTTTGAGTTCAACTTGTGCCAGTCTATATCCACGGCGTTCTACTCGGGTGGCGCAGGAAATTCCACCGGATGCATGTTGTTTCACCGATGTCTGTTACCTTCCGCTGTCTTTGTGTTGGAGTTTAAACTCCGGTGGATTTATGAGGACAATGGTTAACTTCTGTTTTTCTTCCATCCCAGAATGCTATGTGGACTAGCCAGACCCTCCTCCGCAGCGTGTGAAGAAGGGTCTGGCAAAGCGAGACTAACTTTGTGCCAACCCGTTCTCACTCCCAACTCATAAAATACGGACGCTTGGGCAGTGGCTCTCAGCCTCAGATATGACGCAAAAAGCACCCTTCAGCGTCTGTACGGAACGGACCGGGCAGAGCAGCAACGCGGCCGCGACGCAGTTAGATGGCGTAGTATTAAGAGCGACAATTGCCGCGTGAGGAGGTTGGTTGGGGTGGTGCTAGGGTCAATCAACACAGGACTTTCACCCAGGAGACAGAGAGTTGTGTCCTGTTCTTGTCGAGTGTGTCACTAAAAATTTACATTTTATAAACCCACACAATCTTTTCCTAAACCTAACTGTCCCGTTCTTGTGCCGCATGTCAATCAGTACGTCCCGACCCAGAGCGTCAAAAAGTGATGTCAGGAGGCCCGACGCTAAAGGAGACTTTTAGCGTGACTAACAAACGCCAAAGGCACATGACCAAGCGTCTGTATTTTACGCCATGGGTGAGTGACAATGTGTTGCTTGTGCATGATTCATCATGAAGCAGAATGTAGCCGTCAGATCGTTACACAGAAAAGGAGTCACCCGGTTCAAACAACACTCCAGGATCCAGCCAAGTTTCTGTGAAAGGACACCTCAGCTCCCGACATACCGCTGGAAAACCAACACAGGCACAGGCAGAGCAGCAGCTCCACGGCGCTGTAAAATGACGTAGTATTAAGAGCGGCAATGGTAGCGAGTAATGTTAAAGCCCAAAATTGCAAGTAGTAAGGTCAGCTGGGGTGGTGGATGGGTCAAACAACATATGACCAGGAGACTGGGGCTCACCCTGTGTGTCACATTTCCTAAACCCAACTGTCTCTTTGTTCTTTACCTAATCCCAACTGTCCCGTTCTTCTTTACCTAAACCCAACTGTCCCATTCTTCTTTTCCTAAACCTAACTGTCCCATTCTTCTTTTCCTAAACCCGTTAAATCCCGTTCTTGTCCTGCCTCACGGAAACATACGCTTTATAAGCCCACCCACAACCTTTTCCTTAACCTAACTGCCTCAAAAGTGACGCCAATAGTCCCGACCAAGTGCGTTTAGATAAAGCGTGTTTAGATATGACGCTAAAGGAGACTTTTAGAGTCAATAACAACACCAAAGGCACCTGACCAAGCCTTTGTATTTTATGCGATGGGAGTCAGAATGTGTTGCATAGCCACATCATGCCATCATTGTCCAACTTCAACCACATAAAGCAAAACTAATATTTGTAAAATAGACAATTCAGCATACATTTTGCAGAGCTCACACGTAACCAATATTGTGAAACCAGTTAGAGGTGCTTTAGGTAGGATTGCCAAGATCCAGGACTTAGCCAAAAAATTTGAAAATCAACAACTTCTAAGTCCCTCCCCCCTTTCTGCTAAAGCCCAAAATGGTCTCCTAAGCCCCTCCCCCCACAAGGGAGCATGAATGCGTGTGCATGAGCAGTGATTGACACGCAGTTAGACACCTGCCCTGGATTGGTGCATCTGAACAGAGAGCGGTGGAGTTTTGCAAATCGCACTACAGGCTGTAGGTGGTGCCAGCGGGGCCGGATATTTTGTTAAATTACCTGCTTCATGTAGTTCTACTGGAACATAGGGTCAGTTTCAGCAAATATGACAGAAAGTTAGTTTTATAAGTCTTACCTACTGTACCTTTAAATTAGAGTCTGTTAAGAGTCACTTTGGTGGCATACGTGATTTCAACAATTACAGCTTCATTAGACAGTGACGTTACGTTGCTTCATTGTTTCCTGCTCTCCACACTGTATTCAGCTTGCTCTTCTTAACGGACAGAATGTCGATGTTTAGCCAAGTCTGAAAGCAGGTCAAAGCCCATGCTGTTTGCTTTAAGTGGTATGGTTTGATGAGCATTGTTGCAGGGAGCTTGAGACATAAGATTTACGACTGCTTCTCTGTAAATGTTGTGCACATGACAATAAAGACCTTAAAAACTTGAAACTTGACAATGTTTCTGCAGTTATGTCCAGATTGTTAAATAAGACTTTGCATTAAAACAGGAATTAGTTAATTCATTATCTTTAACTGCTGTTGTTGATAAGAATTGTAAGACACATATGTAGTTGTCTCATTTTACATAATTAAAAAGAAAATGTCATAACAAATCAAGTCCCCTAGCAAGAATTCAGCAGTGCAAACCAGTTTTCATTTCTGATTCATGGAATCTTGTCAGTCTCTTTCTCTGTTTGCCTCTCAGTCTCTCCCTCTTTGTTTGTGTTTCTGTCCCTCCATTTCTCCAGTAATAAATGGAGTGTTTTTTCACTGGTACCCCTGTCGCTGTTATCTCTCCACTTCATCCACCACTTACTGGTGCCTCAATCACTCATTCCTCTCCCTCTCTTCCTTGTGTTTCTGTCTGTCCAGTCCTCCTCCTCTTTATTTCAGTCTCATCCTCCTCCCGCCATCATCCATCTCTCTCTTTTGCTTCCCTGGTCAGTTCAAACCTTGCCTGCCATTCTCATTCCTTTTTCAATATTTCTTTCCATTTCTTTTTCTTGTTGTTGACTACTTTTCCTGTGGACAAAAGAATACAATTCTCTTCTATTTGTTCTCTTCTCTCTTTTCTTCCTTGTTTGTCTTCTCTCCCCTGTTCCTCTCATCGTGTTTCTGTCCATATGAATGTCTGCTCAGAGTCTGGAACAGATAGCATCTCTATTGAAGCTCCAACCACACTGACCCTGTCACCCTGTTCCCTTTTATTCTCTCCTCTAATGGTGTTTTTTGTGTTTTCTTTGGCTTATGTTCTGTCTCCTGTACCTCCTTCCCGTCTGACTTCCACACCCTGTCACTATAAAACTGTCACGATGCTCATAAGGTGGCAGGCAGGGCCTCACTGATCGCTCTCGAAAACACGCTCAGGTGGCTGGTTAAATGGGTAGGCTCCATCAAGCGTCAGGCCACCCAGAAAAGTTCTACTTGGCACTGAAATGTTTCTTTAGACCCTGACAGTACAAAAGGTTGCCCGTAGCATAGTTTATATCCTTGACGTTCCACTTCCAGAATTGCTCAGGTGCTACAGGAAATTCTGCCGGATGTATGAATTTTCGCCGATATCCTTTTCCTTTGTGTTGGAATTTTAAACTCCGGTGGATTTATGACGACTAGGGTTGACTGCTCCTCAGATATCTGCAGGGTAACTCCAGACAGCTAGCTAGAATATCTGTCAAATCTAAGTTTCCTCTCGCACAACTATTTTTCAGTGGCTCTGTGCGGAGTTTGGCACCCCCAATGACGATTGTGATTGGTTTAAAGAAATGCCATTAAACCAGAGCACGTTTTTGCTCCCCTCCCGTAATGCAATGTGGAGTGGCCAGACCCTCCACTCTCCGCTCCGTAGAGTGTGGATCGTCTGGCAAAGCGAGACTATACGTAGCATAACAACAGCTTATTGAAAGAGCTACAGAACATTCGCCAAAAAAGGTGAATAATATCACAAATGTGTTATAATGGTTTCAATGCACCAAATAAGGTCAAATGTAGTTACAGTGATTTTCTAGAATATTACATTGTGTGCAATGGCCTCTGTGAACACTCAATTCTAATTGGCTGCAGTGTGTCCATTAAAATGTGTTAGCAAGTAGTTCCAGTGAAACTGTGTGTTCAACGTTCAGAATGAATACGCTTCCATTTACAATTTGTCACAGCACGTTAACAAGCTTATGTCTTATTTACAACGCTGAGTGTTGTCCTCTGAACACCACAGGATGCCCCTGGACATACTGATACTGATACTTTTTCACACAGCGATCATCTCACATACCATTCGCTTCAACTCACAATTTCAGGCTTTGGCCGACAGTACACATGGCCTATCATTTGTTTAACCCTCCTGATGTCCTCGGGTCAAATTTGGCCCATTTTCAAAAAGTTTCTATATCAGAAATTTGTTATTTTTTTCAAACAAATTGTCAAAATAAATAATGTGGATGGTTCCAAACAACCGTTATTCTTCACAAGTAAAATAAATAATTAGTTCACTACTTTCATTGAATTTGAGTGTTTTATTCGATTTGACGAACGTGGGGGAAGAAAAAACAACAAAAACATCAAAAGCGCAGAACAAATCGACAAAAACATCGGGAAAAACAACAAAAGTCAACCAAAACGTTTGCATGGTCGTTGGGAAGACAACACCAGGGTTAAAATCTTGTTAAACATACTACTGACAACCGTATGCAATGGTATCGACTTTGAATCTTGCTAGCATAACGTTAGCTTTCCGGCTTATAGCTGAGTCAAAGGGTTCTAAGAGCTGAGTGGACTAGAAATATATAAATATCTCCCATTACCAGTTTGTATATAAGGTTTGACTTATTTGCTGGTGCAGCGGACAATGTTTCCATAGCATAAGAACCTTATGGGATGGCAATGACTGTTCCAGGTATTGGTCAAACCCTCACGGGTTACTGTGGTGAAATTTCCAGAAACAAGATGAGACAAAGGGAAAACTTAGACAACATCAGGTCGGTCAGGGGAAAGGAATGTTCAGCCGGCCTCTAATAACCAAACCTGTTAATGAATGAATATATGTTTGTATCTCTACATATTTAGGGAGTCTAGGCAGCTGCATGATAAGGGAATGTTTTGTTCCAGTACTGTCTCCTTTTGGAAAGTCAGTGGAAAGGTAAGGGGGCCTGAGACACTTTAGCATACATCCCAGAGAGAGATACACTTAACTAGGTTTTAGGTGAGCATCTTTTGTTTGAATATCTTGGCCTAACAAACTTGACAACTTGAGCAAGAGATATATGCATCTGGGTGAGACACAATAACACATTGTGGTTAAACTGTACTGTCTGCCTTTAATTCTCCTTGATCAAGTTCAATAAATGCTTCTGTATAAAGCGTGATTTACAGTTCTGCGGAGGCTCCCTGCAGAGGTTTAGTTTATACTTGGTGTTTGGGTTGATCTCTTTAAGAGAATAGCAGGGCCGGCATGCGTGTGTGCGTGGGGTAGTGTGGGGTAGAGCGAGTGAGAGAGTGACAGTGATTAGCCTCGGAGCGAGAATTGACTCTAGAGACATTAGTCATTAGCATCTCCCCTGTGCTTTCTGACCACAGTGGGAAATCTGTAGCAGGAGAAGTTAACCTTCTCCTTGATTCCATGTTGTTTATGGAGAAGGACAACTTGGAAATAAGTAGAGGGAAATGCAACGCTATAAAGCCACGACCGAGCGGCGTGCGTCGCCACGGCCGAGTAGCGTGCGTCGCCGCGATGTATAGTTACATTTTTCGCCAGGCTACAGCGTAGAGTCCGGCGCAGGGTCGGTTTCTCCATGTACCTACGTACGTACCCACAGTGTCGATTTAACGCAGAACCATAAATCATGCTTCAGTCATCAAAGTCTCCCGAACCTTCATGCATCCACAAGTCAAGCTGTTCCTGATTTTTTTCTATAACAGTTACCAGGGAAATGACGTTATGGCTTTTGAAAAAACTTTATATTTTGATTGCAAAACACATGAAGATATAAATCAACAGTCTTAATTTTGTTTTCTTCTGCAAGTGGCCATGGTATATATTAGGTGTCCCTAATCAGGAATTAATGGACTCCGCAGAGGCCAGCATCCTCCGCCCCGCATTGTTGAATAGGACGGATTGTCCCAATTAAGTTTAGGGTAGACCAAGCCGACACAATCCTGCAGAGCTCTCTACACAATTTGATGTAAAATCATCATCAAGTTCAACCTTTGACCTGGTTACTTGTTGTTGCTTGCTAATACTGTCACTGATCAATGAACTGAAGCTTATTTTGTTCACCTCAATAAATAATAAATGTACATGGACAAGTTTTGTAGTGTGATGAGAGACTACCTAAAGTTTGAACTGGTTTGTATAACTGTGTTTGTCGTCCTCTCTCTTTCGTCCTCACTTCGCTCCATCCTCTCTTTTCATCTTTCCAGGGTGTATTAGTCTGTCAGTGGAAGCAGAAAAGAACAGAGCAATAAAAAAGAGCAAAGAGCAGGAGAATACTCAGTCAATGAAGACACTGAGGCATCTGAAAGTGTCGCCTCCATTTCCTGCACACAAACACGCACATTATTTAGACATACCTGTCTCTGCCCTATTCTGACTTCCCACAAAAGAGGCCATTCCTCTGTTAACACAGCTCTGAAGACACACACACTTCTCCTTTTGTGGTAGGTCAGCAAAACAGGTGTTGACCCGATGTTTGTCTTACACACAAAAAACGCACAGTGGTGAGGGAAATATTGCTGGCACATGACAGAGGGAGCTAATATTTGTCTCCCGAGAGAGAGAGAGAGATATTTGTGTTTAATCTCTCTCTCCTTGTCTCGTCTCTCCCACATCCTCGCCTTGTTTCCTCATCCTCCCTGTAACTCCCTCTTGTTGTGGAGATGTAGTTGGTTTAGTAAAGCACACAGTGCTACCCAAACACTTAAAGCTGCATTTATTGCTATTTTTGGCCACTTGGAGGCGGCAGGACAAGTTGAAGACAACTTTGGCAAACAGTCGATCCATCGATTAGCATTCTGTCGATGTTATATCTTCATATAAAGCAATAAAACAGAGCTTTTGGTTGTGGCCCCCAAGGCTCTGCTCCAGAAGGTTGGAGATCTCATCGTGGATGTTGATGGGTGCGCCATCTGCCCATCCTCTGAGGGCCGCAACCTTGGTGTAAACCTGGACTCCACCCTCTCTTTCAGTACTCACATCAAATCCATCACCAAATCAGCCTTTTTTCATCTCAAAAACATCTCCAGACTCCAGCCATCACTCTCTGACTCCGTGGCAGAAACCCTCATTAATGCTTTCGTAACCTCCCGTTTGGACTACTGCAATGGAGTCCTGTCTGGGATCCCCAGCAAAACCCTAGACAGGCTCCAGCATGTCCAAAACTCTGCCGCCAGGGTCCTCACCCACACCAAGATGTGGCAGCACATCACCCCAACCCTCATCCACTTTCACTGGCCCCCAATTAAGTCCTGCATCATATAAAAAATCATCCTTCTCACCTACAAATCCCTCCATGCCCTGGCCCTGCCTTGGACCTCTTCCATCCATACACCCCAACCCCGAAACCTGCAGTCCTCAGACGCTGGCCTGCTCTCCATTCCCCACACCAGACTCTGTACCTTTGGGGACAAAACCTTTAGTGTTGCAGCCCCATCTCTCTGGAACAACCTCCCTGCAGATATCTGAAATGCTACATCCATGGACATTTTTTTTAAAAACTCCTGAAACACCACCTGTTCACCACAGCCTACAACCTTCTTTAGCTTAGCCACAGTGAGAGTGTCATTGGGTTTCTTGAAAGGTGCTATATAAATAAAAGTTAAGCATATAGTGCAATGGGAAGCTACAGCCAGCAGCCAGTTAGCTTAGCTTAATTTAGCTTAGCACAAAGATTGGAAACGGGGGGAATCTGTTAACAAAACTCACCTTGGGGCACTTTTAAAGCTCAATTATAAACAAGTTATATGTTAGAAAGACAAGGCTAGAAACCACATGATGACAACTGAAGTCAGTTTCTGAAGATCGCAGGAAGTGACAACAAATAGCTAACACCACGTCTCTATCGCTTTCTTTTCATACCAACATTAAGTCAGTCACAAGGTGCACCATGAGTCACTCTTTTGAATGCCGAAATATGCTTTGGAAGAAAAACAATGTTGCCTGGATAAGATTACTATCATGATTTGGGATTAAAACCTTTACACTGAAACTACAGGATCTGCAAAACATTTACTGACTGACAATAATCATCAATTTGTTGTCCTGCAAGTTTTCACAGAGCTTTTCCAATGAAAGTCTGCTGTATTCTCAATAGTTTCTTTGTCTTTCTATAGCTTTGTATTCACCTTCTTTATCTCACTAGCCTCTCTCTCTCTCTCTCTCTAGGGTTTCTGTTAGTTAATGAGGTTTAAACTTGGATCCTCATCACTGATTCCAGCTTGTACTCAGTGTACTGTGTGTGTGTGTGTGTGTGTGTGTGTGTGTGTGTGTGTGTGCGTGTATGTGTGCGTGTGTGTGTGTTTATGTGAATTATTTGTTTCTATGTGAATACCAATTGCAATTGCAAAGTTGTGTGTCAGAAACACTATGAATAAAAATGTTTGTCCAAGAATACAATAAATATGCATGTGCACAGACTCGTGAATGTAATTGTGTGTGTATTTGTGGGTGGGTGTTCACTAAAGCAGTAAAACCATTGCAGCAAATGCCGGTGCCCTGAGGTGTACCTTCACCGCTTAGATATTAGCTAACCAGGGGAATACTCTGTGTGTGTGTGTGTGTGTGTGTGTGTGTGTGTGTGTGTGTGTGTGTGTGTGTGTGTGTGTGTGTGTGTGTGTGTGTGTGTGTGTGTGTGTGTGTGTGTTCTCGTTTAACTGTATTCGTGGGGTCCAAAAACCTGGAGTTCAGTATACTTGTGGGGTCCGACCAGCTTTGTGGGGCCAAAATGCTGGACCCCACAAGGTTAAAGGTCTGTTTGAGGGTTAAGACTTGGTTTTAGGATTAGAATTAGGTTATGGTTAGGGTGAGGGTAAGGGTTAAGGTTAGGCATTTAGTTGGGATGGTTAAGGTTAGGGTAAGGGGCTAGGGAATGCATTATGTCAATGACGGGTCCCCACAAATATAGTGAGACGCACTATGTGTGTGTGTGTGTGTGTGTGTGTGTGTGTGTGTGTGTGTGTGTGTGTGAGAGTGTGTTTGCTCTTTTGCTCCAGCGGCTCTTTAGCTAATGTGCTTCACAATCTACTAACTTCCTCCTTCCCTTTAGCACTGCAACACTAATGACTAACCCAGGGCTAATACACACACAAACACACCACACACACACACACACACACACACACACACACACATTAGACTTGCCCCTGCAATGCCTGGTTTCATTTCTATCTTATTTCACAGTGGGTAAAACATTATTTATAGCTGCAGAGCAAACTAAACACAGATTAACCAGGCGGGGTTCAGGTGATATAGAGACTGTCTTTTACAGCTAGTAAAATTGACGGTTGATGGAAAGAAATAATACGTTTCTTTTGTTTACCTCTGGCGGGGCTCAAAGACCCATTATATTCATGAATTCAGAATTGTGACTTTCAGCACCTGGGTCAGCATCCTTGCTTAACCAATGGCACACTTGCAATGCCATAGAGATGCAAGAGAGTTTTTTGGAAATGTTCCAGTCCGCACGCCCCACACACACGCTTTCACAGCCATCAGCAGGAGCACAGCCTGTTATTTACGATAGTTTGAATGAGTTTTTCCCCAACTGCATTCTGCGAAGACCCACCCTACTCTGCCGCTGATTAGCCAGTACTCGTCTTTTTCACAGAATGCGGCACGAAGGAAAATAAATAAAACTGCCTGAGTGGGCTCGGTGAATGATAGCACGCATAATGCTGATATGGCACACTGATTAACATTTGAAAATGCCACCTAATAATAATAAGGTTGCCAACCCCTGGTCTAGCGCCACCATGAAGTTAACAATTTTTGTGGTTTTGAGTGACGTCTTGAAAACCAATCAATTCATGTCATGGAATTTCCTGCACACATTCATGTTCTCCTCAGCATGAATTGTAACAGCTTTGGGAATCCCAATCATTCAATCTACCTCCATCATCAGTTCAGAATTAATATTTATACTTTGATAAATGATCAAATACCTGACATTCTCTTCCTCAGCTGTACTTTGTAATTCATTTTAGCTAGCTAATGTTAGCATGCCATCAAGCGAAACAGAGATTGTTACAATGGTCATTACAGTACCTGCTTGAGCTCCAGCACTGATGTGCCAAAGTCATAGAGCCAATAGTGTGGCTGTAAACTCTTAGGTTGAATCAAAAACAGTAACATGATGAACAATGAGTTTAATGCAAATGTACTGTTTCATTATATTTGCAGTAGAATTTCTGCTTTTAAAGATGACTTTGTAAGGACTAACTGTGTGTTTTTATAACTTAATGTCCTTGGAGGAGTCTGACCAGATTCTTCTTCTTGTTGTTTATCTGGGTTATTTGTTACCGGGCAGACTGATGGCCATATTAATACAAAGTGACGCTCAATTGGTTGAAGTAATGTTGCATAAACAGCAACACTTCCAGTGATTGGACGATCAGTCAACCCCTTCCAGCCCGAGGGTGACAGCCTGTCTTCCCCCTCGCCCTATACGAAACAGGATTACATCACAACCCGTTGGTCTGAATGTTGACATGTTCTGCTGACCTGTCTGTAAAGTCTTGCAACATACACACAGAAATGAGATGAAGTTCCAGTGAAGTGTTCCCCTCACTTTGATCACATATGGCCAATCAGACTTGGGTGTGAGAAAGTTGTTTACAAATAGCAGTTCTAGAAAATACTGTGAATATAGGTTTGTTGCACTTCATCACGTAATACCAAGTTAGACCATAACCTATTAGCAAGATAACATTTTGGATTCCATCAGTGAATTGTTTCTCCTTAAAGCTAAAATGCGGAACTTGTGTCTCCCCCCACCCACCCATCTTCCTGCCTGTCAAGGTATTGGGTAATACAGGTAGACTGACATGCCATGTAAGCAATCAGAGAGCCAGAATAAGCACCTGTACAAATAAGCTGTATCGGTGAAGCGGGAATGTCACCAACGAAACCAGACACCACAACTCCAGCAGAAATACACAGAGCTTTTCCTATGCTGTGATAGGCCCAATTAGCATTGTGTGAACTAATTTGGCAAGGGCTTGAATGTAACGAATGTTCATAATATGTTAAAGGTCCCATGACATGAAAATTTCACTTTATGAGGTTTTTTAACGTTAATATGAGTTCCCCCAGCCTGCCTATGGTCCCCCAGGGGCTAGAAATTACGATAGGTGTAAACTGAGCCCTGGGTATTCTGCTCTGCCTTTGAGAAAATGAAAACTCAGATGGGCAGATCTGGAATCTTCCCCTTATGAAGTCATAAGGGGAAAGGTTACCTCCACTTTCTCTGCTTTGCCCACCCAGAGAATTTGGTCTGCCCATGAGAAAGAGAGAGACATCATGGCTTGCAAACAAGCAAAGCATGGCAGTTGGTCAAGGACAAACCCCCACCCTCCACCTTGCCCCCCCCCCCTCTTTCCTCCTCAATATTATTTAAAGCTACAGACACAGAAATGGCACATCCTAAGGAAAGCTCATTGTGGGATTGGCTCTACTGGCTGTAATTCTGCACCAAGGCTGAATTTCAGGAATGAGACTTCAGATACAGTATTAGGGGACCACTAAGGCCTATTTAAAAGCATCCAAAAAGCAACATATCATAGGACCTTTAAAGTCCTTCCCTCTAGCTTTACTGTCATCCCAGCATCTCTATTGCATCAGTTTTAGGATACTTGGGAGCTAAGGTTCTAAATTAGTCAGATTGGAGTCACCATGGGTCCAAAATGTTCTACCTGACCAGATGAGGATCCCTGACTAACTCACCCACTAATCCTATATGTGGACTCAAAATGGCATGCTCCTTCTTGCCTCTTACAGGGCGCAGGCATTAGTCCAGTGTCAGACCAACTTTAGCCATGCAGGGAGAAAAAACGCAGCCCTCTCATTTATTTGAAAAAGGTCAATCTGGCGACACTCTAGGTGTGCCCAACGCAAAGGTTCAAAGGCTCACCAAAAAAACGCAGGGTTGTAGACAGTCTTCTTTCTGGGACTTTGGAGGTTTTTGGAACCTGCGGCATTAGCATTTTACATTGGTGGATATTTCATAGGCTGATAGTGGTATTTACCAGCCCTGACAGCAACGCTGGTATTGTTTTCACCTTGGGAGTGACCAAAGAGGAGCGCCATTCTCACAGCAAATCTCCCATAACGCTCTGCTTACAATCAAGGTTCAAGTACGTGTGTGTGCGTGTGCATGTGCCTGTGCATTAAGGCATGGATACCCAGCCCGAGCCCGACGGTCACATCAGCGCGATAAGGCATTTGTTGTAAAATGGTGCTGCGGCTCCTTTAAGAGAGCTCAGTGCGTGTGTAAAGTGGGCAGAAGAGAGATAGAGAAAGAGGAAGCAGACGTGTAGATGCCAAGGGGGTAAGCTTCCCTTCAGAGCTCGAACCTCTTATGGCGCCATTTTGATGCTACAAAGCGATCACCCGACGTTAGCATTCCACTGACTGCCATTCATTTTGACGTCACTTTGACAGCAAATAACTTTACATCTGAAGCTTTTTTAACCCTTGTGTTGACTTCGGGTCACATTGGCCCGTTTTAAATTTTTGTTTTATATCAGAAAATATTGGACGTAGAAATAAGCGCTGAAAATGTGTAAAAGGAAAAATTAAACAAATTTAAACGGTGGAAAAAGCAAAAACAAACTGTGAAAAAATGGCGTCACAAATGTCAGAAAAAAAGACAACACAAGGGTTAAAGACTTTGTCCATTGTTTATTTCTAAAGAAACACGGCAATGTATAAAAGGCTCCATTACCTTGTATCTCACGTTATGGCTCCGTAGCAGATGTTTTTGTAAAAGTAGGCTAACGAGTGTGTCAAAAACATGCGACTTACTGTCGCATAGTAGAGGAATTACCGTATAGTACAGGAGAAGCTCGCAGGCAGTTTCGACATATTAGCTGTTTAAGTTGAATTACTAATGTTAACTAGCATGTTAGTCAGCAATAATTAGCCTGTTATCTCCTTACATATACCTACGCTCTCCGTCTCTGCAAGATTGGGAATGATTGAGATTTCTCTTGGCACAGCTACCAGAAGACTTCCAACTTTCAGACAGGTTGCTCACGTCACATTTACGTCGTCTCTCAGTTGGAGGCTGCGCAGTAACGCTCAGCGCTCACCGGAAAAGTGCTTCTAACGGTCTTCACTGGTCTCCGTCCAGAGCAACGGGATCTATTGGTCCATTCTTATATACTGTCTATTTTAGATGCGACCGAGCAGAGTTGGTGGAATAATAATAATAATAATAATTATGTTTTGTACACAGTGCGTGTGGTGTCCGAGATGAACCCCAGACAGAAAGTTCATTCATTTGCTCACCAGAAACGGGATTTTAACCCTGACGTTATTCATTTTATAACTTCAGTGTGGCGCTGTTAGAGATGGTTGGACCCAAATGCAGAGAGAGACGGCAGGCAGGAGATGGTGTGAGCTCAATGATTTTTAACATAACAAAAAAAAAACCAAGGGACAGGACGCAGAGGGATACAAAAAGACACACAACTGACAGCACCGCAACACAAAACGATCTGACACTAGACAAAGGAAACACAGGGGCTAAATAAACTAGGTAACGAGAAGACGCAAGACAGGTGACACCAGGGCTGGGGAACAGGTGGAGCACATCAGACAATCACACAGGCGGGAAAACACAAAGTAAAGCTGGACGTGACAAGACAGAAAACAGACTATCAAAATAAAACAGGAAACAGAACAAACAGGGAAACGCACAACCGGGAACAGAAAAATACACAACAAAATATATACAGGCAACACTACACAATACAGGATACATCCACACAACAGGAATATACAAAACCAGATACTATACAAAACAGGAAATCTACAAAACAGGGGCATAAATATACAGGATAAAGTATACAACAAAAGAGAACATACACAAATAAACAATACAGACAGAAATGAACAAACAGGTAACAGAAATGTCCCAAACCGTAACATTCGGTCCTGAAGGTAACGAGTCTCCCCTGGTTTTCTGACCACGGTCGGAAACAAATCAATCAGGAAAGGTTAACACATTGAACATTTTAAATTAAACAGCTTATTATCGTGCACTTGTTTGCCCATGTGCGCTGATGCGCTCATCTGTTGACATTTCCTAAAGCCTTCCTACAGTTGATTAATAAAAGCGGGCTTTCCACACAAACAAACATAGGCCTACATGTCTGTGTCAGTAGTATGAGAAACAAATGAGATTTTAACTGTGTCGGGCTCGGGTCGCGCTCGGACACAAATTTCTTAATGCCTGTCGGGCTCGGGCCGGTTCGGTCACGGCTCTGTCGGACGCGGGCCCGACAGGATCCGGACTCTACTGTGCGTGCGTCCATGTGTGTCTTTATGGCTATATGGGCTCCTGGAGACACCTACTATAGCAGTTACTACCACAGGGGCAGTTTTGAGAACTTTGCCAGGTATGTGCCTGTCTGTGGACAGATTTTGCCATCGCGATAGCGTAAAAACAAAATACAGTCACACCCTTTAGAGTTTTGTAGTTGAGATCTAAATGAATGCCAATTTTGAAGATGGGTGTGATCAAAGCAAGAGTACCGGAGGTACGGGGGAAGGCGTTAAGGAAGGAATTATAAGCCCGCCACTTTACATCCCCATGTCACAGCTAGTGTGATCCATATTTCTGAAATCCTGGCTACAGCCCTGACTGTTTACATGCTGGTAACAAGTAGAACTAAATAATGCTCTCCTTGCATCATTCCACTCTACTCCGCCATTGTCACATCACACTCTAACAAGCTAATTAATGAACTTGTCAGTCGCCATTACTGTAAAGACTTCACGCATGAAGGAGTAGTGATGTGAGTATCTGTGAGAAGGCAACTTTCAGGGATCCAAGGTTTGACATCAGCATACACACAGATACACATACACATGGACACTCTGATGGACACTGATGCGTATACAGTTTTCACGCTTGCAACAAAGCACACACAGACGCTGATTTACACAAATTTAAATGCACACATACACACTTTATCCAAACACACACACCAAACAAACCATCACACCAACAAAGTTGGCTCCCACAAATTAATTTGCCAGCCATCTCATATAAGACAGAAAAAGAGAGAGTGAGAGTGACTGAGAGAGCGAGACAGAGAGAGCGAGAGAGAGAAAGAGAGAGAGAGAAAGAGAGAGAGAGAGAGAGAGAGAGAGAGAGAGAGAGAGAAAGAGAGAGAGAGAGGAAGATGGTTGGAGGGAAGAAAACACACCGTTTTCCAGCTGATTAATTTTTCCAATTTCATCGAGACACGACCGTAACCTTCTTCAATTAAAACACCACTCTGGAGACAGACACTGTGTGTGCGTGTGTGTGTGTGTGTGTTTGTGCAGAGTTGATGGCTGTATTTTATTGAGTGGAAAATTGAATCAAATTGTTTCTTTCAAACAGTCTGTTCTCCCCCTCTCCTCCCTCACTTCACCTTCTTCCTCCCCGTTTTCCTCCCCTCCTCCCTCACTTCAACTCCTCACTTTCTCCTCCCTTGTGTCATCTCCAGGTCTGAAGGGCCAGTAGCCTGTAGTTATGATGTTTTTATTTATACTTTTACTTCCTCTTTTTCCTTCTTAAAAAAAACTAAGCTCTGAGCAGTCATTGTACAGTTACCATCACTCTCTGACATCCTTAAAAGTAAGTCTAACAGGGCAAGAAACACAAGCGATTTGGACTTGCGATTGTCACTGTGAAAATGTATGTGATATGTAATGTACCTGTATGTAATAAAATGCATATAAAATGCATTTAAAGAGGGATATACTACCAAGATGTGCATATAAAAAATATCCAAGACTCATGTGATTAACACATCATGCAACTGCTAGCCTGGATCAATGGATGTACATTTTCAGGATCATTGCCTGTTGACGTTCTCAAATTCAGTTTGCCACGGTAAACAACAACAAACTTTGAGCTAAGAAGCTACATGCTGAAAATGTTTTTAAGAAAATTTGCATTGTGCAACAAGGCAGGCCTGCTTGGTTCTTTCGGGGAATGATTGTAAAGATTTACAAAGAAGATGTTCTTGGCATGTAACTGGGACGTTTTGGTACCGATTGGTGGGATTGCTGTGGCCGAAGTTCACACGGCGATACACTGGTAAGAGCCAATGCGCGATCACGGAAGGCTTGTATCATGTAGACGCTTAGAATTTCTCATGGGGGCGACAGAAACTACGCGCTATAGCTTTAATATTGCATATTGCGTTTTCTTTTGCGGGATGCAAATGTTCCGCCTAAACAAGTTCCTTCCCATTTTGCAGAGCTACCATCGCTACGTCAAGAGCTTAGTGCCGCCCAAGATGATTGTGAAAACTTCACAGTTTGGTTAAGTTTAGAAAAAAGATTGTGATTTGGGATAAAATCAGATAGTTCACTTCCGGCTACGCATGTGACGTAGTTCCGTTGAGTTTAAAAAAAATTTGCCGTCTCCGTTTATTTCCAAATGGGACACAAACATCGGTCTCCTCGTAGAAAGTCGTGTGTTTGTTTGACTCATCCACCAACATAACTTACCTCCCCACGCATTCTGATGAATGGGTTATTATGACATTGTACGAAAACTTATGCACACCATTCGCATGATGTCCTACAAAACTATGCCACCAGCTGGTCACGTGACGAATGGCCACATGACAGTTACGCTTTGCAGTCTTTACAGTAAAATTTAGCTGAGAAAATGTTACTGTGAGCCAGGTACAGCGCACCATGAGGTCCCGCTCGTCTGTTGCAGTTAAGTTTAGCCGATAAAAGGTGAATTAGTTAAGATTAGAAAAAAAGGTTGTGGTTTGGATCAAAACACTTGTCATCTTAAGTAGTACACGTGGGACACAACACACGTTTAATTACTTTTCATAGCTATATGTAAAAATGGTTCATGAAAACAGCCTGCCCTTAGCAATCATATCACATCCATACAGGGTTAGTAGTATACAGCTGTTAAAACATTATAAAATATATGTATTTTTTAACACGCTGGTATTGGATCGGTGCTCTGTATCAGCTGATACGCAAGTTCAGGTATCAGAATCGGTATAGGGAAGGAAAAAATGGTATCGGGCCACCTCTAGTAAATTTTTCAGCGTAATTGCTGCTTGAACTAACAACTTAGGTGGGCGTTTGTTCACAGTCTCCTCATTTAAGGTGCGGCATCCGACGAGAACATAGTGCTCTCTCTCCTCAGTGTCTCCCAGGGTCCCTCTCTCTCACCTTCCCACTGACAGAGTCATGAATCTCCATTAGGAGAAGAATAAAGACACACGCACACAGAGACTTACACACACACCAAAGTCACTTTGAAGACAGGGAGAAGAAGAGAAAGAAAAAGGAGGACTGAAAGGAAATGAGGAGAAGGGAGCAGGGAAAGAAGAAAGAAAGGAGGAGCTGCAGAATCTCAATTTGGAAAATGAAGAGAAGAAAAAGAGATGGGACAGAAAGGAGGGAGACGGAGGTAGACACATTAAAAGTATTTATATGATTAAATTTATTAAATTTTCTGTTTATACAGAGTTTGTGGCTATTGATCACAAGTTTCACACATCGTGTGATTAGTACAGTACTTTTGTCAGTTCCGGAGTAATACAGGCATTTTAACGCAAACATGTACGGTACACAATATCAATAAAAACACAACTTATATTTTTTACTCCACAAAAAAATCATACATTACACAAACACAAAAACAAACAACAGAAAAAAGACATGACAGATCAGAGGCCTATACTACAAAGCAAGATCAACATGCCCTGGATTTATTTCCGTTCCCTTAACAACTGTAGCCCCACATAAGATGGTGGTTATCAACTTGTTCAATCAACCCAGGGTTTCCCAATGTAGTGACCAGCGCGTTTACATAAATAAAAGGGGGGGTGTTTGCACCACATGACCAATCGCAAACATTAACAAGTCTAGCAGAGTTGCATTTTTTACACAAGAAGAGCAAAAGATAATCCTACAGAAATATGAACAACACAGACACTTAATACAGGCAAAAAGCAATACAGTTGCTGCTGCTAAACCCAGGAAGGAAAGCTGGCAAAAAATTGCCGATGCTGTAAATGCGTAAGTTACATGGCTTATCAATATCACTGCACCATCAGTCAGGCACAACAAGATCTGACTATCATTAAACTTGTGCATTCCACAAACTTTTTTTGCTTTAGTCAATTCCTTTAGTTGCAACCCTGGCAGTGGTAAGCGATCGTGGGAGCAAATAAAAAAATTATATAAAACCATCATTCAAACTGATGTGTCGCATTGTCAACATATACGGCTCAAGAAGCTGAACAGATACGTAATTCCCTTCGCTAAAAAACTATATCTTTCATAAAGATACCCATCAGGGAATGTCATCGGGTTTTGTCGGTCTCTAAATGTTATTTTCTGAGTGTACTTATCTCTCTCTCTCTCTCTCTCTCTCTCCATGCACGAGCTCCACCTGATCTTCTAAGAACGGTACCGCCATTATCAATCGAGTATTGATTGGTCAGTAGGCAGTGCTTTTACACCGGTTGATCTCTAATCTCCCACATTTCCCACATGTTCAGCATAAGTTACCATTGCGATATAACCCGGTAACAAGTGACCCACCGTCGTGATACACAAAACCCTGGGTTGAACCTGAAGTTACCTCGGTAACCCCAAATCTTACTTCGTAGGATAGGCCTCAGGTATAACCATCAATTAACAACCAAACATCAAAAGATAAAGTAAATTAAAAAAAGAAGAAAAAATTAAATACAAATCAATAAATAAAAACTAACAAAAACAATAAAGTGCTTGAGCTTACTTCCTTATCGACAACTCAATTTTTCGATAAACTCAATGATCTCTCAGAGTAATCAGAGTGACAGAAAAAAGGGCACAAAACAAAAACAATAATTTTCATTAAAAAATAAGACAAACTTTTGAACTCCCCATTGGCATGTCCTCCCTATTAATTACAAAACGTCTTACCAGCCTTCAGGTTTAATGAACAGTTTTGCTTTTCTGTGAAATTAACGTTTGTGTTTTAAGCCCCCAACGTCTCCTTCCAGGCTGTGCTGCCTGGAAGGCACTAGGATTAGGCGATACTTATGGTTAGGGTTAGGGTTAGGGTTAGGGTTAAGGTTAAGGTTAAGGTTAGGGTTAGCCTTGAAGTCAACGGTCGCAGCGCTGCCTGGAAGGAGACGTTGGGGGTTTAAAACACCATTGAGTGAAAAGAACTACCTAGTACTACTACTTGGCTCTGTTGTTTTAATCATGAGATTACCGACTAATAGAAGTTGACATGAAAGACCTGTTTCTGGGAGTTGGTAGTTTGACTCCCCTTCTCACCATCCCCACGTGGAGGTCAGCTGCTTGCCTCTCCCCTCGCTCCGACATTCCTAGAGAAACTCCTGCCGTCTGGGAACTCCTCACTGTTATTATTAGTCTGAAATGTTTTCTCTGTGTCTCTCATGTCATTTTTTTTCTACACTTTTTAGTTTTTCAATCTTGCTGTTTCTGCTTTTGCTCTCTCAGTCTCTGCTTTCTCTGTGTCCATTTCTTTCTGTCACTCCGAACAAACCTGTGACATACTTGAAAATAAAACTGATTACAATAGATAGCATTAGATTAAATGCCATTAGAGTAGATTAGATTAGATTACATTGGATTCAATTCAATTAGATTAGATTCAGCTTTATTGTTGTCTAGGGGGAAATCGGTCCACTGAAAGACTGAGAAGTAAAACAGCAAAGGAAAATACAAAAAAAAACTAAATAGCGTTTTGTAGCTGATAATTAACAAGTATGCACTGTCTGCAGTGAAGATCTGAAAATGTTAAAAGACTAAAGGGCCATCCACACCAAGAACGATAACTATAATAATAACTATATATAGTTTTAAAAATAGTTCTAACTCAAGTGGATGGTGGAGTCCACACCACAACTATAACGACGACAGTGGCGAACAATATCCTGTTGCCCGTTAAAGGGTAACTACCGTTTTTTTCAACTTGGACCCTATTTTCCTTTTTGTGTCTAAGTGACTGATGGGAACAACAATCTTTGACATTGGTCCAGTATTAAGCGAGATCGCTGCAGTCGGCAGCGGTGAAACAAGCAACAATGTAAGTTAATAGGGCAAATGTGCAGCTTGTATTTACGTTCGCTAAAGTGCTTGTTGACACGCTCAGATTAATATTGCGTCTGACAACATTACGGAAAGGATTTCTAAGGAGGTCGAGCTTTCTGTTAAAGAGTAAGATCCTTTTTTAAAACATAAAAGTAATTTTAGCATAGCAAAATACACTTCATTCAAAGTAGACAGAAACTAAAACTATGAAAAGCCGTTTTGGGTCGTCTTTCCACGTTTCCAACCATCACAGCTCTAGTTTTGGTTGAAATAAACACATAACATATTTAACTAATAAAAGATATGTTGGCTCTATGCATGCTAAAAGTTTTGTTTATTAAAATGGAGTCTGGTGGGTTTAGCGCTGGCAACTTTAGAGCTGTTTCTGGTTAAACAGAAAGGTCGTAAAGAGGTTTTTAAAAAGGCCTATCTCTGTAGGGATCCTTTCCATAATGTTGTCAGACACTTAGAATAGTTTCAAGTGATCAGAGTTTTATGGCCTGTGAGATGAATCTGTCTCTGAGCCTGGTGGTGCAGTACCATCTGCATCTGACGGCAGCAGGCAGAACACGTTGTGACTGGGGTTATTGGGGTCTCTGATAATCCTGTTGGCCTTCTTCCTGCACCGTTGGCTGTGGAGGTCCTCCATGGATGGCAGTTCTGTCCTGGTGATGAGCAGTTTTCACTACCCGCTGTAGTGGTCAGAGGATCACCAAAGGCATTCAGATTTATTCTTCCAAAGCTATGGCAACTTTTCATCTGAGGATCTTGACCCTCTGAAGCTAATTTTACAGCAATCCGTCCAATAGTTGTCAGGAAACTTCACTTTCAACACCAAATGTAAACCTAATGGTGGGGCTAACAGAGTAGCAACAAAGTCTTTATGGAGACCATGAATGTCTGTGTAAAATGTCATGGTAATCTATCAGATAGCTGTTGTCGCTGATGGATGGATGGAAATATTTAACCATAGTTAATAAAGTGCTCATATTATGCTCATTTTCAGGTTTTCAAAAAACACCATAGTTTTGATGTACTGCACATTGCTGCAGCTCCTCTTTTCACCCTGTGTGTTGAGCTCTCTGTTTTAGCTACAGAGTGAGGCATCTCACTTCTATTGCATCTTTGTTGGGAGTCACACATGCGCAGTACCTAGGTAAGGACTACTAGCCAGTCAGAAGCAGAGTATCAGGGCATGACACTCTAGCAGCTAGGCGAGCATTATAAAGTGACGCACGTATGTTTTCTGTTGGAAATGGTAAGTCCCTTTGGGGTGGACTTTGGGCTATTTCACTTTGTAAACCTATTACATGCACATACAAGTTATATAACACAATAAAAGAAAGGGGTAAAAGCCGAAAAAGCATAATATCAGCACTTTAATGCCGACCTTACACCAAACGACTTTTCAAGCGATTCCACTGTCGCAGACAAATTTCCAATATCGGAATGAAATCATTGAGTCTTGCTGGAGTGGGGACGCGCTCACATTGTCTCAATTGTTTCATGTAAGATGGTAATAAAACTCTGTCCGAGTCAGTCTTTTTTCCCGCCCAAACATGTTAAACATGATATGATCATAGTTATAGTCTTGCAAATTGTGACCCTGCAAAATCCCCGATCTTTACAAAATAGTATGTTTTGTGACATTATTATGATTGTCTTTAAATGTGAGATGGTTTCAGACTTTAGTCTGTTCAAAGTCTTTTAAGAGTCTTCTAGTGTATGGTAGGCATAAGGTGAGACACTATATCCATGGAGAGGGAATCACAACTTTCTCCTCCTGCCCGCATGCCCCTCAGTCCAGCTGACCATCACCTAAAGCAGTGCTCCAAACAGACTCTCTTTGCCTTGTCACTACTTATCCAAGTATAATACTTGACGTAATCCTTGTACTAAAAGGTAATGCAGTTGGTGTCCCTATGAGGGCATTTTAATCTCACAAGTAAGTGAAAACAGATCACACGCAGTACGGCAGCAACATTCCTCATGTTACCAACCATTCCCAGGGTGTGTGTGTTGTTCACATATGTTTTCATATGCATTATGTATGTGTATTTGTGCTTGCAATAACTATTCCAAGCATGGTATTTCCCTTCCGTGTGTGTGTGTGTGTGTGTGTGCATGTGTGTGAGGGTGTGTATTCTAAGCTCCTGCTGTGTTGTAACTGTCTCTCTGGGAAACAGGCATATCCTCCGAACCCCCCCGTTCCTCCCAGGGTTCACAGCAGAGGTCAGAGTTGAGGTGTCAGGAAGGTCGTTTCCGTGACGATAATTCTCCTCCCGCTCAGACACCAGGTACATTTTTCACACTGTGAGAATCGTCCAAACACACAGCATTGACACTGCGCAGCATGGGGTTGAGCGAGCATACACATCTATCTGTCTCTAATGCGTACTTACTCTCTCTATTTGACCTGTCTTCCAGCTTCTCTCTCTACCTCTCTTCCTTTTTTCTCTGTCTCTCGTTCGTTTTTTTTTCACGGAAGAGAAGACAGTCTATCCTTTGGGTGTCGTTAAAATATCACATTATTTTTCTGACATTAGTCAAACTGATGTTGAAGCAGTTTCAGTTCCTAACATGCAGCGTTGAGAGTGAACATCAAAATGGCATGAAAAAGAGTGTAGAAATTCTTCACGACACATAATGCCTCTTCAGGCGGCCATGTTGGAAGTTCACATCTCTGTAAACAGCTTGAGTCTCAAATTTGTCAGTAATAAGCTTGCTAGCTAGCTGACTTAGCTGCTCAGCTAATCATCACTTCAATTTAATAACACACATTTAGCACAAACGTACTAAATTCATGATATCAGTCCTGATTAGCTGCTGTAGCATGTGTACGGCTGGCCGGTCACGTAACGACCAGTCACATGACAGTTTGGGTTAGTGGTCTTTTTATTAAATTTACCTGAGAAACAGTGACTGTGAGCCTGGTATCGTTTCAGTGAGTGACTGTCCTGCTGCGACGACAGCACCGAAACGACTAGTTAAGATTAGAATAAAAGATGGTGGTTTGGCTTAAAACACCAGTTTAAAAAGTAGTACTCCCAGGACACGTACACCCGTTTCCTGGATGAAAGTCTTGTGTTTTCCAATAATTTCCCTACAATAATGTGCAGGGTGACCTAAAGCCTTACGCTTTTTGTGGTGCTTGCAATACTAAGCTATTAAAATAATTTTTGACATATTCATAAAGATTTATTCATTTTAAAGTCAAACATACATGTGGCAGAGTGAATACTTAACTGTATCTGGATTGCTACCTTATTGGCTAGCTTACTTATTGGCCAGTAAGCCTATCATCAATGTTGTGTTTATTTTTTCACAAATAGGCTGGGTTCATCCATCCATCTTTGTCCACTTATCCGGTATCGGGTCGCGGGGGTAGCAGCTCCAGCAGGGCACCCCAAACTTCCCTTTCCCGAGCCACATTAACCAGCTCCGACTGGGGGATCCCGAGGCGTTACCAGGCCAGGTTGGAGATATAATCCCTCCACCTAGTCCTGGGTCTTCCACGAGGCCTCCTCCCAGCTGGACGTGCCTGGAACACACAGGGGACATCCTTACCAGATGCCCGAACCACCTCAACTGGCTCCTTAGGCTGGGTTATCTTTGTTAATAATATGTTGGATTCATGTTAATGTATATTTTCAGACATTTCTTTCATCAACTTTTTGAAAAATTATCAAACAACAATTTGGTGGCCTCCCTGTAGTAACTCTGAGGACCCACTAGGGCAGGGGTCATCAACTACATTTTTCCAAGGGCCAGAATGTTTCTAAGCAGACACTCAGGGGACCGGACTTACAAATAAAGAAAATAAATGTATACCTAATACGTCTATTCTTGTTTGAAATTTTCACTTTCTTACTGAATTAATGCTATATTAATTTTTTTTACATGTATTAGTGTAAGCAAACTCCTAAAAAACATGGAAACTCCATAATGATAACTAGCTCTTTAACGAGAAAAATATCTCAGACTAGGAGGCAGTTCACTGAGGAGTGATGGTTAAAGTCTGTGATTAGGGAAACATGGTTGTAGTATGCAGCATCCTGATTGGTGGAAAATGCTTGCAGAAAGAAATGGCTGTTGTCAGGTAATGATGAATGATGAATGGACTGATAAGCAGGCTATGCATTCGTCATGTATGCCCCATTTGCAATGAAACGATGCTGTTGCAAAATAATACAACCAGCATCATCATCAACAATGAAGAACGCGAAAATAACGATTGTGTCATTCACGTGCGTATTAAGTAGCCACATGCATCTGTTTTGGTCTTATAATACATCCTTAGGTTTACCGCTCAAGCGGAGAAGATGGCTCATTCAGCCAGCAGTTAAATTTATAAGAATTTGTCCAAATTTCAAGTTTCCCAGCAAACTAAGATAAACAGTTAGACTACAAACAGACGGCTTTTGTTTTAGCTTGTTTGTAAAAATTCGCTATTTGCAGAGTAGAGCTGTGTTCGCATAAAACAACGCTGGACAAGAGTGGACTGAGCAGACAGAGCAGATTGAAATATCGCTTTCTACACGTTTATGCCTGTCTATACAGGTGAGTGCATTGATAAGTATTGACTTTTTACTCACCAAGGTTTTATTGTAGCCTACTTACAATAACGAGACTAGCGTGAGTTGATCTGCCCCAGCGGCCATAGAGGGTTTTCACCAACGTCAATCGACGTAACCTGGATGCGCGGCCATATTTGAGGCACTCGGTGTAAACAACTGAATGGAGTAATGGAGTATTGTGCACTTTGGATACTTAAATACTTTATGTCTAAACAACAGAAAAGCTCATCAAAACGCATCCAAGATGCAAAGGCATGGAAGGACTTGCACCACAAAAAGGCGCGATATTTTGAGAAATTACAGTTCACTGGCGGTGCAGATCCCTAGAAGTTGGCTCTCTCTTCTTGGATCCATGGTGACCAGGTGATTCTTCCTTCAGTTGCATGTCCTGATATAGTCAACTACCTGTTTTTTTCGCCGAGCCCATACACAGCGGAAGACCTTAAATCCTACAAAAGTTTGGAGGCTTATAACCAGATGGTGTGTGGATGGGTGAGGTAGACGCAGTACCAACATCATTGACAACCGTTGTGTTGTGAAGGCCAAAGTAAGTAATGCAATAACGTCTTTAATCAACCTAACCTTAACTGTATGATATCATTGCAATACTCAAGGTGTAGCCAAGTGACTCTCAATCGTTTATTTTCATTTCAAAGACCGAACAAGACAGATTTTTCCCTCGTAGATCCTGGTTGAGCTTTGCCAACCACAAGCTCCTCCTTTCCTCTGATAACTTCTGGCATGTCTCTCCCTGGTTTTTAATAACTTTTGGAAGTCGATAACATTCCAAATGTTTTTCTCGGTCTGACCTATTGGTGCAACCTAAAACACGGCAATAATTTACCATTTTAATTGACGCCACTTCAGTGCCTGTGCTTTGTTGTGATGCGGAGTACCTCCAATATGGCGACTTCTGGTCTGATGACGCGTCGTGAAAACCCTCTATTGGTAATCCTCTTTGTATCGTTCCCAGTCAGGTACTGCATGTTTTAACGCACACACATCTCAGCTCAGCTGTGTGTGTGGAGCTCATGCATCGCTGTACAAAATCCCGGCATGTGAATAGAGATGTAAATACAGGGGCTAGGTTTGTGCTCTACCTGTGTAATGTTACCTGCTGTAAATGCTTGAAATGCTAAATAACAGAACGCATTTTTTCCTCTTCACATTTTCTGAATTCATGATTATTCTGCGGGCCAGACTAAACGCTTTGGCGAGCCGGATGTGGCCCGCGGGCCGCCAGTTGATGTTGGCTACCCTAGGGGTCTCGGACCCCCTGTTGAAGATCTTTGGACTATTAAACCCAAACCAATAATAAACCCAAATACTATTTAAGTACCAAACAAATTTTATTCCAACCAGTTGTCACTCCCTAGTCTTCACTCAATACCAACGCACAAAACACCCTTTAGCATCCAACTAACTCCAATGTAAACCCATCCACAGCAATATTAGAGCTGTGAGATGATGAAGTATGGCAGGCCATAAGGTCCACGTATTGTAAGGTGGAGGTCGGGGTGGATGAATGAATGGGTCAAATAAACACAGGACTTTCACCCAGAAGGCCGCTGTTCATTTCCTGTGTGAAAAATTCACTTACCTAATGTCACTGTCTCAACGTAAGTTACATAACAAACATACGTATTTTCACCAAAACAAAGATATTTTCCTAATCCACGTTTACCACATGTTGAAATCTATCGGGCTACCCAGAGCATTAAAAAGTGACACAAAGGAGTCCTGACCAAGCGTTCGTATGTGACGAGTTGGGAGTGAAAATGGGTTGTTTATTCTTTTCTGAAAAGCACAATGGTTCTAAAATACTAGTCTGCTCCAGTGGTCCAGCATCCCTTGCACCAGATTCCCTCAATTCCCAATTATTGTACGTAGGAAGCAAGTTAGAGGCTAGGATGAGGAAAGAGAAGAACCTCTTTGTTAAAAGTGTTTCATGCTTCAAGGGTCAGTTCGGTCTGGGTGGTGTGGACAGTCCCCAGGTACTTTCATACTGATTGCAGTTCAAAGTGGCTCCAAAAACCTTTTCCTGTAGTCTTGCTCTGTTGTTGTAGGTTATACCTCTTGCACACCACCTAGCAGGGTTGGGCTAGGGTTGTCTGATCCTCCTTTTGGAAATCCAAACCAAGCCAGTCTACATGGGTATATACCTGGTCATGACAATTCTAATACCTGGGTCAACCCGGGAGCAACGCATAACAATTACCTTAAGTGCTAGAAATGGGCGGGGCTTTACACGTCATATTCAGTGAACAGCTAACATCACATATTCCAGTCCATCTTTATACCAGCAGAACTCATGTTTTGTAGCTGCTTGAATCTGGCATTGTACTGTACAGTAGGGAGAGATAAATAAAGCTTATTTTATGACTGTTTCACTGTGATAAATAACCATCAAACACTTCTCAGATTATTTGTATGCAATGATTTCTCCTCCTCTGCATATTTATTGCAGCAGCTGGACAAGGAAGTAAGATACTCTAGTATTGATTTTTTGACTATCTTAAGACAAGGGGAGAACATTTCTCTTTGTTTGATTTCATTCAAAGTAAAGTTGGGCTTTTCTGTTGGCTTCACGACTCATTTTTTTAAAAAGACGGAGAAAAAAAGAGAGAGATTTACGCTCCCCAGCAGCCACACCGAACTGCAGGCTGCAGACGAGTGTCTCATGCCAGAGAGAGGGAGCAAGAGCGGCCGTACAGAGAGAATACGTTTATGCTGGGTTGTTGCCTGTAAAACTCTGCTACCGCTCTGCAAAAAGCAGACTAGTGACTATCCGGGGACCCACTGCCAGCGGACTGTTCAAAAATGAATTCAACCGCTCCGCTCTGCTGTTGTTGAAGCTGCCTGTGAACATCCTAGTTTTATTCGGTCTATGGTGAACATTGAGCATGAAGCACAGTGAGACAAAATGTATGTTGTTTTTTTCAAAGTGTGCGACGAACAGAGGCCCACTGTCATTTCCAACCAATCACATAATTTGTCCCACACCCGCTGTGGTCGTGCGCAAATCACATCGACTGTAGTTTACCCTGATCAAACCCACCTGGTGACCTGGGTCGCGAAGCAGAGTAGATCGAGGAGGGTTACCCCATTCAAACACACAGTCAACCTGGATATAACCCTGATTAAGCCATTGGTGTGAAAGGGATATTAGTCTCTCTAAGACCCCGTTCGGCGTGTTACAAAATCTTGGAGGTGCAAGGCTCAGTGCTCAGACCCTCGGCTAAGCCAGGCTGCAGTTGCGCAATATCGCCGCCCACACTGCTCAGACCGCGCTGACAGAAACAAGCATGAAACGCATTTTAAATGTTGTCACAGATGAGGATACCTGGACAACGCATCTGCCACCTCGTTGTCAGTCCTCTTGATATAACATATATTTAGACAATAGGACTGCATAACAACGATCTATGGTTTGGACACTACAACAAAAGGTCAGTGGGTACTGAGACCGAGAGAGCAAGTTACTGCCTGCCTGAAAGTCCATAAGTCCAAAAGAAATCCATACGGTGCAGTTATAACGATACAACAACATTTAAGACACTCACAAGATTATTTTTAGTATGATTGTTTTGACCACGGTCAGGGGCGGATTGGCCATCTGGCGATTCTGGCAAATGCCAGAGGGGTCGGACCATTTTTTTTAAATGTGGGCCGGTCAGATTGTTTTTTTTAATATAAAAATGAATTGTTTTTACAGGCCAACAGCGCATAGGACAAATTATCGTTTGCACGACTTCACTATGGTTATAATAATAATGATAATAATAATAATAATAATAATAATAATAATAATAAATATTAAGCATTTGGCCAGTCGGCAACGGCCGGCCTGGTCCTGAGTTGGGCCGACCGACCCATCCAGAGGTTACTCAAATTGGGACGTTCAGTCAAAATCAAGCACGTCACCTTCAAACAGGATCTCCGTTTACAGGGTTCAGGACCCTCCCGGTGATCATGCTGCTCTGGGGGACCGGCTGCACAGCGAGAAGCCGCTGCTGACGGGCGCAGACTGCATCAGTATTAAATTGAGACAGTTTCATTACCGGTTAAAAGCGTCTCGTTGTCGCGTTAAATAGTATTCTAATACGGTGTTTTGGTACAGTTGGTTTTAACGCCTGATGCCAAGTGTAGGCCTATAGGAGTAGGCTACACATGAAAACCCTGAACAAGCAGCGTCGTTATGCTCAGTCTTTCTGCTGTGCCCCATTCACCTAGTGTTTAGTTTTACACTATGTAGGTTAAACTCTGCAATTAATCCGCGGTTCACATGTATGTATGAACTGTGGTGGTCCATTACACTGTAGGCTATATTCAACGTCACTGATCATTTTTGATCAATAGAATGTAGAAAACATTACACTTCACGACATTTTGTATCCATAACATGATTGTATTATTGTACAATTTAGCAGTAAAAGCTCTAATAATGCTCTGTCCATTACAGTTTTTTACAATCACTTTGCTACTAATTTCAGAACCTTGATGTCATTTTTCAAAAGTCTAGACACAAAATTCAAAACGGTCATCACTTGTAACACAGGCTATCCAACGTTCAAAACATTGCATTGTGCATTCATATATCATATCTATAAAGAAATATTGTACTTGCACAATCATTGGTTCAAAAAACTAATTTATTGTGAAATACCATATATGTATATATATATATATATATATATATATATATATATATATATATATATTTACTGTATTTAACCTTTATTTACAGTATCCAGGTAAGTCGATTGAGAACAAATTCTCATTTGCAATGACGACCTGTCACATTCACACTGTTCCACATTCATACCTGGAAGCTGCCCAGTACAACCCCAGTCTGACCTGCTGGCCACTGAGCAGTATATACTACTGCTATATAAATATATATATAAATATATATATATATATATATATATATATACAGTACTTTATATATAAAGTATATATAAATTATATATCTCAATCATAAGTAACGAGTTGGCAGAATTGGACAAGAAATTCCAAGGGCCTGCATGCATACAGTGCAGTACTGTCAATACAGTAAATAGTCTTAAAGGTGGTACATGGGAGCATAGAAACAGTGTCTGATACAGTAAACAGTAGTACATTACAGTAAAGAATGATGATGAAATATTACATCCACAGATCATGTAGTCTAATTGGTTCATGCTCTACGCTAATTGGTGACAGTATCTTGTTATCTTGAAACTTTCATGATCTAAACATGGAATATTGTTTGTCTGTTTCCATACAACTATGCATTAAGAGTAATGCAACAGTTACTTATCATTTTGAGTAGTTGTATCGATTGATAGTTCATTGTAATGGAATGAATAGACAATCATCTGAAATGTAATGTGTGAATTGCCTTTTGAAATAGTACTTTGATGTTGTGTCATATTGAACAGGTGATCTTTGTTAAATGAACAAATGATCTTTGGTTTATGTGTATTGTATCCAAGCAATTGAAAAAAGTGTTAGAGTTTTGAAAAAAGTGCATTGTGATCATTGGTTGTGAGTTTTGTGTCTAGAGTTTTGAAAAATGACGTCAAGGTTCTGAAATTAGTGCCAAAGTGATTGTAAAAACTGTAATATTGTACAGTCTATGTTGACGTCATGTGTTGTCATGGTAGTTTGTGAAAGACTAAACAGACTCCCTAGCTCACACTCTTTTTTTCTCCAACACTCTCGAGCCAATAAGTGTCTTCATTAGGTCGGAAATTGGGAGGAAAAATGACAAACAATAACAACCTGTGTGTGTGTGTGTGTGTGTGTGTGTGTGTGTGTGTGTGTGTGTGTGTGTGTGTGTGTGTGTGTGTGTGTGTGTGTGTGTGCAAATGACAACATCCTCTACAATTTTTATGACTTGGGAACTGGACTGCAACCGCTTTTGCACACACACACACACACACACACACACACACACACAGTCCCCCATTCATTCCTTGTCAACATCTTGCGTTCCTCCACCTCCTTCCATTTTTCCTCCCTCCCTCCTCTCTATGGCGTGCGATCCAGCCATCCATCCATCCTGTCATCCTCCACAGAGATCCCTCCTCCTCCACCCCCTCGTCTTCCTCCCTTTCCCTCCGTCTGACCCTTTGACCTGAACCGTAAAGACAAACATTTATGCAGCAAAAGCAACATTCATACTCTGGTGATTAAGTTGAACCTCGACCACAGATTGACCAACAGTAGCTTTTTTTTTTTCAACTACTGTATGTGTGTGTGTGTTATCCAACATTGACTCTGTACTGTTATTTCATTGTTTAATAGTTTAGTGTGAACATTGTGAATATGTGGCAGGATGTAAAATCCAAAGAGACCCAGAGAAGGTAAAAATTGAAACAAACTTTTGAGAGAACAAATGACGCAATCCTGAATGAAACAATCACAATACACTTGGGTGGGGGGGGGGGGGGGGGGGGGTTGCTGCTACACCCTTTTTTGGTCTGGTATAATGATCAGTAGCTTATACAGTAGAGGCTTATGTTAGCTAATGTTAACTTTAGATAGATATTGCTGTGGAAGTGAAATAAAAATGTGTATTTGTCACATACACAATCATACACAGTATGTCAGTTTCGCTGCAGACATGTCACAGGGGTAAAAGCACATGTAATTGATAACATCAATAATTGATAACCTTGTTTAGGTGAGCTAGTTCCAGGGTCCTGCCTGCATGCTGGGCCTGGCTCACTGTCGTGACTTATTTGGACACTTAAATGAACTGAGCTATCTCTAACGATATTAGTTTCACCTGTGCAGGTCTACTGTTATGACGGGTCAAAACATCTGCTGTAAAAACGTCTGTTGATGTTGTCTTCGTTAATGAAAATGCAGATTGATGATTGATAGAGCAGGTAATCGTGACACCAAACATCTAAGAAGCAATGTGTATAAGCTTTTTGGATTCAATACCTATCCTCTACCAAAAGAGGACAAATACAAACTCAAAAGTTGTCTTATTTACATGTCATGTCTTCTTAGCTGACTAACAGGTAAAGCTACATTCAGAGTTTTGGTCAGAGGTGGAGGGTATATGAACCATAGACTGTAAAAAGAATGGACATAGCATAAGTGATGTCACTGATTGGGCGCCCTATCTCACAATGTTATTGCAGTGTGAATTTTCCTAACACATTTTTACAGATTATTCCAACGCCACATAAAGGCAGTACAAACACCCCAGGCACTTTCAATCTCTAAACAGTGTGCTGTGCATGGTTTATATTCGATTTTGTTGTTGAACAACATGTTTTCTGGAAACGGTGAGATATGTTTTCTCTCATTTGGTGGGTGTGCAAAATGTTTTTCTCTTATTTGTTTGGGTGTGCGAAATGTTTTTCTCTCATTTGTTGGGGTGTGCCAAAGATGTTACCCATCAGCAGTGACGTGTATGTAAACTTGTGGTATTAAAAAAGCAGAGAGCTTGCACATAAAAGAAACAGGGTGTTCAGGTTCAACCAAGGGCGTTGGTTTAGTTTCAATATTGGGGGGGACACATTATAACCGGGGGGGTGGGTTTTGGGGGTCCTCTGCCAGAAAATGTTGAGAATCAAACAAAAAACTTTTTTTCCTGCATTCTTAATTTCCTGAATTTTTATGCAACAATTTGTGCCTTTTCTGCACATTTTTTTTTCTACGCCCCTGCTGTTCTTTAACCAACCAGTGTCGCACAAATAGACTTTATATTTCACAGTTTTCCGTCAGATCGTTTATAGATCTGGACATTTCTGACTCACTTGAAGGCAGCTTCATTTCACAGAGAAAGAGAAAAGAGACGTGCGCTACACAGTTAGGATGGTGCAGTCCACTTTAGTGGTTTCTGAAATCGTTGGGAAACATTTACAGGTAAGAAGCATGTCTAAATTCTTTTAGCCCCCTAAACGGTTACCTCTTTTAGGGAGTGGCTTGTCAAATGTTTTGAGTGGGACAAATCTACCTCTTCTAAATAAATACTGGAGGGGATATACTAGCATTGTGAGTTTTATTTATCAGTTGAAAATTTTTCAGTGCCAATATTTGCTGTTTCAATGCTGTGCCAATTTTTATTTTCAATAACACAGGTTACTGTCACTGTTCTAGCTCCATATAATATGTGCTAATAGTATACGAAAAAAATTAGGAAATCCACCCCACAGGAGCGTTTTCCGTCTTTATATTTAAATGTTGCGGTTGTGGCTTTAAAAATGTCCTTAAAGTTTTGAAATGGTTGCAGTTTGGTTAAGTTTAGGCACAGAAACGTGGTAAGGCCGTGGTATGGGTTAAAATCGGTACATTTGTTACGTTACTTCACTTCCATGAGTATGTACATGACGTAATTACGCACTTGACGGAGAACGTGACATAGTAAGTTGACTTTTATTTTATATTATACATCACACTAACAAAACATTGTGCCATTGGTATTCTGCTATTTCCACAGTGGACACCTTTTAGCAAAAAAATAGGATTTTAAGTCTCAGTTGAAATCAAAATAACAAGATGTTTACCTTTCTTTAGCTAATCTCCCATTATATTCAACTACTGAACAAAAATAAAACAACACTTGTATTTGTGTCCTTCAGCTGTCTCTTTAATGGTGATATCATGTACATGTTAGGGAGTGTATGTGAGTGTGTCCACGTATTATGCAAATATAAAATGTGTGTGTGTGTGTGTGTGTGTGTGTGTGTGTGTGTGTGTGTGTGTGTGTGTGTGTGTGTGTGTGTGTGTCTGTTAATAGTCTTGCTGTTTGAGGTGTCATGGTGTTACTGGTATTAACGGGAATAATTGAGTTGCTCAACAGACCGAGAATCAGTGAGCGCTCTTTTTGTCACCCTGCAGAGAGAGAAAGACCTTCCTCTAGACACACACACACACACACACACACAGCTGATACATCAGGGTTAAACTGCTCTATCTCCTCTCTTGGAAAAGGTCATTTTTAAACACTTCATCTCCTTCTCTCGCATTAACACACACACACACACACACACACACACACACACACACACAAACACATCTGTTACCATTTCTGCACTTTACATCTCTCTGCATGTCATCCTCTGAAGGCAGTTCAATACAAAAAATCTTGTGATTCCAGCGACCACGTGTGTGTGTGTGTGTGTGTGTGTGTGTGTGTGTGTGTGTGTGTGTGTGTGTGTGTGTGTGTGTGTGTGTGTGTGTGTGTGTGTGTGTGTGTGTGTGTGCGTGCGTGCGTGTGTGTTTGTGCGCTGCGTGCATGTGTGGAACCCTGGGTTGCCAAATGCGCATGCTGTGCAAAACACATACCACAGAAAGTCTGAACAAGACAGACTCAAATGGGCAGGAGAAAAAAATAAGTACAAGAAGGAAGGAAAGAAGAGGAGGAGGCATGGACGGAGAAAGAAGGAGGGAATGAGGGAGGGCAGAAAGGACGGAGGGATGAGCTCAGCTGTGTCCTCGTCTCATTTTCAATCTCGACCTAATTAATTGGGCTGAATTAATCTCACAGCGAGCACACTTACACACACACACACACACACACACACACACACACACACACACAATGATTTTGTAACCCAAGGGTAACACGTACGCTTGCCTGTTCACACTCGTACCACTTTCCATTCGAAACACAAAGACATGTGAATAAGCACACACACACACACACACACACACACACACACACACACACACACACACCTGCTGCGTGCCCAGTGGCAGGCAGCACAGTCGGACATGAAATACTGTCCAATAGCATCATCCATCTGCTTTCCTTACACCTCCCTCTCCCTCATTCTCTCTCTCTCTCTCTCTCTCTCTCTCTCGCTTCATCCCTCCATCTTCTCCATCATTACTCCCTCATCTCCTCCTCCCTCTATTTTTTTCTTCACTATTCCTCTCTCCCAGTCCTTCCCTACAGTATGTCTGCTTCTCCAACCCTGCTAAATTCTTTCTCCTTGTCTCTCTCCTTTTCTCCCTGCTGGACATGTGCTTCGATATAAACTTACAGTAAATCACATTTTCTCTTTCCCAAACGGTGTCTATCTGTCTTTGTAATGTGACAAACACAGATAGAGGAGACAAGAATGGACTGAGACTGTTGGACTGTGTTCTTTTATGTGTTTTGTGTTTTTTTACTGTGTTAGAAGTGCTGGAGAGAAGGAACACAAAGCCTATCATACGCCTTGTTTCCATAACGACTGATTTCACCTTACCTGATGTTATTTTGTAGCTGATGAGTCAAAGTAACAAAAACCATCTTGACTCATTAGGCATTTTATTAGATTTCAGAAGTGAAAATAGATTAGACCATAACGAAAGGACAAAGACATTTTTTACAGAACTTTTAGGTGAACTGCCAATAAAATAAAATTCAAAGATAATATTCGTTGCCATCAATCAACACCAGAAACAACACATTATCATTTAAAAACAGTAGTTCATTCCCACTTCAATTGGTAAAAAGAAAAGCATATCATCAAATGTACAGTGAAATAATACAACATTTCATCATCATGACAATAAATAATTTAATACTGACATTGTGGAGATCTGAAATTGTAAATATTATTTAAGAATAATTTACAATAATAGAAAAAACTGCCTCTGTAGTAGAAAGCAAACTACAAGACAAAAGACAAAAGATCCTAAATTGGATTGATGTTTTATTTCAAAAACTATATTAATCATAGCGCATCGCCAAGTGCAAGACAGAAGGTATTTGACTGTTTTGTGTGTCTCCAAGCTCACCTGCTATTTTGGTTCATATACATTGCATTCAGAAAACACTAAGACCGCTTCTTTTTTCACATTTTATTATGTTGTAGCCAACACGTCCTCATACCTAAATGTACGCCTAATTTACCTTAAACCGTGCTGTTGTTCTCCTCCATAGCGCTCTGCCAGTAGCAGCATCTGCTCACTACTTCCACCACTCTGGACTTTATGTCGTTGTTGCGAGTCGCATTGCAAGTAACGTTAAGCTATGTTATCGAGTTGCTTCTTTAACGAAATGCTCGGAGTGAAAAGAGTAAAGCTGTGCTGCCGTTGACAATGTGAAAGTAAATAAAGGCGTCCTGGTTCACGCTCAGACTATAAGCTTCTGTTTATTATCTGCATAAGTAAAGGCACAATTCATAACCCTTAGCTACACGAGTGACGCAAAAGACATTTTGAAATACGATTTGAGCGGCCAGAGCAGCCAGACTGAGATGCATCAGTAGAAATCTGATTGGAATCGTATTTTAATAAACCACCTCCAAATGTGCTATGGACGAATTTGCAAAAATCTCATTTAAAATGCTGACAGCTAAATAGTGTAAAGTGTGGCTGTATTTCACTGGAAAGTAGTCCAACACCAGGTCGTACATCAGTCTGCATCTAAAGACACAGAGGAGATTAGCTGCCCTTTGAGACACCATGGTCACTGCCTCTGTTGGAATTGTCAGGGAAACAACACATACAGGAATTAATGGTGCGTTCAATTGCAACTCGTAAGCTCACGGTGCATTCAAAGTTAATATAATATATCCTTCTGCCATCAAGTGGTTATTCTCTTTGTTGTGTACCAGAAATTGACTGGTGGAATAAGTTATTGTGATATATTACATTTGAAATGAATTATTTCAATTTGACCATCTTTAATGTCACTGACTGTCCTTTTGTGCTCTTCATTTTTCTTGGATTAGGCACCGTTTAGACACCAGCACCGTTTTATAAGTATTGTTTTAGCACCCGTATCGGAAAAAAACCCACACGATACCCAACTCTATTAAAAGCTCGGCGCACTTCCTGTAAAAACCATGCAAAAAAAAAAAAAACAACAACAACATAACTCAATCAAATTGAAACAAACAGTCCCCCTCCGTGCTGCTCCCTGATGCCATCTGGTGGCAGAAAAACAATCACACTGACTCAGCATCATCATCCTTTGTCCTCTTCACTGTTGGTTTCTTAGTGATGCAGGAACTGAAGATTATTCAGTTTGATTCGGAATATGTCAGTGTGCATTAGACACTGTAAAGGAAACATAAACACACACACACACACACACACACACACACACCAGAGCCAGTCAGTCACTGATTCCATATTGTCTTAATGTGTATTTAGTCACTCCCTCTGTTAGGCAGGGAAGTCCAGAGGCCAAAGGTCTCAAAGCACATCCCTCCTCAACGTGTATACACACACACACACACACACACACACATGAAGAAGCTCTTCTCTGACCTCTGACCTGCTGACTCCTCATTTGTCTCACTTTCTCTGTCTGACCCTCTCTTCTCTTTCACTCTCCACACTTCGCTCTTCAGGGTGTGCATTGACACGGATAATTACTTTTTTCATCTTCTCAAATGAATAGTTCAACATTGTGGGAAATATGTTTATTTGCTTTCCTTCTTAGAGCGAGATGAGACGATGCATATCTATGTCATGTCTGTGCGTTAGAGGATAAGTCTGGTGATAATCTTTTTTAAATAAATCCTCCAAAAAGCCCTAACCAACAATGAATGTATGCTACTATTATTGTTTGTACCACAGCTTGATATTACTTCTTCCTCTGTGCCATAAAGGCCATTGTTGAAGCCACACTACTGCACTGGGTGACATGTTCCTTTGTGGAGTAACGTTTGATAAAAACTACAGTGACCAGCTGTTTTAGGAAATTACTGAATAAAAAATAAAAAATGAAACTATATATTTGTGAGCTCTTCTTATAGATGTACATCTACAGTATGAACCGATAGGCTTGAAACTGAGAGTCAGGGAACAAAGTGTAGGGAAGTCAGAAAGTATTGCGAGATGGATCCAGGCTAGCAGTTTCAGTCTTTATGCTAGGCTAACCATGCCTTTACCCCAACCCTGTGCATAAAGACATCATTTAAAATCTTGAGAAGCATGCATATATTATATGCATCCTTGAGAGTTACATAAGAAGGTTGATACCGTTCACCATGCTGTACGTTAAATGTCCTGGAAGCAGAGAGACAGCTCACTTGGGTCTGTCCAGAGGGAACAGAATCCACCTATCAGCATCGCTAAAGCTCACTTATTAAGTTAACTTGTTTGTTTAATCAGTACAGCAGTTGCTGGGAGCAGTTGCCAGGCAACCAGCAGAGACTTATTGTTTTTTGATGTACAGATTAAACTAACATGTTAATTAGCTTACTGTATAGAGAATTGATCTACTCAGCTCAAAAAAAAGAAAAAAAATGTAAGCCTATTTTCCAAAATGATTAAAGATTAAACTTTAAGACCTAAATAAAACCAACCACAGCAGAAACCACACCAGTCTCTTGAACAAATCCACTGGTTTTAATCTATTCTACTCCACAGACCAGACATTCAGGCAACAACACATGTACTGGAAGTAATAAACGGTCAATATTTGAATGTAGTGATATGTGATCTCTATGTATTTAAGCGTTTACTCTTACTCTCTCACTGTAGTCTTTGTAGTTTTTCAGTTACCTTTTGAACTCTTGACCAGCTGCTAGGGTCACCCGTCTACACACACACACACACACACACACACACACACACACACACACACACACACGTCGGCCCCTTTGACCAGCCAAGTGGTAGTCACTCAGTGGTCATCTGACACACACACACACACACACACACACACACACACACACACACACACACACATGTTGAGCCATAAGCCCTGAGGAGGGGTCAGCCGGTGGCCACGGCGACCGGTGCAAGGGTCAGTCTGGGGTCGTTGCGTTACCATGACAACAGAGGCAAGAGTCACTCAGCGGTCAAACCTGAGCCCGGGTCAGTGAATGGTCAAATGCAGAGACTGGATTTTCCACACACACACACACACACACACACAATATTAAACACTTAAATGCATAATGCACTTCTATCACACAGTTTTGGTATGAAACGCAAAACATATTTACAATTGCACAAACACACACACAGTTTGTGTGAAGTTCCACCCACAATGGAATTAATGAGGAAATTGTGCATTATTTTTGTTGTTATTATTTCTTTCCTAGTGAGGGCGCTCTTCTCTCAGTTAATAACAACTGATCCATATGCTGACAATGATGTGGACAATAATACATAGGACAAACTGACATAACAATTAGGCATTTATTTTAAGGGTCTTTTATTTCCTAATGATTTCCTGATATATTTCTATTAATTCCCTTGGGAGATTCCTTGAAAGAACTATTTCATTTGGAACCAGTCAATAGACACATCCTGCTGTGACCGTTATAAGCAATACTTAGTTGAGATTTACTGGAGAATTACCTTGAAAGAACTGCTCCATTTAGGCAAATATGAATTCCTTATTCAGATATTTTCGGAGACTTTATTCCCATATTGTTGTTGAATTAAATCTGCTTGTCTGTAGACAAATTTACATTTTTGCATGTTCATCTGATGAAAATACTATCTTTGTTATCAATTTGAATGAAATAATTAGAAGAAGACCAAGTGACCAAGTTTTTCTTTTGTTTTTTTACAGTTGAATTGAGAAAATATGGAGAAATTAAGCGTACCAAACAATAACAGAAATCACTTTACAATTTGTTGGTAGAAATTTTGTCTGTATAATAATAGAAATTCCAGATCTGTAGATTCATTTCTGTCTTTTTAATTGCGTGGGTCTATATTTAGATGTTAGATTTCCAAATATTCTCATATTCCTTCTACTTGACATAAGGAAGGACTTCCTCACCAAATGACAGTGTCTGTTAGTCTCAGAGCTTTTGAAAACCTTTCGGATAATTATGCCCGAGAAAGCATTATCATCCAGCTAATTAAGGAATTTTTTCTTGCTAGTTTACAGATACAAGATTTACATTTGTGACTGTAATTTGTAATCTGCTCTTTTCTGGTTTCTTTGCAAACTTACCCATTCATGGTGCTAGCCAAGATGTCTGAAACACTGATAAACACAAAACACACAGAAAAAAATAAAAATATGAATAGCTAAAAAATGAAGTCAATTAATAACAGTATACACCATTAATATAAATACAAATGCGGAGTCCATGTGTTTGATTTAATTGTATTTCTCATATTTCATTTATTCAACTACTCATTTCTATTTTCTGTATGTGTCCTTACATAGTTTCCTAAATGCCTTTGGCCCTCATGACATCCTGATTTGTATTTATTGTTGTTGGCCTAAAAGTAGTCAACTTTACAAATTTGAATCTAACAATCCTGCAATATCTATCATTATGAGGTGAAACCTCCACCATGCTTTACTCACCAAATACATTATTATTAATCCTAGTCAATACAGTTTTTTACAAAAAAATAATTAAAATTACCAGATAGGCTACAAAACCATACAAATTACAACTACCTTTTCATAATATCTTTTAACAAATGCAACCTTTCATGATATATATATATATATATATATATATATATATATATATATATATATATATATAACATGAACGTTTTTAATTTAATGTCCATCTGCAGTTGACCTTAACACATCCATCCCTGAAATACATTTGTTTGTGTTTCCAAAAAACAAAATCCTGACAATGCACTGAAGCCGCTTGGTGTAAAATGTGCTCTGGTTCAATACCATTTCTTTAAACCGATCAGAATCGTCATGGGGCGGTGCTAAGCACCGGACGCAGCCGCTGCAAAATAGTCATGCGAGAGAAAACTCAGATTGGACAGATAGTCTAGCTAGCTGTCTGGATTTACCCTGCAGAGATCTGAGGAGTAGTCAACCATAGTCCTCAGAAATCCACCGAATTTAAAATTCCAACACAAAGAAAGCGGAAGGAAACGGAAAATACATGCATCCGGTGGTATTTCCTGCGGCAACGGAGCAATCGTCAAGGATATAGACGAGTATAGCACCAACCTGACCCAAACAGTGTTAGTGTTAATTTTATGATTCTCTTTCTGGATCAAAACAACTCCATGTTTTACAGTTTTTCTACCCATGGCTGCACTGTAAAACTTTTCACCGTAAATTTACAGTAATATACTGGCAGCAGCGTCACCAGTAAACTATTGTTTATTTAAAGTAAGCATATTTTTAAAGTTTAAGGTATTTTCCTGTAAATACACAGTTTCTTACTGTATAATTTGAATTCACAGTAATATACTGGCTGCAGTGTAATTCCCGCCTTTTCCTTTATGTTCCCAAGATGCATTGGTATTAACAGTAAATACCTGTAATCTGTAACATTCGCAGATAGTGCTGTAATATCATTATTTTCTCCCAGAAAGCATTGCCATTTACAGGATGATTCTGTATAACATTATAACAGTAAGATACTGTGAGATTTTAGCTGTTAACTTACATCAACGGTTTAATGTGGGCAAAGTTAACCCATTATTGAGTTGGTACTTCCCACTGATTTTAGTGTGAACACATATAATCCAGTATAGAGTCTAGCTTCAAGTCTAGTTCCTCATTTGACCATCTCTGGTTGACAAAATGCCTCAATAAGAAATCCAGAATGCCTCCTTTTTAGGAGCAACTTCTGTAAATCTCCCCTTCAGACACTTCCCTTCACATGACTAATGGATACACTGTAGACTGTGTATGAAGAAACCACGTCAGACACCTGAAGGCAAGGCAGCTAAAAGGAACTGGCCAAATAAAGCACGGTGTAGTGGGGAAGAGATGTGCCATGTCTTTTTATTTTGGGAGTCTAAAAATTCTGCAATCAGCTTATGAAATATCCACCCCGTGTTAGTTAAAAAAATAAATAATAATATGTATATATATAATAATAATATATATAATAATAATAATAATAAGTAATATATATATATATATATATATATATATATATATATATATATATATATATATATATAATTTTATTACATTACATTTTATTAGATGTTGTTAAAAATATGTATTGCAAGATAAACGATAAAACACTAACAGAAAACAAAAAAAATTATTTTATTTGGTAATTATTGATATGATTTAAACTTTTAAGCTATAACAATCCCCACACTTTCAATATTGTATATTGTTATATATAAAAGTACCATATATAACAACTACAATTACAATCACTGTATATTTGTTATCTTGCTATATATATATATATATATATATATATATATATATATATATATATATATATATATATATATATATATATAGGAAGTATTTAGAGTTGAATAAGGGGTGGGGAAAATAACAAGCAACATTGCACACATTGTTTATAACACTTTATAGATATTGTTATTCCTTTTGTATGTTGCAACATACTCATTGTATTTTTACATTTTATTTTTTGCTTAAAATCAAATAAAATAATGAAATACTTATTTATTAGTGATTTGCATTCATTTGTGTTCATCATGACTGATGTTGGTTCAGCTTTGGGTGGCCCCTGGCCTGTTTATTAGGGATTGACAGTCAGATTCAGGTGTGGTATTGGTTGAGAGGAGGTATAATGTGACCCAGTGTGATTTTAGCATCACGCCACTTCCCTGTTTTTGTGTAGCCTACATTTAACATAACATATCCCCTGTAATTTAGTGGCATATACATGTATTTCTATTTGTGTAATAGAATATGAACACATAATATTCATTACGTACTTATTTCTTTCTCACAGGTTTTGAATTAGTTCATTGGACACGTGCACAAAAATATCATTTCTGCTATGCCTATGCTGAACAAAGTATCTGCTTCTGATTAGCTTCTTCCTCAGCAGCTGACACTATAGGATACAATGGTTCCTATGTGTTTATGGTCACATTATTGTGTATATTATCACAAAGAAGGTTACTAAATACATTTATTTAAGTGCTTTAAGTATGCACAGTATGAAGACGTTTGCCTTAGTATTTCTATTTCAGGAGACGTTTGTCTGCAGTTACTACAGTCACTTTCAATTAAAGTAAACCTCTAGACCACACTCTATAATTTACAGAGATCCAACAATTCCCCCCAAGAGCAAACATTTTACACCCAACACTCAACAAACAAATGTTGCTGTTGCCAGGTCAAAATCTATAAAAATATTCATATTCCAAACAGTTACGTTGTCATGTATTTGCGAAAAAATTGAAGAAGCCATTCAGGAAGGGGTTAGGTACTTGATTAAAATTGTACTTATAGCCAATAAGTCCTGCATTAAAATTTTACTTAAGTAAAAGTATGTAAGTATCAGCAGGAAAATGTACTTAAAGTATTAAAAGTAAAAGTACTCCCATTGTAGAAAGTGTAAAGGATCCAAACAGTTGTGTTTAATGGTCTAATCATTTCAGCTGGACTTGTAGGCTGTTATATTGTTCGGTAGTTTAATTTATAATAAAATATTGTATTTTATAAACTAAAATATAAATTTGTAAAGTAACTAAAGCTGTCAGATGAATGTAGTTGAGTAATAAGTACAATATTTCTCTCTGAAATGTAGCGTAGTAGAAGTAGAAAGTGGCATTTAAAGAAAAGACTCAAGTAAAGTACAAGTACCTCAAATTTGTACTTAAATGTAGTACTTGAGTAAATGTACTTAGTAACATTCCATGACTGATCATACGGATTTACATGATGTAAACCACAAATAAAAAATTATAATATAAAAAGTATATATATATATATATATTGCAATGAAGCAACACAATGTTTACCGACTACTGCAGCATCATGGCGGCAGTGACTCTGCGCTGCTCTGACAGAGAGTGCATCCTCCTGCAGGGCAGTGACCTGGCCTTCAACTCAGCACCTCTTCTACGGCACAGCGACCCGGCCTTCAACCCTCACCTTTGACCCCAGCCGGGTTGAGCCCGGGGTCGGCTCTCACGCCCAAACACAGGTTCAGAGAGGGGTCAGTGGGCAGGTACCGCTGGGAGTCTCCGCGGTGATTCAGCTGCTGCTCGGACCCACTTTATCAAACATAATAAACCTGGCGCTTTGAATCAACATTACCCGGACATCAACTTGTTTTTATTGGTTCACGATCAGCTTTATAGAAAAAGTTAGATTAGAGGAAATGAGATGAGATTAGGGTACAGACAAAAAGTATGTGTTACTACTATGGCTATCAACCGATTCAAATTTGTAATCTTTTTCATTTTTAATTCCAGTGTCCTAGTTAACTTGCAATTAATCGCACATTATTTTATATGTAATGTACTTCAAAAGGGATATTTCGGGGCGCCTGGGTAGCTCACCTGGTAAAGCGCGCCCAGAGGCTCAGGCCTTGACGCAGCAGCCGCTGCTTTGGTTCCGACCTGCTGCATGTCATTCCCGCTCTCTGTCCCCTTTCAAGTCTAAGCTATCCTGTCAATAATAAAGGCCTGAAAATGCTGGTCCTAACTCACATTGCTAGTCCATGCTAATAACTAAAGTCTTGTGGAGAAAAACATGTGGAAGGGCTTTGAAACTCAACTTGCCATTCAAAAGACCCTTTTTCTGTCTCCACTTCTGCTCAAAGAGCTTTGTTTCTACTAGCCATCCATCCCTTCATGGATGTACTGTAAGACCCATAAGACCTAGCTGCACTATCTATAATATATTTATGGATTTAATGACTATGTGCCGTGTGAAAGGAGTCACTTATAGTGACGAACCAACAGAGCCTGCAGTTTCCACCAGCCCTATGGAGTGTGTCTATCCTCTTTAAACTGAAATTGTTTCGGTGTTGCAGCTGACCAACCACTCTTATAAATATCAGTGTTTTCCAGTGGTTTATCGAATCTTAGGTGCACATTTAGCGGAGGGGTTTAAGTGTCTTTCCTCAAGAAAATGGGATGTTTTTCAATGAACAAATATGCAATTCAACATAATTTTGGACCGTCGTTAACACCACATCTGTGTCTAAAACTTTGGAAAAGCTAGAGCAGATATATATATATATATATATATATATATATATATATATATATATATATATATATATATATATAACACTCAAAAAGCTTAAAGGCAAAGCTTGCTAAAGAAGTCCAACTACAATCAATAGATCTGAGACAAGTCTTTTAGTTAGTTTGATGCTTTTTTCGCTGTTTTTGGTTGAGGTTTTTTCGCCTGAACATGGGCCTGTTACATAGCGCTCTTTCAAAAAGACAGATAAAGCATGAATGCATATCACCATTAACAAACTAGTCCCATTCATTCATGTGGCAGACATCTTAGATTTGGCGAAACAAAAGCTCTGGCAGCCATCTTAGGCGGGGCACATGCCAGCTCCAGCCGCTTTATTGATGAACTCTTCAAAAAGTGCTTCTTACAAAGAAATCCGCCTCATCCTATGCAAACAGCGTCATCACTTCCTGCCCCGCAGGTTCAGGGCAGGGTGGGTCTGGGGTCGAACGCAGGTCACTGCAACACAAGGTCAAAGGTCACCTCTTTTCGTCTGTTGTACAGGGTTGCTTAAATGGTCATATATATTCATTTATAGTCATTGTTTGCTAATGCTCATACGACGTAATGCTTTTATTTGATAAAAGGCTTGTTTAAGGAAATTAGTCACATTCACGTGAAATATATAATCGTGTGATTAAGAAATCCCCTCCATCTCAAATTCTATAGCCCAATAAAATCTTTTGCCAAAGAAAGAATAAAATCTTATGCCATAATTCCACAAAACTCTGTTCTCATAACTGTTTTTTTTGGCAGGTGGAAACTGAAGAAGAAATTAACTATTAAATTGTTATTTTAAAAATTATTATTTTACTGACAAAGAGGAACACTGTGGACATACTTCTTGCTTGGGAGGGTCAGTGTAGGTTCAGCGTGGGGTCACACTGAGTTCACCTTCATAGTTGCCTTTACTAGCATATTAAGTTAAATACAAATGTAAATCAATTTGGTATTTATGTGTGTGTGTGTGTGTGTGTGTGTGTGTGTGTGTGTGTGTGTATATATATATATATATATATATATATATATATATATATATAAATCACTATACACATTGTAGATGGTTAAAATTGCTCTCTGTTCCCTTTGGTATCATGGGACATGGTTATGATAGAACACCTCTTACAATTTAATAGCAAATAAACCTTTATGGTTCTATTCAGGTGACTCAAAGCACTTGATTAGTAGTTTAGTAGTAAACTTTTATAAAAAAAAAAATTGTCAATTTGTAAAAAAACTTTTTGTCATATTTGCTTAAATCAGTGGTGTCAAACATAAGAGCCGTGGGTCAGAAATGGCCCGCCAAAGGGTCAAATCAGGCCAACTGGATGACTTTGCAAAGTGTGAAAGTTGCAGAATAGTAATTCATTCCAATTCCAAATTTACCCCTCTCTCCCAGGTCCGTAACATTATTATTTCTTCCTACAACGGCCTTAGAACGCTCTCGTAGCAGAAGCAACTTGCGTTTGCCAACAACAAGAAACTCTGTGGCAGAAAAAGTTTCTGATCTTTCTGGAGTGGTTTACTTGAGTTCAAATTAGGGGTATGTGGCCCATGAACTAAAATGAGTTTGACCCCCCTGGCTTAAACTATGTCACTATATCCTATAACCAATCAGAGTGGAGGAGTCTCTAACGCAGTGTCAATGACTGCTCGGGAACTGCCATCAAATTTAAGATAGGCAGCGAGGATCAAATATGAATCTTACCTCAAATATGAATCTCACCTCAAGTGTTTTCATTAACATATTTTAGTGGAGAGCTGTAAAATGAGAAAGTTTGTGACCCTGCCGACATTTTTGAAAGCAGTCGAGCTAAAGAGGAACGAGAATTTTTCACACATGATCTAATTCATAAATGTATATAGACAGTTTGAGCATATATGACAACAAGTTATGAAGATAAAATATGACCTCACAACCTTGTCTAGAGTTGGGTATTGAGACCCGGTGCTAACACGGCACTGGTGCCTTAACGACAGGTATCTACCGGACCAAATAGCAACGCGGATTTCAGTGTCTCATTTCGGTGCCACTTAAATGCCTGCACTGCCCTCTGATGCTCCTAAACAGACATTACAGGCAACATAAACATCACTGCATGTGGCGCTAGTTAACATTATACTTGGCAGCAGGTGACGTTAGTTTACCATACTGGATTAAACACAGTAACACAGCTAAATGGTGTAAAAGTGTGACTGTATTTCACTGTAGAGGATTCCAACAGCTGCTGTTGTTGGAAAAACACAGACAGTGTGTTTACTTGAAACTCGCCAGCCTCGTGGTGCATTCAAAGTTATTGTAAAATACCCCTTTCCTTTCTGGTGGTTGTTTTTGCCTTTTACCAGCAATTTACTGGTTATTGTTATTACATTTTCAATAAATCATTACATTTTGACCAATAAACAAGCCGTTTTATGCTCCTTTTTTTCTTCTTTTTTTTAAATATATACTGTATATATTTTATATTTTTTTAAAGTATCGTTTTTTTGCACCGGTGTTGAAAAAAAAAAAACAGACGATAGCCAACCCTAGTTGTGTCAATCGCGTTTACACACTGCCCCCTTAAACTTTCGTCTGTCATAAAAAATTTGGATCGTGTTCAATTTTCTGCATTTTCTCGCATCCATATCAAGCATTTTGAGGTGTTTTGACACTTTTCCACCGTACGAGTAAACGTCAAAATCATGAATGGCGTCTGACAAGTTGATCCACTTTGTCTTTGGTGGTCTTGTTTTTAGTATGTGGCTCCGGTATCACTAGCGAAGCATCAAACTGAAACACTGACATCCTGAAGTAAACTTTGAATCGATCAGGATTATCCCTGCAGCTCCTTGATAAGGAGGGTGGAACTCTCCTTGCTCTCTGCGCAATCTCAGGATTGGATGGACCCAATATTTCCTGTTTCTTTTTTCTCTTTTTTTAAAGAGAGAGGACAACAAAATCATCCTCACTGCTTGAAGACTCCATTTTGTATTGTCTTCTGAAACTTTTTCGCATATGGATTCATTAATACACATCAGACTTAGTGTGCAAGGTTTCTGTGTGTGACAAATTTTTAGGATGACAGATATAAAAAACTCATCCGAATATTTTGGACTCAGTGTGTAAGAACCTTTAGTCCGCAGATCAAAAATCTGCATGACTTTTAGTTGTATTAAGACATCTTGATGTTTTATTTTATTTTTGGTTAGCATTTTAGTTTTTAGTCAGCAAGAGATTAGTTAAAAACACGTTTTTAACGTTTTAGTCACAAGTAATAATAAGTATTTTAGCAACCTACTTCCACAGAGATAACTTGGGTTATATACAAATTATAGTACATTATTTTTCATAGGTACAAGTACGAACAATGAATGAGAACAGCCTGACACATGTTAACCATACGCTGGAAGTAAACCCTGACCTGCGGTATCAACGTCCTTAATACTGCATGGTACAAAATCACCACACTTCCTGGACTGGAAAGCATGTTTTACTTAACCCTCCTGTTGTCCTCGGGTCAAATTTTACCCATTTTCAAAAAGTTTTTTATCAGAAATTTGGGTTTCCATCAACCAAATTGTCAAAAGAAATAACGTGGATGGTTCCATACAATGCTCTTCACAAGTGAAATAAATGATCAGTTCACTACTTTCATTGAATTTGGGTGTTTAATTGTAATAAAACCTTTTATAATCAAGAACAGTGTCGGTGGATTCCTCTTCATACAGCATCACTATTAAAAGTCACCACATATAGCCTTTGAATATTTTTTAATAAAAGAACATTGTAAAAAGCTTCCAAAAATGTCGAGGAAAAAAAAGCTTCCGAAACATGAGTATAAAAAACAACTAAAAACGTTTTTTTTTTTTTTTTAAGCGCAGAAGAAATCAACAGAAACATCCGAAGAAGTGACAAAAAAACTTGGAAAAAAGCTTAAAAAACGTCGGGAAAAGCAACAAAAGTGTCAGAAAAGACGACCAAGACGTTGAAAAAAAAAATGTTTTCATTTTAAATTTTGACCCAGAAAAACAAAAAGTTTCATGGTCGACGGGAAGACAACACAAGGGTTAAACATAATCTGGCAGCAGTTATGGTTCCTCCAGAATGGATTTGGCAGAACAAAAAAGCAGTAAAGAAGATCATATTTAGGAGATAGGGTTGTTTCTCCTCCAAAATATAGCCTATGCTGACTGGTGGCGGCGTGTGGCTCAGAGGTATAGGTTTCCTTTTGGTGTGTTGCTACGCACTTATTGGGTTTTTATATTTTATTTTATTGTTTTTTTGTTCAAAATAAAAATAAAGAAATAAAAGGTGACTTCTCTGGTAAGATACTTGTACTTTTACCCAAGTATTGCTTTCAAGTACTTTATACAAGACTGTTAGGCCGGCTGCACACTGGCTGCGTGGCGTGAGCGTGTCAGCTGCGTGGCGTGTCCATTTTTATTTCGGCTCCCATGTTAACACGTTAGAGTTTGCACACTGCCTGCATGACACGCACGTCTCAGGCGTGGCTCGAGCCACGCCGAAAACACGTGCATGCTAGAAATAGGACCGACGCCTATTTTTCACGTGACCCGCAAGTGTGTTTGCAGCGTAATAGAATAGAAAATAGAAAATAGAATACGAAAAGATGTTTATATGTCATTTTGACACAATACATTTGATGTTTGAAAGTCTCTAGGTTTTGACATAAATGCAGATATAAATGTAATTTTAAAAAAATTATCAATTTTCAAATATTGCACCTGTCAATACAGAACAAAATATTCTGTAGCCTATTTTGCTGTCAATACTACGTTGTCTTTGCTGTAATAAAATCTGTATATATTTATGTTTAACATGGTATTTCATTTTATCAATGGGAAACATACATGTGTACAGACAAGGCTAGCAGCAGCAGCGCTGCGTCAGACACCTTTCTGGTACGCAAAGACATAGAAAACGCCAAAGAGCCGCCTGACACGCAACAAAAACGGCACGCTCACGCCACGCCGGCAATGTGCACCCGGCCTTAGTGGGTATGGGTTCGAGCGGATAGAGTGACAGCAGTCTATATTCCTGACGTTCCACTTCTGGGATTGCTCCGTTGCCGACTGAAACTCCACCGGATTTCTTGTGTTGGCATTTTAAATTCCGGTTGATTTCTGAGGACTACGGTTAACTGCTCCTCAGATCTCTGCAGGGTAAATCCAGACAGCTAGCTAGACTATCTGTCCAATCTGAGTTTTCTGTTGCACGACTAAAACAACTTTTGAACGTACACATGTTCCACCAAAACAAGTTCCTTCCCGAGGCTATTTTGTAGCGGCACCCGCGGCTTGACAGTGGATGAGCTCAGAGCAGACAGGTGTTCAGGTGTTGGCAATCAGAGCAGAGAATACATTAGCAGTAAAGATGTCTATTGGAAGCAGTGTAGGTTTTGGTTCACTACCATTTTTCATCCCTGTTTAGCACATTGACAAAACATAGTCCGGCCATAATACTACTACTTTATTGTGTCAGTAATGCCGGCAGCTGTAATCCTGTGTCTTTGCCAATCACGGAAAATGCAATGGTACATTTATGGTCACTGTGTGTGCTGGTGTTTGGTGGAGCAGAGGGGGGGGCGGACCGGTTAATGCAAGAAAATGCACTTAAATGCATTTAAGTGAGCATGTGTATACATAACTGTGAATAAATGGATACAGCGCACTAGAAATTAGTAAATTTTTTACCCAGAAAGTGCATCCAAAACAAGTTCACCAATACACTGTGTGTGTGTGTGTGTGTGTGTGTGTGTGTGTGTGTGTGTGTGTGTGTGTGTGTGTGTGTGTCTGGTGAATTTTGCCTGCTGCAAAAACACAGGATTTTCACTAAGGAGAAACGTACATTTTGCAACCCCACCCACCATCTTTTCCTAAAACTGTCCTGTTCTTGTGTCGCCTGTCAGTTAAACGTACATCCTGACCCAGATCTTCAAAAAGTGACACCAAGAGTCCAGAGCAAGCACGTCTAAATATGATGCTAAACGAGACTTTTTGCGTCAATAACAAAATGCCAAAGGCACCTGACCAAGCGTCAATGGGAGTGAGAATGTGTAGCAACCATACAGCCTCACAGAGCAGCGACGATCCAGCTGTAGACTCTGGGTTCTTCACCAGTAAGTGAGAAAGCTAACAAGACGGAGTTATCACCTGAAAGACTGAGAATAATTATTTACATATTGGATTTATGGCTGTAAATACAACCATGGTGTAAACTGTGTCACTGCTTTGAACAGACTTTATTGGCAGTGTCAACCAGGGCAGGTGCCAAGCTACAAGCTGATCACTATCTTTCCGGAGCTCCAGCCACAGTAAATGTTCTGCTTTGTGTGTTTTATGATACTCCGCAACACAGATGGATATATATATAACATTTTAAAATGTTTAAGGACAGCTTCACATTGTTATCAGAGAAAGAGCCAAACACCCACACACCCCACAGGGCTTATCTTTACCTTTATTCCATAAATCTCTTTATTTTATTTGAATGTTTTGGAAATGAAGATGTGCAGAAAAGGTTTTAGGGCTGCGATCACTGGAGCAGCATACATTAGGCATGAGAAAGAGATGGAAGAGGAGGGCAGAAATGTAGTGGGTTCAACAGCAGGGCAACGACTCTCTTCCTATTCTCCATCACACACACACACACACACACACACACACACACACACACACACACCCTGGGGGCACGCAGCACAGCATGCCACCATGCATTAAGGTGTGGATGTGTGTTTGTGCGCAGATATACCAAATGAGCACCTTCTGGTTGCTCTGGCTCAGAGAGAAGCCAACATGGAGGGAGAGATGCACGCAGGAGAAAAAGGTGACAGCAGCAGAGAAGAAAACATGTCCACCTATGGAAATTTATGAAACTGCTCAATACGCACAGTTTTAGAATACATTTGATAGGTTCCATATATATAGTGTGTGCATATTTTTTAGGTAAGCTTTCATGTTATGTTTTTTATTGCTCTTTATGTGATGTTGTCTCTTTTTATCATTTTATGTTTTATTGCTCTTTATTTTTATTCATTTAATTTTACTTGAATTGATTATATTGCTTTTGTTCTTATTATTGGAAGGTTTTGCACACATTTTACTACAGCAGAACCCCAGAAATATTGGCCGTTGCCAGATTGTACCAAAAAGTGAAAAAAGTGAAAAAAGCAGCTTCTTATTTCTTGCAAGCAACAATCCATTTAGCCAGCTGTAAAGACACCTGTTGCTGCTTACACGGATCTTACCTTCATGAGTTGGTCAAAACATTCTCCAACTGACTTTTTAATATTTCAAGTTGACACATTTTGAAACGAGACCTCTGTTTACGGCTTTTAAATGTGCACTTGATGGCTACAGATATCGTGCTAAAAGACTGAGGCTATACATGTCCCGGGCAAAATGTCAGCATCCTCACCAGCTGATGATCCATGCAGAATACATGAACATTAACCAGCATTGTATATTGCAGTGTAGAAGAAACAGTTATGCCGTGTCATATAGTTCAAACATAACCCTGTTTTGCTGCTTAGCTTACATACTTGTTCACTTTAAACATTAGAAGAGAAAAGGCTTTTAGAACGACGACTAACTGATGTGTTTGGCAAATGTATACTATCTTGAGTAACATTGGCAGGGGTTGCTGGAGTGTAAAATTCGGATTAGGGGATAGGTAGAAAAACAAAACCTGTGTTCCAGTAAATCCACATCTTAGTTTGTAGACTATACATTTATATTTACAGTAACTGAGAATATATATAAAGATAATCACACACACACACACACATGCATGTCATAAAAGTTCACCCTCTCGCCAAGGCTAAACATGTGACGTCCCCTGTGTTGTCATGGTAACTTGTGAAAGACTGACACGCCTCCTAGCCAGCTCACTCTCTCTCTTTCTCCAACATTCTCGAGCCAATGAGTGTCTTCATTAGGTCGGAAATTGGGAGAAAAAAATGACAAACAATAACTGCCTGTGTGTGTGTGTGTGTGTGTGTGTGTGTGTGTGTGTGTGTGTGTGTGTGTGTGTGTGTGTGTGTGTGTGTGTGTGTGTGTGTGTGTGTGTGTGTGTGTCTATGTGTGTCTACCTCTCTCTACCTATCCGTCCTCCTCCCTTATCTCTCCTTCTCTCTATCCATTGTCGGGTCATTGTGAGGTCGAGAGGAAAAATGAGGCGCCTCTCTGCCACTGATGACAATCTCTCTCTCTCTCTCTCTCTCTCTCTCTCTCTCTCTCTCTCTCTCTCTCTCTCTCTCTCTCTCTCTTATCCATCACTCTCTGTGTGTCCTCCTGTCCCATGTATCTCCCATGTCTCCTCTCTCCTCCCTCTCTGATCTCTACTTCCTATATTTCTCATTCTTAGCTCTCCCTTACATTACATTTTCTTTATCCTTAAAGTTGCTTCAAACATAATGTATTTTCTTGTAGGGATAACCAAGATGATTTGAAAATTGAGGAAACATTTGATGTAATATTGTTTAATGGGTTTTACATGTGTAGAATTTAGACTGACCTGCTATAGAATTAACAGCAAAATAAAGCATCCCCAAGGCAGCCAACACTGGGTATCGGTACTCAACATCTTTAAGGTATTTACCGAAATAACCCAGCGCCGAGTAGAATTGTATCATCTCCAGTCAAACAATACCTGCATTCAATGGTTTTCTACCCAGATCTAGAAAAAAAGGATTATTATGGTTTTACTTGCAGCCAATCACCACAAGTGTTCTTCGATGTAGAGCCGCCTACACATGATCAGAGGTAAAAACGCGAGGTAGGGCACAGAGTATAGTGGAGGCACTTCAAAGGCAAAGCTCATTAAGTCATTGTAGGTCATCATGTGTAGGTGGCAGCTACAACCCATACCATCTGTAGTTTGGTGAAGTCAAGCGAGGTGTATTTCACAGAGTTGGCATTTCAGCGTGCCGAGATGGCACCAAAACGTTCAGAAGTTATTTAAACACTTTTAAAGCATTACATGGGACGGGTTGGTGGTGGCATTTTACACAACTGGATGCTTTCATTGTATCGATGGTATCAAATGAAGTAGAAAAAAGGTAACAAATAAAGTACACTATTGGTATTGGTATCACGTTAAGGGTAGTCTAAATCGACGACGATGCATTTAGGGGATTACTCCGGTGCCGCCTGAAGATCTGCCGGCTGTCCCTCATTTTCGGCCAGCTGTCCCTCACCTTCTGCTTTCTTTGTGTCGGCATTCTAAACTCCGGTGGATTTATATGGTTAACTGCTCCTCAGATCTCTGCAGGGTAAATCCAGACAGCTAGCTAGACTATCTGTCCAATCTGAGTTTTCTGTTGCACGACTAAAACAACCTTTGAACTTACACATGTTCCACCAAAACAAGTTCCTTCCAGAGGCTATTTTGCAGAGGCACCATTGCTCTGTCCGGCACAAGACGATTGTGATTGGTCTAAAGAAATTCCAGTGAAGTAGAGCACGTTTGTCTCCTATCCTGGAATGCTGTGTGGACTAGCCAGGCCCTTCTCCGCAGTGCAGTTGAGACCAGCACTGCAAGACTACTTTTAGGGTACTAGTATTGGTACTGGTATCGTTGTGGTATCATACTCTTTTTTTTTTTTAAACAAAACCAGCCCAAGTGAACAATATAAACTCTACAGTGGCTGCAGCCCATAAATATTTAAAGAGAGCTTGCACAGTTTTTACGCACTTTGCTATGCAACAAAGTAGTTGTTTGTGTTCACACACTGAAGGTAGAAGTTCCTCGGTGAACGTGGAAGTCACTCGATGGCGTTTTAAGCCCCCACTGTTGACTTCAAGGCAGTGCTGCAACTTTCGACTTCAAGGCACCTAACCCTAACCTTAACCCTAACCGTAACCTAAAGTCACTCTTGTAAGATGAGCATTTGCCAGACCTCAGAATGTACCTGTTGGTCTCACAACATTGTGGGTGGGTTCCATTTTTTGATTGCATTGTTATACTGTTCACAAACTGTTGGGCCTCGCCCAGATACGACGCACACCTCACACCCCCTCAGTGTAAAACGGAAAGTTTTAAGGCAACAAACTTGAATAAAATATTGACTGAAGTGATTTTTGGCGCTTTCACATCTATAGTTTGATGGACTCGGTGCGATTCTGGGGTAAAGTTGCAACATTGTTACATTTTTCATTTGTACTTTGTCAAACGCACCAAATACTGTAAACACACATCATGCTGTCGAGGCGGTCGCTTGTTTTTTGGACAGAATATCCGAAACTCGCCAACACATAGGTTTCAGAAATAACGGAGCAACACCAAATTTATAACATCTTGGGTTTTATGGTTCTGCTTTAGTGTTTTCTAATATTTTAGAAGAAGGTGAACAATGAGCAGCTGACAGACAGCAAGTGAAGGAGAGAGAGAGATGATGATGTCACACAGACCACCAGCGATTTGTGCTCAGAACATCTTATGGATCTGAAAGTTATCATCCCTTAAATTATATATAAGTCCGTAAATTGTGTGCAAAGTTGAAATTGCAGGTTAAGAAATGGACTGTTTTTGGTTCACTTCCTGTCTTTGGCTCGGATTGCATTCTGACCTGAAGTGAACCAAACTCTAATTCACTTGGAACCGAACCGAGATCCCCATTTTCAAGCGGACCAGAGTTCGTTTGTTTGATCCGCACCAGAATTCAGATGAGCTTTCACAAAAACCCAAACGAACCAGACTATCCAACCAAACGCTCCAGGGTTAATTTTAAATGGACCAAACGAGGTAGGTTTCACACTTGAGCTGTTTGGTTCATTTTAACCGGGCCCTGGAGCATTTCATTGGATAGTCCGGTTTGTTTAGGGTGGTGTGAAAGCTCATTCAAACTCTGGTGCGGATCAAACAACCAAACTCAGGTCCACTTGAAAACGGGGATCTTGGGTCGCTTCCAAGTGAACTAGAGTTCGGTTTCAACCCAAATATTGGAAGTGAAACAAAAAACCCTGCATGTAGACCTACTAGCCTGCACATGAGCCTTGCACAGTTCCACCATATCTATGTATATATGCATATCTATGTGTTTTACGCTGGTGTACATATGTTTTGGTACATTTTGTTTTGCTTTTAAAGTGCTATAAATGAAGTAAATTTGAAACTTTATGATTTGAGGGATGGTAACTTTTAAATCAATAACCTATTATGACTACACATCATCGTCTGTGTGACAACACATCATCATCTCTCTCTCATCAGGGCTGCCCTCTCTTTCACTCGCTGTCTGTCAGCTGCTCATTTGTCTTCTTCTAAAGAGACAGGGGTCTTTAACGTTTTTAGGCATGATACCCCTTAGCTAAAAGAGAGACTGAGTAGGGACCCCATACTACACACAGTATACTGTGTACAATTGAGGGGCATTTTAAACTGGGCCGAATGGATGAAAATAAATGGATTTGGTTTATACATCATGTTTTAACGTTAAATATACATCAGTACAGTTAATCCTTAAGTTTAACTGTATGGCAGCCATATTACCTTACCTTACCTAGTTTATTTTCAATGTGTAAAGCAATTATCGCCAATTTATCTTTGCTATTTATATGTTGGATTCATATTTTCATAAATAAACAGAATTTGGCGGCAGCCCTGCACTAATTCTGAGGACCCACTAGGGGTCACGGACCCCCTGTTAAAGATCTCTGTTCTAAAATATTAGTTACACTAAAGCAAAACCAGAAGCTCCAATCCGTTATAAATTTGGGGTTGCTCCATTATTTCTGAGACCAGGAAGCATCGGAGAGTTTAACTCAGATATTCTGTCCAATAGACCAGCGACCGTTTCCATCGTATGAGATTTGTTTACGTTTGGTGCGTTTTACAGCGCAGTGTGAACACCAACCTAACCAAATGAAAAATGCAACAATGCTGCAACTTTACCCCCGACTCTTCCGAACTATTGGTGTGAAAGCGACCTTAGCTTCATTTCCTAAGTTTATGCCTCGAGTTTATTCAACGTAGAATTTTAACATCTTGTTAATTTACTCCAAGTTGGAGTAACATATTATCTTCCATCATCTCAGCTTACAATTTTACTCTAAATTACCGTACCAAAGTAACCCTGTGTGCTGTACTCCCTAGAAAACAAATGAGCAAACAAATGATTTCAAGTTATTTTAATTTCATCATGTTTTGTAGCCCTCATGAAAGCTTATGCTGTTCCGTTAGCAGTCACAACAAGCCCAGAAACAATGTTCCCTGTAACAATACGACACTATGTCATTGTGTCTTACACAATTAGGGTATAGGAAGTTACTTCATCTTGGTTTGATTTTCATTTGATCAGAGAGAAAACCATTATTTTAAAAAAAGATACATAAGGGCCTCAATCATGTTACTTATTTTATATCAGGAAAAATGTATGTAATATTGACCGTGCAAAGGATAAAGTAGATTTCCCTGCATTCTCCAACTGTAGAACACAAGTTAACTGAACGTTCTCACTTTGTAGTTAACCGCAGATTAAGATTCAAAGTTATGAGGAATGAAACAAGAGATTAGGTTGATTTGAAGTCACAATTTCAATTTTTGGCAAGTTTGAAAGTGCTGACGGCTCTTTATGCCAAAGAATATAAGTTGGTAGTGCTTAAACTTCAGCATTGAACATATGCATGTAGACCATATCTGATATCCCAGAGTGTCACCTCTCTGCCCTCCTGCAGCTGCAGATGAACGAGCAGCTTCTTCTCTGCTGCAGCAGCTCGTTTATCTCCTTTCTTCTGTTCTTTCTCACAGTTTATCAGGACCTTTTCATGTTACTTTTGTTCTTACTCTGTAATGAATGTGAAGGTTCAAGTGTGTGTGTGTGTGTGTGTGTGTGTGTGTGTGTGTGTGTGTGTGTGTGTGTGTGTGTGTGTGTGTCTGTGTGTGTGTGTGTGTGTGTGTGTGTGTGTGTGTGTGTGTGTGTGTGTGTGTGTGTGTGTGTGTGTTGATTATAGAGACCCATATTTAATAATACCCACCATTACACATGTCAATATTCATAGCACCTCTGTCTCTGCACAATAATTGTGTGTGTGTGTGTGTGTGTGTGTGTGTGTGTGTGTGTGTGTGTGTGTGTGTGTGTCTGTGTGTGTGTGTGTGTGTGTGTGTGTGTGTGTGTGTGTTGTGGTGAGCTGATGGTGCAGATGATGTTTCAATGGTCAAACTGATTGTTAATATTGATCACACAGTTAGAGGTCACATATGTTCAATTGAGTGAGAATAATATGTTTGTGTGTGTGTGTGTGTGTGTGTGTGTGTGTGTGTGTGTGTGTGTGTGTGTGTGTGTGTGTGTGTGAGACACTCCATTTATATACTACCATACACCACTGCATTTGTTGTTATTGTACTCATATTCAGTTCCCATAGTTATGGCTTTATTATTAATAGCAGTATTATTATGGATATTGTTTTGTTATTCAACCAACATTTCAAGTTGAAACCGCTTTCAAACTTCAAGATGTTCGGCTTCTTTAGAAATGTTTTTTTTATTAATCAAATCTATCTCTTTCTTTGTTTCAACTTTACTTATTATGGAAGTGAATGGATGAGTCTTTCACACATTAATTCAGCTTCTTAATACCTTTAATAGTTTTTCTGTAATTGCATGTTAGGTTTTCTCAGATATTTATATTGTTGGGTGGAATAGAACATACAAACATAGACTTTGTGATAATGTGCACTCACACTTCAACAGACCCTCAAAGTGCTTCAACTACATCTCCCATGCAAATAATTAATATTTCAACACAGTTTAACCTGTTTAAAGTGTTTGCATCAGCAATTTCAATCGCAAGCATGCAGATTTTCCTCTGAATATTTTTGCCTCATGTAGTTTGGAGTTATTTTGCATTTACTTAGTTGTTAAGACAGTAGTTAATACGTATCCACATTGACCATACAGACTCTTCAATTGCTGCTTACGCATTAATGCATCACTAACAATAATCTATTACAATGTAATATTCTGAAAGGCTTTTTTTATTTTTATTTTTTACTTTTGCTCGTATTACTTCTGCACTTTCACTTAAGCAAAATGTTCAATGGATGATTGTGACTTATATTGTATTTTCCATTGGGGTTTTTCTACTTTGACTTAAATAAAGGATTTTAAGGCAACCCTCTACAGTTTATATCCCCTTTGTTGAAACCATGACTGTTTGTGAGCAAACACACTGCACATACTGCACCGCTGCACCCTCTGCTGCCAGAAAAATGACCCTACACCAATCTACTGTCAGTGTTTAGCAGTGCTATATACTGTATATCCAGTACATCATGTCGCCTGCAGACTGTGCTTTAACAGTCTTTTGTGTCAGATAAGAGTCATTTCATCTTCCACTGAGGAGCATGATGGAAATAAATCCCCATGCTTTCCTCTGGAGTCAAATATACAGTACATAAATTATCATATAGTATTTCCTAAACCAAATGAAATTCATGCATTTCCACACCGTTTAAGAAAGGCATTATATTATAGCGTTAACACTCAATTCAGGCTCTTTTATAGTGGTAAAATCCCCTGCTGATCCTCTGGTACTGTTACACACCTCAAGCAGTTATTTAGTGTTCAGCATTCTCACTGACTTTATTATCTCAAAGCAGAGCTTCCCACACACATTCACTTCTGCACATCAGCGTGCCTGCCTTGCTGTGGTGTTCAGCTTTCAATCAAAACTACTCAAAATGTTTTGAAAGGATAGACCCATCCTATAGACACAAATACAAAATTGCCGTGCAATTAATCAAATTTTGATCACAACTTCGATTTTGGCCCCTAACGATCACAACAGCAATGTAATCGAGAAAAACGATTATTTTGCACGTTTAGGTTTTGGAAGTTAAATCTTATTTTGTCTTTCAGTTCAATAAATGCAACATCTTTCCAAAAGTCAATGAGGAATTGTGTTAAATAATCATGACTTCAATATTTACCAAAATAATTGTGATTATGATTTTTTCCATAATGGAGCAGCCCTAACACACACACAGACAAAAACAGCATTACATAACATACACTACAGTTACACAGACACAGACAGCTCACTCACCCTCTCTCACCCACACCTCCAGCCCTCAGCTGTTATATGAGAACACTGGATACAACGACACTGAAGATAACTCAAAGACATGGTGTGCAGGCATGAAGAGTCGCTTAGCAGTAGCCTAGTGGTGATGGTGGTAAAAGTACTGTAGTTGCTAGTGGTGACAGAAGTGGTGTCTAACAGTATTTACTTTACATGTGAATTATGCTTGTGATGTTACAGGGATGTATCACCATAGAAAGGCAGTTAAACTGGCTCCCAAGCGCCATCTGGCAGTTAATAGCAGTACTGCAGCTACAATTTGTGAACATTCCCTGTAGGTATCAACAAATTGAATTAAGTGAGGTAAAAATGACAATCATTATTATTATTATAAATATTATGATAAAAAGAAGATATTATTCTGTTTGTGCTGTGAGACCAGTATTGGTATTAAAATCAACCTTGGGTTACAGTTCCACTGATACAAACCAATAGGTTGTTGAACTGGAGACCATGTGCTTTACTTTTAAGTCACCATTTCCCACAAAAACACCTATTTATTCCTTAAATTGTTCTGAAAGTACTGTGTACAATATAAAGGGGTGAATAAGTAATGCACCTCCATAAAGTTGAGGGACTCACAAGAGACAGATGGGGGAAAAAAAGAATGGTCAAAATCAAGCAGCATAGGCCGAGATATCCTGACTTTCATGGGGTCAAGACCCATAAATACTGGATCCTACATTCCCCACAATGCAAGTGGATGCAACTGTTTAGCCTCCTTCATCCCACTTCTTTCAAACCCCACGCTAATGCACATCATCTGTTAAAAACTTGAAATCTCAAGCCCAAGCTGAGACAATCCTGTTGACATCATCAGGGTTATTGTATCCTATGTAAAGCGTCTTTGAGGACTTCCGAAAGCCCTATATTAAGTATTGTATTATTATTAGTTTTATGGTAGGGGATGCAATGGCAACTTGTTAAAAACCTTACAGAAGACATTATACAATTTCATGACGAGTAAACTCAGTGGCCTGTGTAAAACCAGTGTAGTGTCCCTTTAATGGCACTTCAATTCTCTATGAAATGAATGTTATGAACCGTTGTTGACTAGTCAAACAGCCACAGCTGTTCTGTATATGTCATGTGCACCCTGTGACTGTGTACATATTCCACAGTATTTTATGATGCTTATTGTATGTACTGTATAAGTTTGTATTATTGTTCACCTGAAAATTCGCAATTGGCTATACTGTATCTCTGTATAATGCATCAGATTTAAAATGTTGAAATGTATGTTCATTATACATAGCCCCTGTTCAATAGATTTGTAAATAAATAAACTACTGCTATTACTGCTACTACTTTTGCTATTTACATTTTTCTGCTGCTACAATTACTTGCACTCCCATTAGTACTCTTATCTTTTATTGCTACAACTACAATTATTACTATTACTACAATTACTATAGAAGCATTATTTTTCCACCTTAAGATATACTGGCCCATGGCCAGAATGTATAAAGCCTCTCCCCTTTAAGAATGGTGTAGTGGCATACCCAAATGTCCCTAAGTATTGAAGTGCTAACACTTTGTCTATTAATGACTAAAGGTTTCCTAAACCAGTTAGAAGTCGCCAGCAGATGGCAGTGTTACATAAACAGAGGAAGGAGATACTTTCAGAGTCAACATGCTAAATCTATTTATTTATTTTATTCAACCTATAGAAACCCAGAAAACTTATTGAGATTAAAAATTTCAATGATTAAAAATTTCAATGAGTCACTCAAGAGTGTCCTGGCCAAGACGGGCTGCAGATTGTGTAATTGATTTAAAGCAGTGGGTGCAGCATACTTAAACACTTTTTTCCCAGTACGGACTTCAGGGACAGTAGACAATTATGTCCTGTACTTTTTTGTAGGATGTAAACCCATAAGAAGGAAGCAGTCCAAGAACAGCCTTAAGAAAAGTAGACCAACGGATAAGTCTACGGGTGGAGAAGGCCGACCATCCAACTCGGGCATTCAACGAACAATGGAAAGGGCTTTGTGTGGGCATTGTGAAGATGCATGCATATATACAACATAATCATAGTCCAGCACAGACATAAAGCTGTAACCTTTATAAACTTAAAAAAACAATAAAATTATCAAGTTCATGACATGAGGGTTCAAGCATCAATAAAATCAAATGTTAACATTATTCTTACCTAGGTTCACATCTATATCGATGATACAATTTTTATACATTTGAATGAGTTTTTAACTTTTATTTTTAGGTTGACCACTGCGATTGGATAAAATACAAACATTTACACTTACCACAAATGTCTTTATTCAACTTATTAAAGATTTGTATGAACACTATCCCAAATAGCATATCTCATATTGTCAAAAAGAACTATTATCACAAGGATTTCTTTTCTTCAATATATTGAAAAATAATGTTGGACACAATGAATGATAGGTAATCTGTGTGTGAAGCTATGATGACTAATGTAAAGCAGCCATTAAACATTAGCTTCTATCAGCAGTGCATTGTGAGTAGACATGTTTGCAGTGCTTACTTTATAACACTTAGGGGTCACTGCAGTCCCTACTGGAGATTCCCCCTTTTTGCTAAAAGGTACTTTTAGCATATTTATACAACGCACTAAAATCATTTTCTTTGACAATATTTTTTGGACTGAAAAGCAAAAGTTTAGGACAATTTTTAGGAACATTTCTTAGAAGTTTTACATATCACAGCCTAGATTTTGTGACGATGTAGACTTTGACCTTAAATCTGCACCTTTGTTGTTTGGCCACTAGATGGGGAGATTGTATGCATTTCATTCACCCAAAGACTCAACAGTACTGTCTTTTTGCCATATATTAGTTAACATTTTATTAATATTATAAGTAGTAGAATTGTGGTATTAAAAGGATGAATATACTTGCTGTATCACTGAAAACTTTAGCATTTATAAACTGGAAACATGTAATACATGTTTTTTTTAACACTCCTAATATATATATATATATATATATATATATATATATATATATATATATATATATATATAGATATAGATTTAGGTAAATCAATAAAAACAAACAAAATCAATCAATAAAATAAACATGGCAGTAACCATCAGACAAATATGTGGCAAGTGCAGCATGTAAAAGCTCAGAGGACTCAAAAGCACGACTCGGCTGCAGTGGTACTTAAAGGTCCCATGGCATGAAAATTTCACTTTATGAGGTTTTTTAGAATTAATATGAGTTCCCCCAGCCTGCCTATGGTCCCCCAGGGGCTAGAAATAGCAATAGGTGTAAACCGAGCCCTGGGTATCCTGCTCTGCCTTTGAGAAAATTAAAACTCAGATGGGCCAATCTGGAATCTTCCCTTTATGATGTCATAAGGGGAAAGGTTACCTCCCCTTTCTCTGCTTTGCCCACCCAGAGAATTTGGCCCGCCCATGAGAAAGAGAGAGACATCATGGCTTGCAAACAAGCAAAGTGGCTGTTGGTCAAGGCCATACCCCCACCCTCCACCTTGCCCACCCTCTCTCATCGTCAATAGCATTTAAAGCTACAGACACAGAAATGGCACGTCTTAAAGGGATATTTCACCGCTGGAAAGCTGAATATATCTTTAAATTGGGTCACTCCTGTAGTATAAATGTGAAAAAAAATTGAAATTGGTGCCTTCTAGGCCGAGAAAAGCCAGAAAATGTGTTTTTGGCTCATGTGGATGAAAGACACCAAATCCCAGAATGCACTTGCTTCGCTGCTCTGAGTCCACTCCCAAACCACGCCTACCGTTTACAGACAGATAGTGAGACGGTCAACTCAATTCAACTGTGTTTTATTGTCATTTCAACCATATAGCTACACGAAACAACGTTTCACCGTGGCTGTGTAGGAGCTCCACATAGTCTGACGAGAAAGCGGCAACCTCCATACCCAGTGAAAGTCACCATTTCTCGGTGACCGGGGGTCGGGGCTCTGCGGAGCTCCGGAGCTGCAAGCTAGGCTACACTTTCAGCATAACTCGTAAATCGTATATTTACAGTTTGAATTTAGTCACGCCACTTACATAACATATACCCCAATGTCTTATAAAGCTAACAATGGTGTTCGATTTCAATTTAATGACTTTTTGTGAACATTAGGGGTTTCGTTAGCTGCAACTGTCCCTCAAATCCTATGTGTACAGATAGCAGCCAGTTAGCTAGCTTCATTTTCGGCATAACTTTCGTATGTATATACAGTTTGAATTTTGTCACGCCACTTACATGACATATACCCCAAGGTCTTATAAAGCTAACAATGGTGTTCAATTTAATGACTTTTTGTGAGCAGTTGGGGTTTTGTTAGCTGCGACTGTCCCTCCAATGGACACACATGATATGCCCCGTAAAGTTCAGCTAACACATAGCTAGCTACTAGCATTAGTGCTTGGTAGACTGTATCACCGAGTATACAAATTTGCGTGTAATGTAGAATGTAACTGTTAAATACCGACCAAACTCCACCAGCAGTTAGCAGTTAGTTGGATACAAGCACCCCCATTTCTGCACCAGGCAGTCCGTGTTAACACAGCTCACCTCCACTAGCTAGTCTTACCAGGTGACAGAGCTAGTAGAGTAGCTACACCGGTAGCTGGATAGTCCGATACAGCAATTGTTTCCACAACAACAAAAACACAACAGTCTCTGAACTCGACAGTCGTTTTGGTTCGTGAAATTTCAAAATGCAAAAATTGTCATTTTAAGTCATCGGAAGATTTTTTTGCAGACCCACAATACAGAGATCTCCCCTCTCAGGGGGACATGAGGGAGGGAAGCACAGTCATTCAAAAATACTACCGTGTTTCTACTGATACAAAGCTTAATGCTAAATCGGTGAAGTATATCTTTAAGTAAAGCTCATTGTGGGACTGGCTCTAGAGGCTGTAATTCTGCACTTTCAGGAAAGAGACTTCAGATACAGCATTAGAGGACTACTAAGGCCTATATAAAAGTAACCAAAAAGCAGCATGTCATAGGACCTTTAACGCGTTTATTGTACACAGGTGAAGGTATCCAACAACACAAGGCAAAAGACCGCCTACTGACCAATCAATACTTGATTGATAACGGCGTCACTGTTCTTAGAAGATCAGGTGGAGCTCGGTGCGTGGCGAGAGAGAGGTGCACTCAGAAAAGTTAAAACATTTTTAGACCGACAACCCCGTTAACATTCCCTGATGGGTATTGTTATGAAAGATTTTCAGCGGAGGGAATTACGTATAGGCTATTTGTCGGCTTGTTGAGCCGTGTGTTGCCAATGCGCACATTGGTTTGAATTATGTTTTTATATTTTTTATTTGCTCTCACGATCGCTTACCACTGCCAGAGTTGCAACTGAAATAATAGGCTAAAGCAACGACAGTTTATGGAAAGCACAAGTGTAATTATGGTTAGATCTTGTGATAAAACTGTCAGGGTACAATAGGCGGACTCAAATGCACAACTCAGGACTCAAGGAAAAACAGGTAAGTGCAGTTTATTGTTCCAAGAACAATCAGGCAACAGTACAAAATCGGCAGGCAACAACGTAGTCAGGAAACAGGCAGAAGGTCTAGAAAACACTGGGAAATACAAACTAGTAAAAAACGCTGGAGAGTGAGTCACGCGAGGTTAGTCAACAATCTGGCACAGGTAAGTGAATGTGGTGAGTATTTATACTAGGGGAACAGGTGATGATGCTTACACACAGGTGAGACACATAAGAGATGGGAGGGTAATCACAGAGGCGGGAAAGTAGACGAAGACAGGAAGACAAGTGACTAGGAATCTATATAAACAGAGGATATCAAAATAAAACAGGAAGTCCAGAAAACAAAACATAAAATAAGATCGGAGCGGAGCTGAACATGACAAAAACTTAAGTGATATTAATAAGCGTTGTGATTTACACATCTACAGCGTCGGCTACTTTTTTGCCAGCTTTCTTCCTGTTTTAGGAAGCAGCGACTGAATTGCGTTTTGCCTGTAAAACCGTGTCTGTGTTCTTCATATTTATGTAGAATTATAATTTGCTCTTCTTATATAAAATATGCAGCTCTGGTAGATGTTTGAAATTGGTTGTGCTGTGCAAACCCCACCTCTTTTATATGAACGCGCGTGTCACTGGATTGGGAAACCCTGGGTTGATTGAACTAATTGTTAACCACCGTCGTGACACAGCTTATGCGGGACCGCGGTTGTTAGATTAGGTGAAGCCGGGTAACGGAAATAAATCCAGGACATGTTGATCTTCATTCGTAGTAGGCCTACAGGCCTCAGGGGTCCGTTTCAGAAAACAGGTTTAGTGAAAACTTTGAGTTTGTTAACCCTGAGATGAGGGAAACTGGGTTCTCTGTTTCAGAAAGGGAGGCAGTGAACCTAACCTGGTCGGGAGCAGGTTTTCTTCAATAAACCTTGAGTTTCTCTCAGTCTCCTCCCTCTGACACAGCGCTCATTCATTTCCTCATTCATGCATTCAGTCTGTATCAGGCACATTTTAGCGCAGTTTGTTATCTGCATGAATAAAAAAACTGTGTTGGTTTATTAACCATGTTAGGAAGACTATACATTTTTTTTCTCAAAACATGGCATTTCCTTTTGTCGATGATCCTGTTGATGAAGAAGTTGTATGACTTCGCAGGTGAGTTAAACATACGTCTGGAGATGATATTGAGGCCCCGACTATAGATGCATTTTCATTTCCAGATAACTTATTTGAGCGGTATCGTTTTTCTTCCCAGTCTATCAGTTATATAGCCTACCATAACCTTATCCGTCCTCATATCACTAACGTCATGCATCGTGGACATGCTCTTACATCCCAGCAGATTATTTGTGTCGCATTACATTTTTATGCTAACGGCAGTTTTCTTTACAACATTGGTGATGCGGAGCATTTTAGTAAAGCCACTGTAGCAAAGCGCCGTCAGAAGAATGTGACTTGCTCTGAAACGTGTTTTAAACGTTTTTGTAATGTTCCCTGGACACAAACCAGTAAGAGCCATTAAAAAGGTTAAAAAGGAGTTCCACAGTATTGCAGGTGAATGATGTAAACCCTTTGAAATAAAAGACTATGAATTATAATTCTGTTAATGATGGTGCTGCAGCCTCAGAATGGGATTAGTAGGCCTAGGACATTTTTTTGCCTGCAGGATTGCACCTAAATGAAATAGATTATAGGTTCAATACCATTTCACCAGTAATATTATAATTATGATTAAATATAGTATTAATACACTATATTGGAACATACGCATTTACTCTAGCAGCAATTTTCTCCCACGCAAATTCTCTCACTTTTGCAGTGGCCGCTGTGTTTCTTTTTTAACTAAATATATGTTCAAACTCGCTGTATGTGCGCATGAGTATTTTCGCCGACCAGTTTGTTTGTGGTTGTTACCATGGTGAATCGTAGTATCATGGCTCCATTATTGCTGCCTTTTTATAGTGGTGGTGCACACGCTTAACTCTGAGTGAACCTACTCAGAGAACTGCTCCACTGTAGCCTCTCCCTTTTACTCTCCAGCAGGTGTTTGTTGATCTTTATGGTGAGCGCAACCAGCGCATCCAGATCAGCAGGTAAGTCTAATGGGGCAAAGTGGCCTTTCATGGGGGCAGAGAGTCCACGTACAAAACTTGATGGTATAGTCCGCTACAGTAACTTGCCTCTTCCTGCTGCAGGCTGACCAGAGCTCAGGCAGCCTTTCTTCCAGGGGTAGCATGTTGGAAGATCTGTGTGAAGGTTTGGGTGAAAGACACAAATGGCAGACTTAAGGTTCCACTCTGCAGTCACCCACGCCTCAACCCAGCCAAGATAATGGAAGATAATGTACGCCATCCTCGCTAGATCAGTCGGATAGGCTGAAGCTTGCAGTTCAAAATGTAACTCACACTGCATCAGGAAGAATCTGCAATACCCGGGAATTTCTCCGGCCAGGCAAAGTGAGGAGACGCCGAAAGAGGAACAGACACCCCTGAAAAAACTCCCTCAGAAGACACAATATTTACAACGGGAGCAGGGCTAACTTCAGAGTTGAAGACAGCAGATGGATCTATCACAGATAATCGCTGAATCTGGGCAACAAGCTGGCTGATCTGCTCACGGACTCTGGCATTCTGGTTCTCCTGGTGATTAGCCATAGCAATGATCTTGTTCCTCAGGATGTTAAGCTGTTCCTCCTGCTGATGCAGTCGCTGACCCTGGGCACTGCTCTCACAGCCTCAGAGTTGGCTGAGTCTATTGTGGCCAGTTCGTACTGACACAAAGCACAGAGGACTCAAAAGCATGACTCTGCTGCAGTTGTGGTGTTTATTGTACAAAGTACAATCACAGGCAAAGCTATCCAAAAGCACAAGGCAAAAGACGTGGTCAATAAACAGGCTATGGTCAGAGAAAACACTGTGAATAAACACTATGATTAACGCTCAGGGACATGCACAGGTATGGGCTATTGTTGCCCGTTTGCCCTGACTGGCTTAGCTGCCCCTCTGGTGAAAGAGCCTTAATAAACTTTTCTTTCTTTTTTTGCCATTGTGGCTTATCAATACGATAATACGGCCATCATTACTAAAGTTAAATCAAATTAAATAGCTATATCATCCAAACTTGCCCTCAGGGATTCCCTCTGCCCCCAGTCACCTGACTTTGTTTAAGTCCTTCTGCCTTTACGTGAGTTTTTAAAGTTATGGAGCTAATGACAAATGCCATGTGAATGGTAACCAAAAAAATCCACTTCAGCTTTGAATAATGTGCAGCTTCAGCTTTTATTGTTTGCGTTGCACAGCATTGCCTTATTTTAACATAAAATGCTATGTTATCAACCAAAGCTAATGACAGCCTATGTTTCAGCAGGCTAACATAGCTACGTTACGTCCGTTACATTAGTGTGCCTTCTGTAGAGACGAGAGATGGTTTGGGCTCTTGAATCATGCTAGGTTATATGTTGTTTAAGTGAATATTTTACAAGAGTTTTCAACCCACAATCAGATGCCTTATTTTTGTTATGAGATGATAAATGAATGTCCCAATTGGTTAATGTAATTAACTTTGCATTTAAAAAAAATTATAGCCTAATTGTTATGATTTTGGACATTTCTGTTGCCCGTTTATAGATTTCTGTTGCTGTTTTTGTTGTTTATTCCAAATTGTGTATGTTTTGGTTAATTCCTGTGTTCTCTGTTCTCCCTCGTGTTGTATCAAGTTTCTGTGTTTAGTTGATTTCATGTTTCCTGTCAGTTTTTCCTGTTTTATTTTGATAGTCCTGTTTTCTGTCTTGTCTAGTCTAGTTTTACTTTCTGTTCTCCCGCCGTGTTGATTGTCCTGCCCCGCCCTAATGTGTTTCACCTGTTGTATCACCTGTCCCTCGTTTGTTCATTACCTCATGTATTTAACCCCTGTGTTCCCTTTGTTTCTTGTCAGATTGTTTTGCCTGCTTTTGCCTTTGTTTGTATCGCCGTGCTGTCAGTGTATCTTTTTTTATCCCGTTGCTGTGTGTTCATGTTCTTCCATGCATTTTTTTGTGAGTTTTTCCTGGTGATAGTTTTCCTGTGGTTTCTCCAGCCTCTGTGCTGTGTTTTTTTTGTTGCAATAAACCTCGTGTTAAAACCTTCTGCCTGCCTCTCCCTGCGTTTGGGTCCACTCTCCCCTGCTCCACGTCACACTAATGTTAGTTTTGTGTGCTTGAGAGAGCGAGAGATCTGCAACTTCACAGAGCTGGATTAAAACTGCCAGCAGGCCAGTTGTGAAAGAAGCATCTGATAACGTCAAGAAACCATCCTACGTTATTAATTTAATGTGAAGTAGGCCTATTTTATCAGAAGGATTTTCTTTAAGTTGGAGTAGGCTAATAACTCATTAAAAACAAATATTTTATTCATTATTTATTAATAATAAATGCACAACAATAGCCCCTCCAAATGTCTGTGCATGTTGTCACAAACCGGGCAACATTTCCTTAGCCAACTCTCCTGCAGCATACAGGAGATGCCTAAACCCATTTACATAGTCAATAAGGTTAATGGGCGGATCAGACTCCTTCCACCCATCCTTAAACACAATGGACCTCAGACAGTGTGGCAAAACACTAAATCATTTGGGTTAAACCCTGTTCTTTCCTGCACAACCTCCCTTGCAGCTAAAAGCAACCACGGCAGCCCCTCCTCCCAGTCCCCATCCAGTTCAGCGCAATATGCGTGTAAAAGAATTTTTAGTGTCTGGTGAAAATGCTCCAAAGCACCTTGACTCTGTGCGTGATAAGCTGACGAGTGGTTATGTCTGACACCTAATAGTTTTAACACTTGGGCCATCAGGTGGGAAGATAAGTTATACCCCTGGTCACTCTGAATGACTCTGGGGATGCCGAACACAGTGATAAATTGCGTCAGACCATTTACCACAGACCTTGCAGTTATTGTACGTAAAGGATAAGCTGCGGTGTGCCTGGCTCTTTGACACATAACAGTTAACAAATACTGGCTACCAGACCTCGCATGTGGTAGCGGTACTACACAATCAATGATTAGGTACTTAAATGGCTGACTGATGGCTAGAATCGGCTGCAGCGGAGCTGGTTTAATGACCTGGTTCAGCTTACCAGTCAGCTGACAAGTACTAAAGTTTTTGATATATAGACAGACATCCTTTTTCAGTCGAGGCCAGAAAAAATGGCGTAAAATCCTGTCATGTGTTTTCTGGACCCCCAAGTGTCCTGACCCATCATGAGCAAGCCGTAACACATGACTAAGGAACCGGCATGGAACTACAATTTGAAAAATGGGATCCCAAACAAAGTCCTCACCACGGGGCACCCACTTCCTAACCAAAATACATCCTGAAAAAAGTAGCCACTAGCAACATTTTTCACCTCACCGGCTGTCAGGACAGACCCAAACAGTTCCTCCAAGGATTGGTCAGCTCTTTGTTCCCTCTGCAGCTCACTGTGAGACACAGACAAAAGAAAACCAGGTAAACATGGTAAAACAGTCTCCACCTGCCCATTTGCTCCCTTTTAATCATCGCCCGTGTAACCGCACATGCAGAAAAAACTTCCGGAAAGTGCACAGCACTTTCATCAGGCTGTTCTGAGCTTGAAGGAGATGGAGTAACCACCAAAGGTGGTGATCCCACTTGCCCACACATGACTGCCAGCTAGGTCATTGGCCAAAATGATGTCCACCCCTTCCACAGGTAGTGCTGGTCTCACACCAATAGGCACCTCGCCCTGCATCACAATCTAGGTTCATCCTACGCACCGGAACAGGTAAGACCTTCATTCCCATTCCCAGCAAAAGGATTTTATCCTCAGTATAGTAGTGTCTTCTTCGAAAATGGCAAAATGGACTCCAGGACGTACGAGTTGACCGCACCAGTATCTCTCAAAATCTTGACAGGCACCTTAGTGTCCCTACCAGCCTGTGTTACAAATCCCTCCAAAACAAAAGGTTGAAAGGACTCACACCAGATTCTGCATGTTCACCAAGCAACCCTCCCTCAACCACAGAACCAGGAATGCTTGCAGCTAATGCAGCAGGTTTCACCCTCCCGCCTCCAGCATGCTGCTCCCTAGTCCTGAGCATAAGGCATTCTGACTTCCAGTGGCCTTCCTCACAGCAGTAATGGCACACATTCTCTAATTTTTCAGGCACTCCCCGGGAACCCTTACCTGAAAACCCCCCAAAATGAACAGGAAACTTACTTCCACCATCGTTGTGCACACCAGTCTCCAACACAGGCTCACCGGGCAAGCTTTTATGAATGAGCCATCAGCCAACCCAGCAGCCTCAGTGGCAGTTGTAACTTTACGCTCCACAAGGTATGTTGCAACTCAACTGGGCAGGGAGTTTTTAAACTGCTCCAAAATTATCAAATTGCACAAACTCTAAGTCATCAACATTAGAGGCCATACACCAACAACTGAAATTACTAGTCAGTTCACTCACAAACTCCATATGCATTTTTTCCCAGATCCTGAAACACTGCTGATATGCTTCTGGGACTCACTCATACGCCTTAAGTACAGCAGCCTTGACTGATTTATTATTTATGTTATCATTAGCTAAATATGCATACACTTTCTGTGCTTTCCCTGATAACACACTGCAACAGTAAAGTTTGTTCAGAATCTGACCAATTCCTTGCCTTTACAATGCGATCAAACAGAGAGAAAAACACATCTGGATCATTCTCATTGAACTTAGATAAGAGTCGCAAACTACTCACTACATCAGGAGGCCCCGACGATGAAGATGAAATTTCTTCCCCTTGCAAAACATCCTAAACTTACCCTATCTGACCAACTCCACCTTAGCAGCCTGCGTCCCCTGCCGTTCTAAAAGCTGGTCTTTAGTGCAGCGATCCAAAAAGCCCTTGTGTGGAGAATCAACAAAAGTTTCTATCCCTGCTATCATAAACTAGGTCTAAAAGCTCCAACAGAAGAGAAAGACCAAACAAAGAACCAGAACTACCAGAGTGGCCCAAGTCAACTAGTGCACAAGAGACCACTAACCAGTGTCTCACAAATTATTGTGGAACCCCCCTTCAAGCTAAACTGCCTATCCCAAACTAATCTACCTCACTGACCCCTATTCTTCATGCAGATTAGCAGTGGGCTATTTAAACACTTAAACCAGTAGCCTGGTTAGGCCCTCAGCAAGCTGGTTACTCACCTGACAGCTACGGATGTGTACCTGAACCGCACACCACACAAAAATAACAAACTAAAAAACAAACCAATATTGGTACAAAAAAACAGCCTCAAACGCATCAAAGTATCCCGGACGAGCCCCCACTTGTCATAAACCGGGCCGCACGGCCATGACAAAAAATAAGGAGATGCACTCAACAAAGCCAATTAACAAATAATGTATTAGTTTAAATCATAAAGCAAAAATAAACTTAAACTAACAGTGGAATGTGTAATCAATGAGTTCAGTAAGATGAGTGGGTGCATGAGTGAAATAATGTATGTGTAGTGTTGTATGGTGTAGCAGAACAAACCAAAAAGCAACCAAGGCCAGGATGATGGTGTGTCAGCAAGGAGGCACACAACTGAATCCAAAAGGCCTTTTCAAAAGTTCACTAGCTCATAGAGCATAGGTGTTGCCAGTGAAACAAATGAGCCCAGGATCTTCCACTCTAGTAACGACACCTTCTGCCACGACCACCTGCAGTACCTGCAAGGAAAGCAGCCACAAACAAAGAAACAAAGAAACAGGCAGACATGGCGGAGAGGGTCGTCACAACGTCCCTTTTAACGCAGGAATGTAAGACACAAGAGGTACTACAACAAACTGGCAAATGACATGACATAAGGTGAGTATATATACACTTGGGCAGGGGAGATAATTAGACACAGGTGACACACATTAGGGATGGGCATTTAATCACACAGGCGTGAAAAGAAGACAGGAAGACCTGCAACAGTGAGTTTCAATATAAAACAGGAAGTGTACACTGAATGTGAATAAAACAAAACATGACATAATCACGTGAGCTGAATGTGACAAAAACATAAGATACCATGCCTGGCATTAAAGACATGCAAATATTAATAGGCTAATGGATTCAAATTCTTAGAAGATGTTTAAAAGAAGATAATGATTTGGCACGATACCCTCTGGTGGAACAAGAAGAAGCAACTGCGTTTTGTACTAGTTTGAGCCTGTTGAGTGATTTCTGGTTTACACATTGCAGTAGTCCAGTTGTGAGGAACCACAGGTATATAGGACAACTTCTGCATCTTTAAAACTCCAAACTGGTCAAATCTCTGACATATTTATCAGATGATTAAATCAGGACTGGCTATGATTATCAAAACTTGGGCGAGAATCAATATGCCTTAATTTTTCACCACGTTATTAACAATGGAACCAATTTATGGCTTGATCTTTGCAAGCAGGGGCCAATAATAACCTATGTTTTACAGTATTTAATTGAATAAATGATGGTAGGAGGAAACCAGAGCATCCGGTGTGGGCCCACGTAAACACAGGGAGAAAATGCAAACTCCACACAGAAAGGCCATGCCCGGACTAGGGATCGAACCCTGACCTTCTTGCTGTGATGCTAAGACTCTTGAGCCACCCATCTGCTGAAATGTAACATTGCACATGAAGTGACTGAAGACCGGAACCACTGCGAGTAAAAAGAAAATAACATGGTCCTAGCATTGAACACTGGGGCACTGCAAGGCTGTATCTGTCACACCCTCCAGCTCTGTCTCCACTTCCACCTAGCCAACAGTCTCTCTCTTTGTCTTTCTCTTGTGTGTGTGTGTGTGTGTGTGTGTGTGTGTGTGTGTGTGTGTGTGTGTGTGTGTGTGTGTGTGTGTGTGTTTAATTGCAGGAATGGGGACAGGTGAGCAGGAGCAGGCAAACAGCTGCCACTAATCATGATTAGCCCTGCCATAAAGACCTGTTCAGACTAGGGCTGCACGATTTGGAGAAAAAGTCATATATCGATTGCGATTTACAATACTGCAATTGCGATATAATGGTATCAGAGAGTCTACTTGCTTGATTATCAAGAAAAATGCACAAAATACAAAAAAATTGAAATGTGTATTTCTCAACTAAAATGCTTTCATTTACACTACTGAAACACTCTCATATACACTACTGAAATGCTAGGATTTTACTTTCAATAGTGTATATGAGATTGTTTCAGTAGTGTGTGTGTGTGTGTGTGTGTGTGTGTGTGTGTGTGTGTGCAAACACTATATATATATATATATATATATATATATATATATATATATAATACAAATAATTCAGATTCATATTTAACGTCTGTAATGTGGAAATCCTGAGTTAGTGGGGTGCAGTCCTATTTTGGCATAGGCAGAGACTGTAGATAATGTTTCCGCAACGAGAGGCTTTAGTTTCAAGACTGCAGTTGCAGGACCCCTTTTAGCTCATTATCAGGTAAAATAAAGATGGAAGAAAATGCCACATACTAAATTAAATGAAGTTAACTGTTCACACAATACAGTAACATGAGCTATAAATTAGCTGGATACATGGCTAGCTCGAAGTTCGTTATTGTTTCCCGAAAATAATGGATTTAGACAACGGCAACACACTGGATGTTCCAGTGATTATCGTTGATCCAGACTGTTTACTGAAACGCTGGAGGGCTTTTAATTTGAAACAGATACAGGAAGTGTTAAGTTTGTATTACCAGCTGTTTTATGACAAAGAAAAATACACATACTGTATATCAAGATAATGAAAAAAATGTAAATGGGCACAGAATGACATCGCTATTCATGCACAGGTGCGACAGAGGGCTTGTGGATAAGTTCTTTTCAGTGCTGTGTTCATGTGCACATGGAATAAACCCATTAGCAATAGCCTTAGAGGGCGCAGCCTATAGGAAATAGAACTGCACAACGCATTCTCATTAATGGGTCGGTATGATACCATACAAGAATTTAAGCACACCAAAACGTATGATATCCTACGAAATCCGAAGACCGCCAGCTGGTCAAATGGCGCCGGATGGTCACGTGATGCCGGCTGGCTGCGAGCTTCATGACGCCAAGCGGCAGTTGCTTGTTTAAGCTGCTACAGAGCTTTGTGAAGCCGGCTACAGACCTCCGTTGTATCAGCGGTAGTTGGTGGTTCAGTTACCCGAAAATAGGTGACTTTGAGTCGGGTACAAAGCACTGCGAGCTGCCGGTCGTTTTTGGCAGTCATTGGGGTTAAATTTAGTCCACAAAATATGACTGTTTTGTCGCGATGAAAGTTACGATTAGGCACCAAACGACTAGTTAAGATTAGGGGTGGTACAGTTCATGAAAAAAACATCCGAACCGTTCGGTTCGCTTGTCTCGGTTCGGAGAGTGTGTGCGACGCACGGTTTGTCAGTACACTGTTAATGTGCACTCACCACTTACTGCCTTAGTGCCCACTTTTGAAATGTTAAAACACTTACCGGAAATGACGAGCGGGATGAGAGTGACGAACGCAACACATAGCAGCTGATTGGACGAACGCGTCATGTGAGTCTTGCTGCTCCCAAATTTCAAAACAGACTTTAATGGCGTCTCGTTCTGAATATGATCTCGTATTTTAAGAAAATAGTTCACCGAAATGTGTTTCTGAAAACATTTTAAGCGAGAAATAGGCCATACAGTTGCTGAATCTGTCTGTTTTTTTGATCGACAAAGGTCAGTTTAAAAGATTTTCGTCAGATTTTGAGAGGCGGCGAGCTGAGCCGACCGCTCCTCAAGTGGAGTGTGGAATGCTGCAGGTCACGTCACGTGTAGAAATGTCAAGTGGGAGAGAAAAGGAAGGTTGCCCGTCGTATAAGTCTGGTGTGTGGGAACATTTTGGATTTCATGTTACCTATGATGACAGCGGAAATAAAACAATAAATAGAACTGCCACTGTGTGCAAGCATTGTGCAACATGCATTCAATATGTTAATTTTAGCTATATATCATATGCTGAAGTATATTTCTGGAGTGTTAAAGATTAAAAGAAAAAATAACAAGAACCGTACAGAACCAAAAACCGTGACCCTAAAACCGTGATACGAACCGAACCGGGGTTTTGTGAACCGTGCCACCCCTAGTTAAGATTAGGAAAAATATTGTGGTTTGGATTAAAACACTCCTAAGTAACACACATTTCCTGGGCGAAAGACTTTAGTTTTCCACAGGAAGCGAACTCCGCTCCCTGGCTTGAAAGTCCTCTATGTTAATGCCCACCCCGACCTCCTAACGGCCAGCCGCGTTCTCATACAGCGGCCGTCAATGTAGTGAATACAGCAAAATGTGGAATGCTTCCGAATTACAGTGCTTAACTTTTCGTAGCTTTTTGAACGAATGGTTCATGAGAACAAGCTGAACTGTAGCCTTACAGCAAGCAGCCAACGACTTTTTGGCTGGACCGCAGGATCAGGCCTGTGACCTCAAAACTCGCTCTGTCACTGAGTAATAAAGTTCCACCATTGGTCGGAGTGAGTGTGATAACATGAGTGTTGGTGTTTCCTCATTGGCTGTTGCCTTTTAAAAATGTATTGGCATGACACAGGCTTTTACATCCACTATCGCCCATAGTAATTCTAATGTTTTCAACTGTTAGCCATTTTCAAATGTTTAAACCTGGCAGTGTTAACCTTACAGTAGTACTCAACACTGACTACTGTCAAACTCCTTTTAAAATCCTTTATTTTAAAGAACAGCCACCACAAAGTTAGACTTCAGCACCTCTTTTTAATGCACCAAGCAGAATATGGTGCTATAATACGTATTCAATGCACATAGCCTGGTGTGTCATACAGAAGGTAGGCTTGTCTTTCCTACTTTATTTAATATGACTGCTAGCAGTTAGTGTAAGCTAACTTAACTTATCTGCAGATGTTTCCTGATGTTGATACATTTTCAACGTCAACAGCATTTTGGCCGCTGGCAAACATTCTTTGCATTGCATGGTTATGTTGTACACTTCTCAGATTTTTGTATGAAATGTTTTTCCAGCACTCAAATGCCTTTTCATCCGTAGCCATACGTATACATACAACATATAGTCTATCTTTTTACAGAACATATTCAGATGTAACCCCCAATGTAATTGTGAAAATTTTCGTAGGTAGGCTAACTGTAATTTAATTACACATTTTTCCCAGTAACTGATTACAGTTACCTTTAGTTTGTAAATAAATTATGTAATGCCATTACTAGTTACTCCCCAATACTGTGTACTATACATGAAAAATTATTTCCATTTTTACTAGCCTAGGAGATGTAGTAACAGTAGTAACAGCAGCTGTTGGGTCAGATTACTTTGAAATGTCAGTTACTGAATACAAATTACATGGCATTTTTTGTAATTATAACGTAATATATGGGATTACAAAAAAAGTTATCTAATATTAGTACTTTTACTATATATAGGCCTATTATTTTTTTCTATATAGGCTAAACATCAAAACATTGTCATGCAAATAAAATAAATTTTGCATTTGGAGTTGAGGTCTTTGCAGATGACAGCAACTATTTTTGGCTTGCACAAATTGCAAGAGTGTTGACAGTGTGTAAGAACTCAACCTTTTTAGTTAAAGTGCTCATTATGCTCATTTTCAGGTTCATAATTGTATTTAGAGGTTGTATCAGAATAGGTTTATGTGGTTTAATTTACAGAAAACACCATATATTTGTTGTACTGCACATTGCTGCAGCTCCTCGTTTCACCCTGTGTGTTGAGCTCTCTGTTTTAGCTACAGAGTGAGACCTCTCACTTCTGTACCATTTTTGTTGGGAGTCGCACATGCGCAGTAAGTACTGCTAGCTTGTCAGTTGCAGAGTATGAGGGCGTGCCACGCTAGCAGCTAGGCGAGCATTATAACGTGTGTTACAAAGTGACGCTTGTTTGTCACGGAAGTAAAGGCTGGACTAGAATAGAGCTGTTTGGAGCAGTTTGTGAACAGTGTTTTCTGTTGGAGACGGTAAGTCCCTTTGGAGTGGACTTTGGGCTTTTTCACTTTGTAAACCTATAATGTGCACAAAAAGATATATAACACAATAAAGGAAAGGGGAAAAGCCAAAAAGCATAATATGAGCACTTTAAATTAAAGTTCAGAAGTATTAGTAACAAATGTATTCATAGTATCAAAAGTAAAAGTAAATATTATGCAGAACGATCCCTGTCATGGTTTATATATATATATATATATATATATATATATATATATATATATATATATATATATATATATATATATATATATATATATTGTAATTGTCACAGTTAATGTTTCCTGTTTTATTTTGAAAGTTCTCTGTTCTCCCTTGTGTTGTCTTGTTTACTTCCTGTTATTGATTTTCCCGCCTGTGTGATTACCTGTCCCCTCCCTAATGTGTTGCACCTGTGTCTCATTGTCCTCCCTGTCTTGTGTCTTTAAGTTCAGTCTTCCCCTCCCACCAGTGTGAGATTGTCTGTTCTTCTGTGTCAGCTTTTGAGGTTTTTTCCCTGTATTCCTAGTGTTCCTTATTACCTGTGTTTTTTTGACCATTGCCTGTTTCTGGACTTCTCCTTCTGCCTGTCGTTTTTGGACACCATTGCCCGTGAGTTTTCTTTGTGCTCAAAATAAACCTTTTTGGAATCTACCTACTTGAGTCGTGCACTATGGGTCCACTGCCTGTGTGAGCTCGACAGTAATATATTCCAACATTCATTTCTAAACAGAAAATAATTAATTCAGTTTTAAACATTTGTCTGCAATCCATGGACATGTGTGGCAATAAAGATGTAAACTGTTAAATTAGATGCTTATTTAAAAAAAAAAAAAACATGAAATAAAATATAATTCTACACTCATTTAGGTTTTTGGTTCTCTAATTTGCATATTGGATTCTGTGACAGAACCTTCACTATTATGATGATGTTGATGTCATAGTTAGTTCTCTGGGAGCTTCAGGTTCAGCTAGAGAATCTCTTATTTGGTATCTGGACTGCTCAGCTATACGACCCCTCTAATAAGACTTATTCGTTCACTGCGTTCAACAAACCCGTTTACTGTTGTTCTCTCGTTCCAAACTTGACTTCTCTTCAAAATGGACACCCACTTCATTCTTGAACAAGTCCAAAGAATGAGACCGTCCTCTTTCTCAGAGGAAGAGCGACACCGCTACAAAGCAGAAGTGAGTTTGTGTACATTTAAAGAACCGTTTATATTTACAGTATGTAACATTGTATAATATGGTATTTCTGTGAGCTGCTTCAAACTGCCGTACTCAGTCGAGAGTCTACTGTATGACGTAGAGTCTTGTGTAAGGTATCATTGAACTCAGCAGACACTTCCTTATTCATTGGGCATGGTTTGGTCCTCCCCCTATGCTTAAGCCACGCCCCCTTTCCTAAATGACAACCCATTTAGGGCAGAGTCTTATGTGAGGTTTCAATGAACTCAGCAGAGATTTCCTTTTTTATTGGTCATGGTATGACTCGCCCCCTAAGCTTTCGCCACGCCCCCTTTTATAATTAATGACCCGTTTGATGTAGACACTTGTGTGAGGTATCAGTGAACTCAGCAGAGACTTCCTTATTCATTGATGATGGTTTGGCCCGCCCCCTACACTTAAGCCATGCCCCCTTCATACGTGCTGAACCATCTAAGGTAGAGTCTTATGTCAGGTATCATTGAACTCAGCCGAGAGTTCCGTTTTCATTGGTCATGGTTTAGCCCGCCCCTGATGTTTCAGCCACGCCCCCTTTTACAGCTAATTAACTGTATGACGTAGAGTCTTGTGTAAGGTATCATTGAACTCAGCAGAGAGTTCCTTATTCATTGGTCATGGTTTGGCCCTCCCCCCCTATGCTTAAGCCACGTCCCCTTTCATAAATGCTGACCCATCTAAGGTAGAGTCTTGTGTGAGGTATCATTGAACTCAGCAGAGAGTTCCTTTTTAATTGGTGATGGTTTGACCCACCCCCTATGCTTTAGTCCATCGCTGCTTGCAGCTTTAATTAGGGCCCGAGCGCCGACAGCGGCAAAGGCCCTATTGGAACTGAAGGAATTATTATCATTATTATTTTCTGCAAGTAAATCGGATTTTTGATGGGCTTACCATATTCAAAAACTCACCAAAATTGGCGGGCGCATCAAGTCTGGTGAAAATTTATAAGGTGTCATTGAACTCAGCAGAGAGTTCCTTCTTCATTGGTGATGGTTTGGCCCGCCACCCTACGCTTAAGCCACGCCCCCTTTCATCTAAGGCAGAGTCTTTTGTCAAGTATCATTGAAATGATGCTGAGGCAAGTGATTATTGATGTGAACATATGGAAAATTACATTAGAAAGATTTTACAAATGTTTTAAAGTTGTAGAAATAACTTTTTGTTTTTGATAGCTTTCAGGAAATAATTGAGAGGACAGGGATTGATCATCTGTTCACAGCTGAACTAGTGAGTAAAATATAGGGGATCTTCAGACTTAAGAGCGATATTTAAATGTTAAATAGTTTAAATTGAGTCAGCTACAGTCCTGTTGAGACTAACTAAAGAGTGGTGTTGACAGGCCTGGACCAGAGCTCTTGGAGCTGGAACAGAGTGCTGCGGCGCTGGTACCAGAGGTGGTGGACACTGCTCTTAAGTTCCTCCTGGAAGAACCAGAGCGGGAAAACAAGAGTGAAGCCGCCAGTGCTGAGATTGACAAACTGCTGACTAACTCAGCATTTCCCTGCCTCTCTCGGTTTGGAAGACTTTCTAAAACTCTTCTGCTCTGGTTCTGGACCTAAGTCAGGCTCACCTTCAACTGTAAGAGGGACTTCTGGAGGAAAGGGAGGCTTCTCTTAAGGTCTTTTTCTTAGAGGAGCTGGAAGAGGGACTTGTGGAGGAGAGGAAGGCTTCGCCACGAGTCTCTCTTGAGGACATGACCACCATGTTAAGCCTAGCTGATGGGGACACATCTTGGGTCATACTGGAGACCATTGTGGCTGTCCACTTGGATAAGTTGGAAGAACTGCAGCAGGAGGAAGTGGAGGTATATGAGACACAGGACTTCCTGGTTCAGGACTGTGATAAGAAGAAGGGAGTGTATGCCTTTTTCTGTGGTTTGTGTAAGATGATGACATGTTGCTTTTGTGTTTAGACTAAGCAATAAATCACAGCACTCCCTTTGTAATATTGTAAATACATTCAATAAAAACTATTCATTCATCATTCTATCTGTAGTTATTATGTACTGTTTTTGCATAGGTGTCAAGTTTGAGTAATAATCCATTCAACATGCCTCATGAATGCACATGAAAACAAGGTAAATGTTACACAAATGGACATCGGTGTCCAAAAAAAATCCCTAATTTTCAACATGTATTCCAAAAACCTCAATGAAACACACAGGTATATACTGTACAATTGGTTTGATTCAGATAGCATCTTTTAAAATAATGTCATACTACTTGTCGGTCAGCATTTCATTCCATTGCTTACATACAGTAGGCCATATGCAACTAAAAAAATCAGCTGACTGGACAGATGTATTCATGTTTCATATGTGTTATGCATTTTAGCTCTGAATTTTAGAAAGCTAACGTTAAACACTGCTCTGGTTTGAATGGCCTACATTGCCACAAAGTTTGGATTACGACTTCCAACTGGTGTGTGTGTAGGTTCACAGGTTGGGATCGTCTATCACAGTTTGGAGTCAGTGAGTGCAGCAACAAATGGATGCTCCAGAAAAATACTTTAATTTAGCAAATAAGGCACACACAAAAACGTATTTGAATATAATTAATTTTTGTTCTGCACAAGCAATTACATGGATGTGCACAACAAATTGAAAATTGGACACGTTCTTGGAGACATTGAAGACTTTCTTGGGTTTCACATTTTTTAAGTCAAAGTAGTCTTTATCCATGACGTTGGTATTCACTTTTCAGCCGGATGTCCGTTACCTTCCGTTTTGTTTGTTGAAATTTTAAACTCCGGTGGATTTCTGAGGACTATGGTTAACTGCTCCTCAGATCTCTGCAGGGTAAATCCAGACAGCTAGCTAGACTCTGTCCAATCTGAGTTTTCTGTTGCACGACTAAAACAACTTTTGAACGTACACATGTTCCACCAAAACAAGTTCCTTCCTGAGGCTATTTTGCAGCGGCACCGCAGCTTTTCCCGGTGCCTAGCACCGCTAAGTGATTGGTTTAAAGAAATGCCAATAAACCACATCACGTTTTTCTCCCAACACAGAATGCTGTATGGACTAGCCAGACCCTCCTCCGCAGCGCTGTGCAGGAGGGTCTGGCAAAGCGAGACTAAAAGCCCAGACACACAGAGCCGACAGCCAAACGTCGGCAGAAAAGGCAGTTGAGCTGATCAGTCTCCCCAAATTGATCAAAAAGTGCCTCGGAACACACCAAAGCATCGAGACATAATATGTCTTCATAACAGCAGGCGGAGCTAATCTGTATTGTCGCCCAAAAATGAAAACCGGCAGCTGATTGGACGAAAGCGTCACGTGGGTCTTGATTCTCCGGAAATTCAAAGACAGACTGTCATGGCAGCTTGTTCAGAATCAAGGAGGTAAGCTTCGCTTCAAAGCTCAAACCTCCTATGGCGCCATTTTGATGCTACCAAACGATCACCTGACGTTAGCATGCCATTGACTGCCATTCATTTTGACGTCACTTTGACAGCAAATAACTTTACATCTAGAGTGTTTAAAGACTTTTTTTGTCCATTGTTTATTTCTAAAGAAACACGACAATGTATAAAAGGCTCCATTACCTTGTACCTCACATTTATGGCTCCGTAGCAGACGTTTTTATAAAAATAGGCTAATGATTGTCATAACCACGCAACTTACTGTCGCATAGTAGAGGAATTACCGTATAGTACAGGAGAAGCTCGCAGGTAGTTTCGACTTACATTAGCTGTTTAAGTTGAATTACTAATGTTAACTAGCATTTTAGTTAGCAATAATTAGCCTGTGTTCATGTTATCTCCTTACATATACCTACGCTCTCCGTCTCTGCAAGGTTGGGAATGATTGAGATTTCTCTTGGCACAACTACCAGAAGACTTCCAACTTTCAGACAGGTTGCTCACGTCACATCTACGTCGTCTCTCTCAGTTGGAGGCTGCGCAGTAACGCTCAGCGCTCACCAGAAAAGTGCTTCTAATATCCTTCACTGGTCTCCGTCCAGAGCAACGAGATCTGTTGGTCCATGTTATATACACTCTACGTTCAGAATACGTTCTCATATTGTACTAAAATAGTTCACCGAAACGTGTTTCTGAAAACATTTTAAGCGAGAAATAGGCCATGCAGTTGCTGAATCTGTCTTCATTTCAGATCAACAAAGGTCAGTTTAAAAGATTTTCGTCCGATTTTGAGAGACTCTAGTCAAGCTCATTCTGCTCCCTGTTTCCGGGTTAGCGCTCTACCAATCAGATGGGTCATTTGAGTCTGACTGCCGGCAGTGCCCGCCCTGCCGATTATACATGTCAAATCGGCCAAAATGAAGGACGACGGCCCCTCGGACACATGACAGCACGGAACACACCGAACAGACTCGAGTTGCTGACCTGGCCACACTGTCCAACGGCCGATTATCAGCTCTGTGTGTCTGGGCCTTTAAGTCGAAGTGATGGCGATATTGCCAGGAATGGAAGGCTTTTTGAAGGGACTGCTGCTTCTTGAACCTTCCATCTTGACTCAACATTGTCCTTTTTTCCTGCTACAAAGTGGAGTACTTGAAATCCCATATCTTCAGTTGTTGTAGCACCAAAGGTGGAAGATAACAGAATTCAACACAATTTACATTTACATAAATTTTACACTTTTACTCCACTACATTAAAAACTGTTTGTAGGCTACTCACCTATGTATATAGGCTATTTGATATGGGGTGTAGTTTGCTGAACTCAGTGTAGCCTACTGTATCTAGAAATATTTGCAGTCGTAAGGGGCAAAGACTTCATCTCCCACAAAACCTTGCCTTCCATACTATCCACTGACGTAACGTCCGGTAGTGCTGTTGGCGGGCAGAACGGGATCGGTGCTGGTTGTTAGCGACGCTGAGGCTATTGTGTTATTCAGTTGCACATTGAGAGAAAGTCGACCCAAAGCACGCCACACTCACTATTTGAGTAGTTGTGTGTATCCACTGGCGCGTCTTGGGCTTGCTACTCGCCTACAACAGACGGTCAAATAACGGTGTGTTCACTCGGGCCTATCGTAAGCCCATACAAGCGCTCCGAAGCATTCTCTGTAAAGGTAAGGCTCAGCTAGCAGCAGAGGGGAAACACGCCAGCCATGTTGCCTGTGGTTTTAGGGGGCTGGCCGCCTGGCTCGTCAGACTTTAATGAATTGCAATATATTGCGGACAGATCAGATTAAACTGAATTGTCCGAGCCTACTTTGGCATTCGTTTACTGTTTAGCTAATGCACTGGGCGAGGTACAGCATGCACAGGCATGCTATAAAAATTGTGTGCAGCTGGCTTCGACGCTGCTCATATGAAACTGGCAGATGGGCGTTGTGTGCCGTTACTGCAACTTGTAACGTTAGTTATACCAACCATTGTATTCTGGAATTGGGGTTTAATTGGCCCACATGTGTAGGCAGTTACTGCTGCTGCAGAGTGTATTTTCTGTGGAAGCAGTGTGCAAATCACGTTTGCTCTGGATACGTGGGGGGGGGGGGGGGCGTTTTTCTTCCCCGCTACCAAACCATGTTAACGTCAACGGCGTGTGGCGTAGAACCGCTCAGCAGACACACTATAGACTTAGCTAACAGTTAACGGCACATTGAGTAACGTTAGGCTTTTCCTAAAAAAAAAAAAAAATGTATAGACAGTATTACTCCCTCTCAGTCATCACGTATGACTCACTAAGTGAGTGGCGGTGTCTGTATTTTCTTATTTTGCTGTGTTTGAGGCGTTTTTGGGTGTCCGCCTGAATAAAAACGTAGCGACCAGGTGCCAGATCGTAAGCAGGCATCCAAGAGGAAGCAATGAAAATGGCGGACACAGCGCCGAAAAAAAACCCCGCAAATATAGCAAAGCGAAACGCCAAGCGGACAATGCTTGTTCCAAAACGAGAGTGAATCTGTTGCTGCGGAGCACCATACACTTAATTTAGCCGAGGAGGAGGGGTCAACTTTGAATGTTGTGTTTACAGACTGCAACAGACGAATCCAACTCATTCTGCCTGTATAGTGTTTGTGAGAGCCAGTCCTTTCTTTGAATGGCTCAGCTCTTATCTGGTGGTGACCCCTCCCCCTTCTTTCCCTGTACACTCGGGTTTCAGCTTTTTTGCTCCCCTGGCAAGCCTAACATGGCTTCCCCTTGGCTTTTGATCTGGGTTCGAATTGAAGTCTGCAGGTCTAACAGGAGTCTTTTAGTTTTTTTCCAATCAAATATTGAAGGACTTTGAAGTCTCCTGATAGGCCATTAGTCCAATTATTAAGCAGATCAGGTGTTAGCCAGATAAGACCAATCCTCATTAAATACTTTCTTTATCATAAATGTCATCATTAAAATTAAGTTTTTACTATGTCAGGTTTTTTTCATTGAGTCACGGTAGGCAACTGACTGTTTGTCCCTGATGTACACTACCGGTCAAAAGTTTGGGGTCAATTAGAAATTTAAATTCCACTGCATTATAGACAGAATGCCAGCTGAGATCAGTTGCATTGCTTTTTTTAAATCAGGGCAGCAGTTTTCAGATTACATTATGTGCTCACATAATTGCAAAAGGGTTTTCCAATGTTTTCTCAGTTAGCCTTTTAAAATGATATTGGATTAGTAAACAGAATGTGCTTTTGGAATAGAGCTGGGCAATATATCGATATATTGATATCGTGATATGAGACTAGATATCGTCTTAGATTTTGGATTTCATATTATGACATAAGTGTTACGGTGAAGTTTCTGAACTTACTAGAAGTTGTAAATGTTCTGTTATTTGACTTTACCCACTTAGTCATTGTATCCACATTACTGATGATTATACAAAATATTTTGTGAAAGCACCAAATGTCACCCCTACGATATCGTTGCGGTATGGATATCGAGGTATTTGGTCCAAAATATCGTGATATTTCATTTTCTTCATATCGCTTAGCCCTACTTTGGAACATTGGATGAATGGTTGTAGGGCTGCAATAACGAATCGATAAAATTTGATTATTAAAAAAGTTGGCAACAAATTTCATTATCGATTCGTTGTATCAATATGCCACTCAGTCGTGGAGATAAAAAAAAAATAGAGTTGAGCACAGAGCGGGGGTAGAGGAAATACGGAGAGAGACCAGAGAACTCATAACGTTGTTCTGAAACACATGGCGGAGGCAGAGAAATCGGTACAACCTAAGTCATCCAAGGTGATGATTCAGCACCTAAAATGTAAACATGTTGGATTCCTTGATGAGGAGGAAAGGAGTTCAACAGCAGGCTAAAGTCACTACGGAATCCTACTGTGTTTCCGTTTTGAAGTGAGGAACGTAACGTCCCTCCAGTAGCTCTTCTGGTGCTGGTGTGGTGTTTACTCGTTTTCCAGCATGACAAGCTAGCGTTAGCTCGTTAATAACAATAGTAAAGTTAGCAAGCTAGCGTTGGCTCGTTAATAACAGTAGTAAGGCAGGGGTGGTGTAATTTGCAAGACTAAAGACACGTTTTTATTCACTCACCTTTTTTTGGCCCATTAATTTTTCAATCTATTGTCATGTATATATTCTGTGCTTTGTCCCATATCAGTTATTGTTGACAAATATAGTTGTGTGTTGTACTTTTTAATTTCATTTTAAAGTTATTTTATAGCACTTTGTTATCTTAAGCTGTGTTTAAATGTGGTGTACAAATGAACTTAACTTGCACTTATTACAATTATGGTAATAATTTAATGAATAAGGTGTGTGTGTGTGTGTGTGTGTGTGTGTGTGTGTGTGTGTGTGTGTGTGTGTGTGTGTGTGTTGTCTGTAGTCTGTATCTGCTCTTTGGCTTACTTACCTTTACACAACTATTAACTAAAACAAGTATGTGTGTATTGAGTTGATGTAAATTAATGCTTTTTTTTTTTATCCGATTAATCGAAAAGATAATCAACAGATTAATCGATTATTAAAATAATCGTTAGTTGCAGCCCTAAATGGTTGCTGATAATGGGCAATGTAGATATTGCATTAAAGATATGCCACTTCTTTCTACAACAGTCGAGAAACACCCCCCTCCCCCCATTCATTCCTTTATTTAAATATTGGGGGGGGGCGGGCGATAGTAGGGGCAGTGTCATGTCACTCTTCTTTCAGTGTTTTCTTTTAGTTTCAACTTTCTGTTGTGGAGTGGAGGGGGAAAGGAGAGCGTGATTTACAAAAACGTCAGTCTTCTGGTCCCTACAGCCCGTTGCTTTGAAGCCTGGCATCACCACACAGCCAGCGTATGGTACTGTCTTTCGTGAGTTGTACCTGGAACTCCCAGACAGCAAGCATGTTTAGTTACGTCTGTTTTTCTCTGCCGTTATTGTTTTTCACAAAAAAAGGAGTTAAAGTTAACTGATGCTATAGAGGTCCGTTAAAACGAGCGCTATCAGAGCACACGTTAGGTTGTGATAGACGACGGCAGAGAGAAATAGACTCACTTGCGGTTTGGGAGTTCCAGGTGAAGTCGTGAAAGCCGCCGCCGTAGATGTACGGTAAAGCCAGAAGCTGAATGCGGTCAAGCTATACAGGGAGATGAGGGGCTATTCACTGTTTTTCCGTGCTGGTCGGTGGTGTTCTTCTTGAGCATTTAGTGGCAGTCTAGAACATTTTTAACATTAGGCGTATATACTGCCCCTGTCAGGTCTGGAAGGATTGCATCTCCCGGTACCTGGAAAAATGAGAACCGGCACGTTTTCAGAATTTTGGTACCAAGTTGGTACCGAAGTATAGGTTCTCGTGACATCTCTATTACTACGTCTGCAGAAATCCTGCAACGATTCCTCGAATAATTCGATTACAAAAAATCCTCGATGCAAAATAACTTGCCTCGAAGCTTCGTTAAATCAATGTTACTAACGTTGTATCGCTGACAGACGGTGTTTCCGCTACTGTCGCACACCAGACGGCTCAGTCTGCTGCTGGCGACACATGCCAGAGCGTAAATAGTGAGGGGGTAAGAGAAGAGACAGGCTGGAGGAAACGACAGAAAGTTTAGAATCACTTCAAACGTAATTAAAACTAAAACTCTGTACAGTGTGCCTACTGCAAAATCAAACTAGCTTACCACAATAATAGCACGACGTCCGTGCTTTAGCATCTCAACAGAAAACATGGAGTCTAACTTAATCATCCATTCCCCCCCCTCCCCTCTCTCGCTCTCTCTCGCTCTCCACGGAGAAACAGCTGATCAACGATCTAATAGCATAAGTGTAACAGAGCTGTGTGACATTATAATCAAATATATAAATGAAAATAGGTTAAGTATAACTAATATTTACATATAGGTCTAGTTTTGGTTGTTTAAAAACGCAAAAAAAAAATTACAATAAAAATAATATCCGATTAATCGATCGATAAAGTGCTAGATTAATCGATTACAAAAAGAATCGATAGCTGCAGCCCTAGTTCTAACCCTTGTATCATTATCTCTGTACGTTTCCCTGTATTATCTCCCTTTCCCTTGGGTCTACCAAAGGTGCCCTCAGCCCTCAGTCAAGCTGGCGACCGTAGCAGGAAAGAAGGGCAAGAAGGCCGAGGAGGAGGAGCAGCCTGCAGCACCTCCTGCAGCTGCAGCAGCAGAAGCAGCAGCGGCACCACCGGCACCAGCAGCAGCAGTAGCAGCCGCCACAGCAGCAGCTGCAGCAGAGGAGGAGGAAGAGGAGGAGTATGTGGTGGAGAAGGTTTTGGACCGCAGAGTGGTGAAGGGAAGAGTAGAGTTTCTGCTGAAATGGAAGGGGTTCTCAGAGTAAGTATGAGTCTATAATATTAATATTTGGTGTTCTTGGTCCTGAGATAGATGTATATTTCATTTACAAATTGCAAATAATCTACAGCATAAATTTCGGCGTTGTATCATGCCTTCAAAGTTGAAGGTTTGGTATTTTGACACTAGGTTGCAGACCCGTAAATAACTTTACAAAATGGCAGTAGAAAAAAGGAATAATACGAATTACCAATTAGAGTGAGGATTTATTGCCTAAAAACAAAGCCTGACAAGATTTTCTTCGGTCTGCGCGCACCTTTCCAGTGAGGATAACACATGGGAGCCGCAAGACAACCTGGACTGTCCTGACCTTATCGCCGAGTACATGCAGAAACACAAGGAGAAGGAGGAGAAAAAGAAGGAGGGCAAGAGGAAAGTTGTCAGTGAGGCCTCGGGAGACTCAGAGGAGCGAGGGAGCAAGAGGAAGAAGGAGGAGGTGAGCAAAGGAAAGAGGTTACTCCAGAATCTCGATATTAATAAATGCACACAGAGGGTTTCACATTTGTGAAACCCTATTTTAGGATTTATATATGATTGACTCTCGACATTGCTATATGCACATGCATATTCATACATGTAAAATAGTAGGGGTGCAACGGATCACCAAACTCACGGTTCGGTTAGGATTACGGTTTTGAGTCACAAATCGGATACATTTTTTGGATCAGCACAAAAAAGTGGGGAATTTAAATGATTTATTAAAAATGTAATAATAACATAACTTATTTCACCAGTAAATTGCTGTTAAACGACAAAAACGGACAAGAAAAGGGTATTTTACAATAACTTTGAATGCACCACAAGGTTTACCCGTTTCAAGTTAACGCAACATTTAGTCCCGTCTGTGTTGTTTTTCAGACAACAGCAGTGACCGTAGTGCTAGTTTGTGTCTTTTAGCTCATAGCTTTAGCGGCAGACTGTTGGACGTCCCGCTGTTGGAATCCTCTACCGTGAAATACAGTCACACTTTTACACCGTTTAGCTGTCAGCATTTTAACAGTGTTTAATCCAGCTACTATCTCACCTGCTACCAAGTTTACCTAGTCACATGCAGCAATGCTTCGGTTTCGGAGCATCAGAGAGCAGCGCGGGTGTTTTTAAGTGGCACTGAAATCCGCGTTACTGTTCCGTCTGGTAGATACCGCTCGTTTAGGCCATATTAGCACCGGATTTTACCATGCACCGTTCACGTGAACAATTGCCTGTATCTTTTCACGGCAACCCTCATATAGATTTATCAGCCTACTTTAAGTAACAGCGACAGTTTCACACTATTACTATGGTTACACTTTGCAATTGATCGGTGGTTCACATTAGGGCTGCACGATATGAGGAAACTATGAGATATGTGATATTAACAGATAAATAAACGGATATTAAAGTGAACTCAGTTCTGCTGCTTTCAGTATTCTGCTAAAATACAACAAATTGTTATTGAATTTAAAACAAATACAAGTAAATCATTTACAACGTTCTTTTATTGAACATTATTATTATAAATAATTATTTAAAATAATTATTTTTATATATATATACTCACTCACTCACTCTACCGGTCAAAAGTTTGGGGTCACTTATAAATTTCCATTCCAGACAGAATGCCAGCTGAGATCAGTTGCATTGTTTTTTTTAATCAGAGCAGCAGTTTTCAGATTACATTATGTGTTTACATAACTGCAAAAGGGTTCTCGACTGTTGTAGAAAGAAGTGGCTGAAGAAAGGCTTAAAATCCATGCTTTTTGGTCTAAATGTCATACCAAAAATTAAAGTGGTACAGCTCCCATATACTTTGACACTCTGGGGTGTGCCTGATATCATTGGAAAGGTGATTGATGTGTTTATGTATTTGAGAAGTGTTGTATTTTGTAGTTTTTTGCTTTTTTCTTTGCACTTTTCAAATGGAAATAAAAAAACGCACAGACATATCTGTAGAAAAAAATCATATGAAATCCATTTTGAGTCTTTTGGCTTAATTTTTTCTGTAGTAAACTGAGACGTGGCTAATGGCCTGTGTTGTCTGTCACTTGTCAGATGTGTTTACAGCAGTGTATTCTAATCATTTTACAGATGTATGACTTGGACAGAAATAAAAACCCTTCTTTCTAGTCTCTGTAACTCTGTCAGTAGGGCCTAGAATCACCCTGACATTTGTAACAAAAACTTGAGTGTTACCTTTCCAATGATATCAGGCACACCCCAGAGTGTCAAAGTATATGGGAGCTGTATCCCTTCTAATGTGGGCATGACGTTTAGACCAAAAAGCATGGATTTTAAGCGTTTCTTCAGCCACTTCTTTCTACAGTCGAGAATCCTTTTGCAGTTATGTAAACACATAATGTAGTCTGAAAACTGCTGCCCTGATTAAAAAAATAATGCAACTGATCTCAGCTTGTATTCTGTCTGGAATGGAGTGGAATGGACATTTCTAAACGTGTATGTATGTATTAGGGGTGGAACGGTACACTGAAGTCACGGTTTGGTTCATACCTCGGTTCAGACATCACGGTTCGGTACAATGGAGGGAAAAGCATAACAAAAATGCAGAAGGCAATTTTTTTTTATTGTGCATGTCTCAGGCTGTAGCTACCACCTAGTCTCTCCCTGAGCTAGCTGCAACAGCCTGAAGCATATAAAGTAAGATGTAAACAATAAGTAGGCTACCCCACATCATCTCCAGACTCCATCTGGAACTTGTCAACAAAATAAGACAATCAGCTAGTAGTGTGATATGGGAGACAAGTGCTGCTCTCATATGTGCACAGAGCAGGGGTGTTAAAAGAGCAGCTTCAGTTACACAGAGCAGTTGGCGAATTGTGGTGTTAGCTTCACACGCTAACAGCGGAGCTAGCAGCAAACGGTGAAGCTAACTGCGGAGCTAACAGCTAACGGCGGAAATAAAAGCGGAGCTAACAGCGGAGCAAACAGCAAAGCCAATGGCCCGGAAGCAGTTTGTGGTCGAGGCGAGAAGGGATACAGCTACGTCCGTTTTTGGTGGTATATGGAAGGGACTAGTTTGCTTCGTGTGGACTCACTGGACCCAGAGTGATAGCTCTGTCCCTAAGAAACGCGTATGTAACAGTAGTTCCACATTACATTAATTCGTTTGCACGCAAGTTTTATTTATTTTTATACTGTGTATTCTCCGTGTAAATTCATGTACCGAACCGTGACGCCCGTACCGTTTCGGTTCAATATGAATACATGTACCGTTCCACCCCTAGCATGTATGTATGTATGTATGTATGTATGTCTAAAAAAGAATGACAGTTACATTTTACTTTCGCAATATGTATATTGTGCCAGTTGATATTGCGATGACAATAAAAAAAATGATATATTGTGCAGCCCTAGTTCACATGCATTCCGGACCGTGATCCGTACGGACCACGGATCAACCGTTGTTCGTTACACCACTACGTAACAGTCATTCAGGTCAGGCAAATGACCTCAAAACGCATCACACTACAACTTTCTTTTGCTGCTTCATACAAAAGGAAAACTTGTACGGCTCTCATTTTCCATGACTAATCTTGTGTTTCCTATGAATTACTTACAGTACAGTCTAGGTAGGCCTGCCACAGTTTCAAAATGAACTGAAAAATGTTTTTTACAATTGGCTCACGGCCGCTCGATGTGGGAGGTTCCCCTCGTCTCTGCAACACTGGCCGCATTTCATCTGTTCACTGTTGACTTCATCACAACCGGCTGTAGGTCAGCTTGGACCAACTTTTGCAGTCTGCCACAATATCAACATTTGCCGCCACATATTGATTTTCTAATTTTGGAGTTGCGAGTCCGATCTCACTTTGTCTCCATTAACAAACACATTGGGTGTGTTTGAAAATAGTCACTTCGAGCACGACGCTCTTGGACCACAGAGATAAAACAAATTTAAAATGGGTCAATGTGACCTGAAGTCAACACGAGGGTTAACTGCTCGTTAATCGTTTTTTTCAACCTACTTTAGATCAAACTGACTGCTTTCTCATGGAAAACGTTCACCCCAACCTACATTTTTTGGGGATTTTGGCAGCAAAATCGATTTTGAATCGAATCGTGAGCTTAAAAATTGATATTGAATCATGACATTTTCTGAATCATGCACCCCTATGGATGAGTTTCACATTTATAAGCGATAACTATTTTTTTTGTGTGCATTAAACAATATTCTTGTTTTAAAGAGTAATTTATATATAAATCTGGAAATACATTTGTGAATCCTTTTGTGTGCATTCGTTAATATTGAGACTGATCTGACTCCATAGACCTCAGCCAGACCAAAGAACAAATGAACACTTTTGTAACTAATCATATACAAAGTATACACACAGGTGCTTTTAATGATCATTGCAGCATTATCTCCTACCTGTCTGTTTTTTCTTCTTTGGTCATGTACTTTCTGTCTGCAGGGTGAGAAGGCCCGAGGTTTTGGCAGAGGTCTGCAGCCGGAGAGGATTATTGGAGCGACAGACTCCAGTGGAGAGCTGATGTTCCTCATGAAGTGGTGGGTCTACACTGTCAGTTTATGAAGGTCCAGTGAGATGGCTTTAATAAATGAACAAGTGTAGTCCCTGTTGAAAAACGCACCTGTTGGGAACGGGCCGATTGCTTGGCCTCCAGTATTGCCTGCTCGGCAAACAACTTTACACTCGACGGCGCACTTCCGTGGGTCCTGAGCAATAAACTGCCATGACATAGTTGCGTTCCCTTAGCTTGAAAAGTCTTGAGTTTGCAACAATGTAGCATTTCCGGTCTCTCTTTCTTTACTGTACTTAATTGTACTGTCGCGAGCAACGGAGAGCGAGCTGTACCCAACATGCTGTTCAGCAGTGTAAAGGTGAAAGGGGTCCCCTCTCAATTCACAACAGAATAGTGTTTTCTTACTTCCATTGCTTTGTTTACATTCATTTTCAACCACAACCACACAGCTACAAATGCAAATCAACAGAAAACCCTGAAATTAAACATTATTTAACAAGTGTATTGAAGCGGCTCTGTTGTACAGGCTGACCGTGCTCAGTAGCTCACTGACGGCATGTTTGAAAGCACAGCCGAAACGATGTCATAAACGAAGTAACATTAGTTGCTAACAGCATTCTTAACTTTGCCAAACGGTGATGTCACTACTTGTTAGGCAGTTTATAAGCATCCTGTTTCTTGCGGATTTCCCCGTTAATGAGAATACAGCTATTAGAAGTTAACATGAAGTCGAAGCGGACTCTGACAGCTGAAGGGCAGCAAACATTCACAAGCTAACGTTAATTAATGATCAGAGAGAGAGAGAGAGAGAGAGAGAGAGAGAGAGAGAGAGAGAGAGAGAGAGAGAGAGAGAGATTTATTGATAAAGCGCCTAAAGCAGTGGTTCCCAATTGGTCTAGCCTCAAGGGCCCAAAGTCTTCCTTAGACATCAGGAAATGGTGCTAAAAGTTCTTGGCTAAGAGTTGCCTCTTCAAACCTATTCACAAAGCTACTAAAACTTACTAAATAACTGAGCGAGAGTGAGGGACAAATCAAAGCGTGCACAGAGCAGCTACAGTCACCCAAAATCTCTGCCTGTCATCACACTTCAGGCATGTGCGCATCGACACGTTAAGTCACTGCGTGAAGTGTAGAGAAAAAAAATGGGCAGAACACCGGCCGATATCGAGTACCAATCCGATACCAGTGTTTAATTAATGAGCTGTATGACTCACTGTGAGGAAGTGATTGGGATCGTGTGTGTGTGTGTGTGTGTGTGTGTGTGGCAACATCGTTTATAACGTGCACCATGAGTTTACAAGGGGCATCTTCTTTTACATCGTTTCGTCTGACGAAACGGACCAGGTGGCAGGCATTAAGTAAAAAATTTAGAAATGGCCAATATTCTCGCTGATGGTATCGTTTGCTTATGTAGATCATATAGAGGCATCAGTATTAAATTGATGGTTTCATAACCAGTTAAAAACTCCTTGTAGTAACTTTAATGCTGCAGGCAGTCCTGCCTACCTGGAGCAGATGACCAATCATAGAAGGCCGGCTCGGTGAAACTGTTGAAACCAGTGTTCAGGACAGTGGGAAATCTAATTGTTTTAGCTCACGGGGATTTCTCTGAAACACGTTTACCTCATTTTATGACGCTCTGGCCACATTTAACATGAAAATCCAACATACCATTATAGATGTGACATGAAATACAGAAAAGCATAATAGTTCACCTTTAATTGAGGCTTAAACCTTCAGTTTGTGTCAATTGTTGATGGAAATAAATGGTGAAGAGCCCATTGTCTAAAACTCCTTTTCTTTTCTTCCTTTTACCTACCTCTGCATCACTTCCTCCACTATTGTTTAAATTTTTTGTCCTCCCTTTTCCCCCCTCTCTCTACTCTTTGTCATATGTATCTCCCTTTATCCTGCTCTCTCCTCCCATTTATACTTTTTCTCTTGAATTTAAATGAACAGGAAGAACTCGGACGAGGCCGACCTGGTCCCAGCCAAGGAGGCCAACGTCAAATGTCCCCAGGTGGTCATCTCTTTCTATGAGGAACGCCTCACCTGGCACTCCTACCCCACAGAGGAGGAGGAGAAGAAAGAGGAGGAGAAAAAAGACTAGATGAGTGGTGGTGGTGGAGGAGGAGGTGCAAAGAGGAAAAGAAAGGAGGGTGCAGGGTGGGAAATCAACTATTTGCTGGTGAACTGTTAATTGCTGGCATTTGATTCTGGCAGCCACTTTGGCAGCGAGAGTGGAGAAAATCCAGATCGTTGGGATTGAACTGCCAATGTAGTTGACAGAGGAAAGTCGTTTGTTTTCCTGCCCTGGAAGGAGACTGGAGTCCTTTCCTCAAAAGATGTTCCCACCAGTATCTTGACTGAAAATGTAATTTTTGTTTTTAAGAGGTATGTTGAAACTTAGTCTCTCTCTTTTTAATGTTTTTCCCTCATCAAGAACATGTCACCTTATGGGAAATGGTGCCTTTCTTCTGCTAGTATTCCTCCTTGGCGTCCCAAGCTGAATATTAAACTAAATACAGTGAAAAATGACTATAAAAGTATTTGTCCCCCACATTTGGTGACAGGTGCCTGGTGTTGGAAACACAAGGTTACAACGGAAGCTGTCGAGCTACCTCTTTAACATGTGTGAAGTAAGCTGAATGTTTGGCCGTGGCTGGCAGGTTTGTCTCTCCTCCCAATCGCCAATCCTCATTTATCTAGGAGACCATACACTTCCCATCATGCTTTGCCAGGATACATTGGAGGGAACTTCTTTTGGAAGGGAATGAAGTGAGGCAGGGTATTATGGAGGAGGGAAAGAATGGACAGAAACCATTTGTCTGTTTCAGTATCGGTTCTCTTTGTGCCACCTGCATTCTCATTGTTTTCTATGTTCTTTTAATTGAAATTCTCAAACGCCAAACAACTGTACATTTCCCTTTTTGACGTGGGCAGTTTTGACAGAGATGAGTTGCATCTATATGAAAAGGCTTTGTCCTTGCATGTCCTACCAGCCAATGTGGCAGCCAACCAGCCAGTGTTTAAATGCCCCAAGCTTGTAATTTGCTTCCTGGTCAATTATTTTGTTAAAACTAATGAACAAGTCTGTATTTGATCCCTATCAATATACCACAACGATTAGTTGAGGTTTTGTGCTCATTTGATGGAGGTTCAGAGGCAGACTTGTAGCTTTTCTGTGAATGTAGAACTGTCGATCCGCCGTGTTTCGTGTGACACAATCGTGTGTATAAATCAGGACATTGTACTCTCCTAATGCGTTTTGAGAAAGTCTTGCTATTTTCTTGAATACAGTCAGGACAGCAGTTAATCATATGGCACAAGTAAGCAACTTACCAGCCATTGTCACTTGTTGACTAGGCAGTATTTGTCTAGTAGGAAGCCACCAGGGCTGGAAGCAAAATGACAACTTACAGAAGGAATGATGCTATGTAAGTGTACAGACTCCAGTTAATTTTCTGTCAGCGGTGGCTGTTTTGACTCCAAACTTCTCATGCTATTTCAGCAGTTTTATCGAATCGGTTTTTAATGGAACCAAGGCTGGTTGGATACCTGCCAACTTGGCTGGAAGGGTAAAATCAGCATCTGTCAGGTTGTAATTTTCCACACTGATGGTGACGGGCACACTGGATGACATTGGGCGAAGAGTTGCCTGCTTGAAAAAGCTGAGAGATGCCCTTTAACTTGTAGATTATGGGGGCCAAGCGTCGGGAATCAGCTGAGAATGATTCACGCACAAACGCATCCTACAACTAGACTCTGCCACGCTTTAAATCTGCATGTTTCCACTTCCAAACACATGTTGACGGTGTGTTCAGCACAGAGATCAGCGGTGTGGTTCTGGAGTGAAACCCTGCAGGCTCTCTGCCTTTCTTTATAGTTTTCTTATCCCTGATGTGAACTTACCAGAGCACCGCTGTCCTGCTAAAGTATATTTTTTTTAATCCATTGCTTCTGGAAATCAGATACAGGGTTTTGTAAAAGCAAGCCAGATTTAACGTGCCCCTTTTTATTTACACGGTGAACTTTTGTTTAGGACACCAAATTTGCGAGAGTAGGTACACAATGCATGCTTAATATATTGAGCTGCTGTTGCAAGCTTTTCTGATGGGCGTTCATCGAACATGTTTTTCTGTCCCCCCTCCCAGTTTGAACCAAAAGTGAACTCTCACATTAACATGAGTTGGGCAAGAAAACTATCAGTGTGGGAAATTGACAACACGTGTGTTGGGAAATTGTCAGCTGTAGTTTGTACATTCATCTACTCTGCAGCCATGTTGGCAGGGAACCATGTTTGGTTAACGGTGAAAGTGGCCTGTTAATTCTCCTGCCACTTTGGCTGCTAGGTGGAGGTTTCCTGAGGAGACCGCAACTCTGTAGATAACATGCTCCATAACTTACCACAGCTGGGTTTTTACTGCTAATGGAGGAGATGATTGAGAGTACGTTTTAAAATCATAGTCTTTTCAACTCTCTTGTTTTTAAACATTCACACACACTCAGCTACATGCGTGTGTTTTCTAGGCTTTTTATTTTATTTTAGCTTGTGCTGCCCGGGCAACACTCAAGACATGATTCAGCACACTTGAGAGTATTTCTTGGTTCCTCTTGCTTGCAGACCATCCTATGTTTAACATGTGATATTTGCATAATCAAACCGGAGAGAACTTTTGAATTCAGCATGATTAACATGGCCGCTTCATATGGGAGTTCTTTCTCTGCTGCCTGATGTTTCTCAGCGTTTTATGTGTTGATTGTAGCCCGGCCGTGCTTATTTCTTTGTATACTGTATTAAAAGCTAGCATAGTAGCTTCCTCTGTTAGCAGACCCGGGTTAGTGAGTGCATCCCCCTAGCAGAACGGTATTCTAATTTCCAGTGGACATTGTCTCTCTGCTTCACCTCGTACTGCATTATGTCACAATTTGCCAACACTGCAACATTTTAATATTTTCCTTTTCTTACAATCCCCAGTGACATGCTATGAAAGACATTTACAAACTCATAAAGCAGCAAGCTGCATTAAAAAAAAACGTTTTTGAAATGAGTATCCACAGGTTGTGTAACCATGTCAAAATTCATCGAAGTACTTTATACAAAAAGAAATGGACACACTTGATTTTTTTTTGTACCCGTACTTGTCTTCTTCAGACGCTGTGTTAATGTGTAGGACCATTTTTTCTTTTTCAAAGTAAGTTGGCCCAGCTGTAAATAGTTTTTAGCATTTGAAGTCAAACCTCTCTGCCTCTAAAATAGCTGTGCTAATGCTGTCACTACTGTATGTCAGTATCTCTTTGCTGGGTCTAAGCCTACCCTTTCTATTTGTCTGTTTTAACAATATTAAATATATTATTCAGTGAAGTTCTGAAAGGACTTCTGGCCTTTGGGATATTCTTATTTCTTCACCATATACATCAGTATTATGAGTACAATGTCCTGCACCCTGACTGCCTTCTGTTATACTTCACCATTGACAGGAAGGGGTTGAATTGGTTTCACCTGGGTCTGCTAGTTAGCTTTTCTATATTGTCCCTGAAATGTTTCTCTGTATTTAGCAGATTAGCTTGTGTTGTCCTGTTGCATGTTTATTGGTTTCCCTTGAAATTACTGTCATGGCGAATCTACTTTTGTCTGTTTTGGAAAATAAAGGGTTTTCGTTTTCGTAACTGTACTTCTTAATTAGTCCTTTTTTGGTTTTAATAGCACAATAGGACATAGGTAACTAACACAGATGTATGGGTCTGTATTTAGAAAGCTGTGTGATGGCTAAAACCAATGTTGGCCTATATTTAGCCTTTTTTTATTGTTGTTGTTGGTAAGAGTCTGGATTAACGGCAGTACATTTCCAGGATGCGTCGGATTCTACCACCTTCCCATCTCTGTGTGTTGCCGTCCTCCAAATCCCTTCGCTACTGAATACAACAAACTTTAAGCTAGCAAGCTACACGCTGAAAATGGCCTGCTTGGTTCTTTCAGTGAATGATTGTACAGAAAAATACTTTGCACGTCTACAACGTGAGACAGGTGTGTCGGAGGGGGACAAGCAGGACAAAAGTTGCAAAGAAACTCCCGCACGCTTTAACTTGCAAGAAATATATGAAGTTTAATAGTGGGCAACGTCTCAGTACTAGACCATCTTCAGGCAAATGGTGTTACATCCTGAGAAGCCGTCTTTTGTAGGAGGGGACTGTTGTGCAACAATCGCCAACTTCCACATGAAATCAGGGATATATACATAACATTCATTCACATATCCATTACTATAGATAGAGCTTCAACTAATACAACACTAGTAACCATAATATATATCATACCAGAGCATTCTATAGTAGATGGATGTCGATTTCTGTCAAATGAATGCACACCAAAGCATATATAATGCATTCATAGACTCAAGTTTCCAAAACCTCCTGGTATCTTATCCATTAATACATAGGAAAAATATCTCAAACGCACGAGTCCTCGCAACAAAATCAAAGGGCTTGATGAATGATTGTAAACATTTACAAAGAATATGTTTACAGCATTTTCTCTCTAAGTGGGATGTTTTGGGAGTGATTGGTGGGATTGCTGTGGACGAAGTACACACGGAGATACCAGTGGTAAGAGCCAGTGATGTTTAACCCTTGTGTTGTCCTCGGGTCAAATTTGACCTGTTTACAGTGTTCTTGCAGGTAAAATGAATGATTACTTTCACTGAATGGTGTTTTATTCAATTTTAAAGCATTCAAAAACTTTTTTTTTTTTTTAAAGGTTATAAAACAGTTTTCCAGACTAAACTTTGACATAAACCAGTCTGTGATTTTACTCAACATCTTCTGAACTAAACTATTAGTCACTCAAAAATGAGGTAATATGTCATTTAAATAAGGTTTATTGACCATGAATTTAAAAAAAAAAAAAAAAAACACGTAGAAAAAAGTGACAAAATGCTTTTTGTCACTAAATGGGTTACTTTTCATAACATCTCTCAATGCAAATCAAACCAGCTATTAGGCTAACTGAAAAAACCATGCCAATCTCTAGGTATGGTGAAGGGGATGTGATGATGTGGGGCTATTTTAATTCCAAAGGCCAAGGGAACTTTATCAGGATGCATCCTGGATCCATGAAATAACTGGCCTTTAAAAATAAAAATCTGCCTGCCTCTATGGGAATTTAACATAGGTGTGTACTCACTTATGCCCCCTGTATTTTAAGGAAGAACATTTATTTATTCACGATACATTATTCATTCACAAAGAAAATTGTGGTCCTTTAAAGGTTGGATTTTTACTCATTTTTTTAAATTAAGGCAATCAATTACCAAAAGATGATTTTTTTTTTTTTTTTTTTTAAGTCAACTTTAGCATGGGTTCATAAACTTCTGAGTGCCACAGTAGATTTTTTTTTTCCTCACATCATGCAGCCCTGCATGGAGTGAAATTCAGCGGTCTCTGGTGTCTTCGTGGAGTCCTCGTTTGACAATTTTGTCTGTACTGAGGCCGCTGTGGGTTGGAAGTAAATAACCTTACTTCCAATTTCATAAATAGGCCCTATAAGTTTAATTACTAAGTAAAGAGTAAAATGGCAAACACAAATCCCACAGGCTTTCCTAGAGGCTCAGGCCGAGGAGGGGGAGTTGCAGCCATCTTTGATTCAAGCCTGTTAATTAATCCTAAACCTAAACTAAATTCTAACTCGTTTGAAAGCCTTGTTTTTAATCTTATTATTAGATTATATGTCAGGGACTCAGCCAATTATATTTGTTGTTGTCTACTGACCTCCAGGTCCGTATTCTGAATTTTTATCTGAGTTTTTATCATGTGTAGTCCTTAAATCAGATGTAGTACTTATTGTAGGTGATTTTAATATCCATGTGGACATTGACAGCAATAGCCTTAGTATTGCTTTCAACTCACTACTAGATTTAATTGGTTTCAGTCAGTGTGCATAAGGCCACTCACTGTTTTAAGACTCTCCAGCTGGTCCAGAATGCTGCAGCGCGTGTTCTGACAGGAACTAAGAAAAGAGATCATATTTCTCCTGTATTAGCTTTTCTGCATTAGCTTCCTGTAAAATCCAGGATTGAATTTAAAATCCTTCTCCTGACCTACAAAGCTCTAAATGGTCTAGCACCATCAAATCGTGAAGAGCTCATAGTACCTTATTGTCCCACTAGAGCACTGCACTCCCAGAATGCAGAGTTACTTGTGGTTCCCAGAGTCTCTAAAAGTACAATGGGAGCGAGCCTTCAGCTATCAGGCTCCTCTCCTGTGGAACCAGCTCCCAGTCTGGGTTCAGGAGGCAGACACCGTCACCACATTTAAGAGCAAACTTTTAAACTCTCCTCTTTGATAAAGCTTATAGTTAGGGAGTGAGGAGTTGCAGCGTTCAACCGGCGGGGGAGGGTGCGTGTCTGCAGACGCAGCACCCCTTCTCTTCTCTGCTTCTCTTCATAGTCGTCAGATTGATCTACCATATAATCAATTATATAATCAAAGTAGAGGGAGGCAGGTCAGTACAGCCCCATCCGGCAGGGGGGAGTTCTAGCCCGACCAGGCTCTCCTTAACCTGTCTCCCTTAATTATGCTGTTATAGTTTTAGCCTGCCAGGGGATTTCCTTTGACACACTGAGCTCCTCTCTCCTCTCTCTTTCCATCTGTGTGCATCCTTGTCCCAGAAATGCTTGTTACTAACCTAGCTCTGGGGAGCTTATTCCCCGGAGTCCTTATGTTTTTTTTCGCCCAGCATGTTTCCTTGGCTTAGGGTGGCACCTAAATCATGGTTGCAGCTGTCCCGGTGGTCCTGTTCTGTGCCCTGCTACGTCCTGCTGTGTCCTGCTGTGTCCTGCTACGCCCTGCTATGCTCTTCTGTTCCCTGCTACGTCATGTAACACCCTGCAGTGCCCTGCTGTGCCATGAACTACTACAACTACTATTTCTAGTCATAGTTCAATTATCTTTATTGTGACTATTATTGCCACTGTTCATCACACCCCCAACCAGCACCGTCAGACACCGCCTACCAAGAGCCTGGGTCTGTCCGAGGTTTCTCCCTAAAGGAGTTTTTCCCCGCCACTGTCGCACTAAATGCTTGCTCTTGGGGGAATTACTGAAATGGTTTGATCTTTGTAAATTATAGAGTGTGGTCTAGACCTACTCCATCTGTAAAGTGTCCTGAGATAACTTGTTATGATTTGATACTATAAATAAAATTGAATTGAATTGAATAGATTCTTACATGATCTCATGATAGTGTGGGAATCTAGCTGCCGTGCAAGGTAATGTACTCTCAACTCCAGTCAGCAATCTTTTTTTCTACCTTTGCACATTGTCAACACTTTAGACATTATATTAAAATGTTACTTTAACATCCCAGGTAGTATAGCACAAAACCAATTTTGACCTAATATTATCATTGGTCCAGGTCATGTGTTACCTTGTATGTACTAGTAAGTTTACTGGTGAGCACCTGATCACAAAACATTGCCACACAATATTTCCCAACTTTACAAGGTGGAAAGTTCACCTGTCTTCAAAACTCAGACAAATACAGCATCAATTTCTCATCTGCAATGCAGGGGCGGAGCCAGACCTTGTAAACATTCAGGTCTCAGCCCAAACTTAGGAGGGGGTCCAGGGTCATGCTCCATTTTAACGGCATCTATTTGCACTATTTTTCAAGCCATTTGATAATAGAATGCCAAAAATCTTTACATCATTTGGGGAAAACATGCTAGTTATTTTCACTTCTGCCACCTAAGAAGAGGCAAATATTGTCTGATGTTAGTATTTTTGAAGTTACATAACATAGGTAGGGAAGGGATTTGGGGTGAACAGCATTACTTATCTTGAAACCTATTTTCAGTAGAGTTCCCAGGATGAATGTTGATACGGTTCAGTGAGAGAGACTGAGGGGAAATGACACAAAGTTGAAGTTATTTTAAAACCCTATAAGATTTGAGGCTTGTGATAAAACATTTGGGGCTCAAGCCCCAGAAGCCACCCCCTCGCTCCCCCCCTGCTGCAATAACATATTTCAGATAAACAAAACCACTGAACTGGCCTGCAGCTTATGTCCTCATTTTTACTGTAAAAGACTGTTAATACTGAATTAAAATGAGCGGCTTTCATAGCCCTGATATCTGCTATTCTGACTGTGTAGACACCAGACAGAGGGAACTGAACTGACTCCAAAGAAATACAATTCATTTTCATTTTTTTTCAGTTTTATATTACAGAAAACAACCTCCTTGAATGCCTACAAGCACAAAGTGTAAACACTTAACAAACAAACCAATAATAAAAGCTTGTCCATCAGTGGTATTGATGGGTCATGCAGGTTATTATTGGTCTTCATGAAATTATTGGTTTCATTTGACTGCATTTCTTTGCCATTCAGATACAGGCATTTGCAGTAGTTGGATTCTAAAATGGGGTGTCCACTATGTAAAACACTGAACACCTACTCAAACAAGTTCTTGCCTAAAAACAATCCATCATTACAAATTGAATGTGTTTGTTGGAGGTCTGACAACACAGTAGTGACTGCTAGCATGTTCTCCTAGCTGTGCTCATTCCAAGGAAATTCAAAATTTGCTTTGTTGCTATCATTTATTCTTCACTACTACTACTTTTGAACAGAAGACTCCACTACAACCTAGAATACAGTGTAGATGTATGTATAAATATACCATTCTTAGCATCAAGAGGTTAAACTGCTGCCATGTTTAATTCCATGTATAGTTTCATCAGAATCTCTTTGGAGTTCTGTCTTTCTCAGCCATGTGCACAACCACCAGAGGGTGACATCCTTACTTAAACCAATTCACAGATCAGTCTTGAGTTTGGAGAAATGTTTGAATCCAGAGTTACATGTCTTTGAAGGCCAAAGCTGTCATTTTTACAGTATCAATTAAAGTTAAAAAAAAAAAAAAAATGCCAGGCAAGTATTTGGCATTTGGGCATTTGACATAGACTTTGACCTTTTAATCTTAAAACATTAACAGCTTAACAACTTGTATTGTTGTACCCATGTACCTGGGCCTACCCTTGAGCTATATTTCCACAGCTTCACAGTCACATAGGTGTGATAAATATACACAAAAACAAAAACGTATGTTGAAGGCACAGGTGAAACCCCTTGCTATCGTGCTGTCAGAAAATTCACAAGAAAAAAAATAATACAGGCAACCTATATGGGTCAATCCACAGTCAATTAATCATATTCAGAACAGACTGAAAATGGATGGGGCTCCAAAGCCCTATCCCCAAATTTTAGCTTATATAGACACAATGGTTTTGCTGTTTGTGAATTGTCGTTGATACCTCAGTCACTCTAACCCTAACCCCAAACTCAGTCAGATTGTAGGAGTGGCACTTGTCAAGGAAAACTGCCAGACGTGAAGACTCTCCTAGGTTATGTATTCCAAGAAAACCAGCAAAGTGGCCAAGGTGGCACATTTACTCATTACATTTATTTGAGAGGCCTCTGCTGGAGATGGTACCTAGACTCTTGGAGTTTTTAGTGAATAGCGTGGTTCATTTTGGCAGCAAGATGGCCTATGGTTACCGCACCATCTGGGAACTCTACATACACAGGTTTGATCCCCATGACCCCCTGTCTTTAGCCTGCTGAAGTGTCTTTGAGTGACATGCCGCACCACTACCAGCTCAAGGGGGCATGATCAAAACTTCCCTTCCTGTGCACCAGCAACCCTTCCTTGGTGGCCCAGAGTCATTTTAGTGTCTGCGATTAGCTGATGGCCAGGATCCAGCGTGCTATCAGTCTGTTGGCCTGTTCAACTCAGTATTTTCCAGCAGGATTGTGCATAGGCATTGAACTAGCCTATGCACCAAAAGCGTTGGTCCCAGGTCAACTATCCATCCAGCCATCCACCAATTCTTTAAATAAAAACACCACTGTAAGGATGTGTGAGGATTCCACGGTACCTTTCAGCACCTTCCATTGACACCAGATAAATAATTCCTGTGTTCCTTCATTCACCACCGCATCAGCATGCGCCTCCTCACTTCTTCTTGTCCTTCTGTTTCTTGCCGTTTTTTCTCAGTGGCAGCGCTGCCCCTTGTTGTTGTGAAGCTACCGTGACACTACCATTTGACTCAAAATGAAGCCGGTAATCCATAGCATTCAACGGCATGCCCTCCTCGTCCCTCAGCGTGGAAAAGACATCCTGGTACAATGTGTCCAGTCGGCGCTTCATTTCCTGCAGGTTCCTCAGGGCTTTCTGTTTCTCTCGGAGCAGCCGTGAACGGTAGCGCCTCAAACCTGAAACATTGTCTTTCAGTTCCAGCAGCACGTCCAATTTCCTCTTCCTGCAGTTCTGGGCAGCTATTTTGTTCTTACCACGGCGTCGTATGTCCCTGACAAGTATAAGCTGCTCCTCACTGAGTTGGTAATTGGCCAATAGGTCATTAAACTCATCCACTGGCAGATTAACAATCAGCTCATTGGAGAAAGGGATCTTCCCGGCTCGGGCACGCCGTTCATCGCGGCTCCACATTTTGGTCTCAGAGATGTGTCTGGAAGAGGAGCGGTGGTACGGCTTGACGTTGTCATGGAGCGAGGAGGATTTGGTGTGTTTGGTGGGCATCTTGCCCAGAGATGGAGAGGAGGCGGACGGCAAGGGCTGGTTGTACGTGTGATCGTGGTCGATATGCTCCAACCAAGGGGAGCCATTAAACAGCTTGTGATCCCCATAGTTGGGAGGGAAGGGTTTCCCAAAATCTTCAGGGTACCTTCCTCCTACTGCCCCCATCTCCTCCTCTTCCAGATCCTCCTGCTTTATGGTCACCTCCACTTCCATATCTGAATCAACAAACATTTCCTCCGTCTCTTCATCCTCATCTTGAGAGAAGGGACTTTCCACAGCCGACCCACAAGATGAAGAAGAGGTTGAGGAAGAGGAATAAGAGGAGGCCTCAGAAGCACATGGAGAAGCAGGGCTGTGGCTGAAGTCCAGAGAAAGACCAGAGTCGGAGTCTGTCTCATCCTTGATGTCTAGGAGCAGGAAAAAATAAAAGGTCTAGGTAAGTTCTACAGTTTTATATTAGGTCTAAATACTTGAGGAAGTATAGAACAATGTCTATAGAGCTCAACAGTGTGGTTCCGGATGAAAATAACCCATTCTTTTTTTCTCCATAAGGATTTTTGATTGTTAGCCATAATGTCTAAACCACAGACTGACTACGAGCTACGAGGTTGTGAAACGAAAGTTTCTGCTCCTGTAAAAGCTAGAAGTCCATATGAAATCTTTAATTTGCGATCCTATGGCAAAATACTACACTACCCACAATCCTAAGAGTAACAGCGACGTCTCTGATTGGTGGAACTCGTTGTTAGCATGGGAATGTTTACCGCACCCGCAAACGGCTAAAGCGTGCTTCTACCGTTGAAGTCTATGATAGCTCCTGTACACAATCTTGTACCGTTGCCTTTTTTGATGTTTTCAAAATGTTCTTTTGCACCAAATCAAATGTTTTATGGTCACGATTCATCTCATAGCTGGTTGGCTTGGTTCCAGGCTTAAAACTCTTTATATGAGCATTTAATTAAACGTCAATGGAGATATTGAATAGGGAGAACCACTTGCGGAACCAGAGGCGTTATAAAAAAGGAGGCGGTCACTGTTGAGCTCTATAGCCTCCCCATTTAATTACCTTGCTGAGGTCTTCTTGGTTGACCTTCGTCTTCTGGGACTGCCATGCTAGAGCCTGAGTCGTCATCATCTCTGCCGGTTTCCTGTTGGGATATTTCATGATCAAGGAAGCCCTCCTCTTCCAGCTTGGCTGCCATCTCAGGACTGAATCCTTCCTTCAGAGCCAGGTCCAACAATCTCATCTCATCCAAGATGACAGCATCCTCTAAGAGGTCACTAAGTGGGCTAAGGAGGCCATCTTCATCATCACCATCCTCCTCTTCGTCAACCAGAAAGACACTGGAGGGAGATGTCAGGCGGTCTTGAGTCATACCATTCCCCTCTGGAGATGGGGTGAAACTGGAAGGTGTCAAGTCACGCCAATGAAAGTTAACATCAAATCTAGGACGGTTTTCAGGTGAGGGAGCATACTGTGAACACGGACTGCCTTCCAGGGTATCGCCAAGACATTGTGTTAGTAGATTTATGTTGAAGGTACTAGAGTTATCTTCTGCATTTAGTCCCATGTTTTCTGAAGGATCTTCTGCAAGCAGATGTGTGTGGTCTGGAAGACTGTGCGAGGGATTCTCATTAGAGTTTTGCAAAGTGCCCCTTGTGTTTAAGGCAGAACTGTGGTCATCCAACTCTGCACTGGGGGTGAGAGGAAGCAGGGCTGGCTCTAGCTCTGACTGCCTTGGAGGCCCCAACAAACCTAGAGACAAAGAGGGGGAATTTTTGCACAATGTTAAGAATTGTAGGATGCAACAGAGCCTTTGGTGCAGTCATTAATGGAACATTCATGAAATAAGAAAAACAAGATTGTTATTGTTAAATAGTTGTTAAATACTGTCCATGAATTCTTACAACAAACGTCAACTTCTGAATTGAATTACCATGCTGCAGAGGAGTCTCCAATAAAACGTCCTCCCGATCAGCCTCTGTTATGCCGTTCTCATGGTTATTACAATTTTGGTGTAGAGCTTCAGACCCAACAGACTGAAGGGTCCCAGCTGCTCTTGAATTATGGGTGTGGTCAAATGAAGTCAGTATGTCAACGTCTGTATTCTGGAGAGGAGGGATAAAAAGGATCTAAATTTATTGTATCTTGGCTTACTCATCCATTCATCTTTTGCCAAATGTAAATTCATCTACTTTGATTCTCCCAGTCACCTCAGGCTCCATGATAGCCAACAGGTCCTGCCAGTGGAGCTCCAGGTCCATGGATGGGTTACTAGTGGGGATGATATGGGACAGCAGGGGCTCCCTGCCTTGTGGCTGTTGCTCTTGGTCTTCCCTTCTACCACCAACATCATGTAACTGAGGGGCAAGAAAGCAAGAATAATGCTGAGTACTGTTTAAGCTCCAGAAGAACACAACAGAATGGACTAAAGAGAAGAGACAAGTGTGTACCTGTTGTTCTTCTGTGAGGGGAAAGTTTTCCTCCAACAGCCTCAAACACTCCCGGAGGGAGAAAGAAGTCTGACAATAGAGCGAGAGGAAGAAAAATGGCTTTAAAGAGAAGGCAAAGAAGTTGAGTTGCATTTGACTTAACACCAATTTTGACCAGCTCGTTGACTTTCCCAGTATGTGTTTTGTACTAGCCATGCTGACGGTATGGCTCAAGGGATGGCCATGTTTTTGGGCTCGACTGAATTATCTCAACGATTATATGGATTTCCATAACATTTTGAACAGACATTTACAGTCTACAGAAGATGGATCCTATGGGAAAACAGCAATTTGACTCTAAAACATACTTACTTCGACTAAATTGTGAATGTTTGGATTTGATTAGACCAGTTTTAGCCCAAGATTCGCAACTTATTGCAACGCGTCAGTCTGCAGCGTTCTAAAACCTGCCAGTTCACACCAATGAAACGAGACGGTGTATCATCTCCATGACAATGTTTGTTGTTGTTTATCCGTTATAACTTCCGACGTTTAGGCTTTTTTGTAGCTGGATATAACATTTTTTTCGTCTAAATATGAATGTGGCTATTGATATGCTTGCTACAGTTACATTTCTAGTGGTGAATCGGCGAAAACACTTTTTTTTTTTTTTTAAGATTATTTTTTTGGGGCTTTTCCCTTTATTGTGTAGAGACAGTGCTCATGATGACATAACAATAAATCTGATTCTTACTACGTCATACCTGGTCTACTTCATTCTGAGTTAGCTCTCTGTTGTTAGCACGGCTGTAGGAACCCCCTAGTCTTCCTCTTCCCTCTGTCCACCTGCCCAGATGTTCCTCCTCTTCCTCTTGCTCCTCTTCCTCTCCTCTCTCCTCCAGAGGACCACTGTGATGATGTACATGGTTTGCTCCTTCCTGGTTGCAGAGACAAAAAGGAAGAACAGTCTAGTCAGAGCAGTCATTATGCCACAGTCTGTGCCTTAACGCGTCATGTTGAGTACTGTACAGCCTCTATAGACGGGCCATTTTGCTGCATTTGCAATTGTCTCAGAAATGATTGCGATTAACAATATAATTGTCTCTTTCAGTCAAATTTCAAAATATTTATTTATGTATTACTTTTTTTAAACAAATTAAGATTTTGAATGAATTCCAGGCTACAACTATTGTTTATATATCAGTTATGTGACCCAGATAATGTAATAACACAGGTGCACAGCCTATAAAGTAAACTACACCTCTTTATTATCATAAAACATTGTCATTGCTATGAACAAGTATAGGGTTAAGTGCCAACAACTAACAATTGAAATAATAATACAAAAATATATAGTCCAAATAATAATCACTTATTAATGACAATTTGGCATATCTAAATGAAAATGAACAATTACCAGTCATATGTCTTAAGACCTTAGCTAGTGATTATGTGATTATTTTATTAGTATTCAACAAAGACAGCTCCCATGAGGCTTTGACAACGTGCCGGTGGCCAGGCCTCATGGGTGTTGGATTTGACTGAGACTTGATTAAGACTTGCTCAACTTTTTTCTAGACCTCTGATCTTAAAGTTACACTTAAAGAAAGAAGGAAATGTTGGATCTCCATATAGAAATATGTCAAAAGCATATTTTGGACATGTATTTGGCATATGCTACAGTGGAATCCGCTTAAAGTGATCACGGTTACAGTGATCAACCACTTATATGGATCAAAAAGCTTAGACCAAAACTATTCCCCTACAAAGTCTGTTTAAAACATTTGCTTATATCAGTCAAGTAGCCTAGCTAACAGTGTTCGCTTTGAGTCTTTTCATACATGACGTTTTGGGAAAAACTACAATATTTCTATTTTTTTTACTTCCATGATACTTTGCCTTGAGGTTGGTGCTGAATCATATACAATACCCTGCTTGAAATCATGACGCGAAAAAAAAGTCATTTTCTCTCAGTAAAATGCATAGTCTCCTCAAAGCCTATAACAAACTGCCAAAAACGAGTCAATGAGATGCAGCAGCAAAACTTGGTGTTCCTCAGGCTACCTTAAACAAAAGAGAAACACTCATGGCTGCTAGTGATGGAGACAGCTAAGGAAAGCGCACGGAGAAAGCATAGGTGGTTGAATCTGCCCTCGTCAAGTGGATTGATGAAGCCCTCGTGAGCGAGTGGGAATAAAATTCAGCAAATAGTAATTATAAATATCAATTAGATGGTAATCTAATTGAGAAATAAAGAAAAAGAAAAATAGTTTTAATAATCATCCGCCCAGGCACATTAGATTACAACACAGTAAAAGCATGTTTCATTCTTATTTAGACTCCATTTTGCTTTTATGGCTAACATAAAAATGAAACAGCAAAGGCATCACCATGCTAACCACTGGAGTAGTGTAAAGCTATAGTTCTGTCTTCTATAGCCAGCCTGTATGTACAGAACGTGAAGGCTCCTGTTTAAACCAGAGACAGACAGCCAGGCTCGGAATAGCTTTAACACTCTCCTGACCTGGCTGGGGGCTTACAGACTAACACAGAGACCCTCAACAGCTGGCCAGCAAGGACAAGTATGTAGCCTTGAACTTAAATGGGTCAGGCCTGTGCAAATATCCCTTACTACACTACATTAGTGCAATTGAGAGCCCAAGTTTGAATCATGCTGGGGTGAGCACAGTTGAGAATAGTTCCAGGAGCTAATGAGCCACAGGAAAAACGTACAGCAATACAAGTCAAGTCAGGCAAGTCAAGAGCATTTTAATAGCCCCTAAGCATAGTAACATTTCAAAAGATGTCACCGATTCTTATATGAAATCCAAGACAGGCTCGACCCAGGCTCACAAATGGATGCTGGGTGACAGTGAAACTTTTGAAATGTTATATGAACAGCAAGTGTCAGTATAGCTTTCAGGTGTTAGTTATGCAGCAACATTTCTTATAGTTAATTTAAAGATTGAGTTACCTTTCATAAAAAAAACAAAAAACTTTTTGTCATATAAGCTGTCAGTATATCCTGGCAGTATCATGGTAATCAGATAATCTGTAAAAAATAATCACATTCCTCTGCCTCCTCCTGGTGCTCGTAATAGCATAAGGAGAACAATCAATCAGAGCTGAGGAGTCTCTAACCCAGTGTCAATGACTGCTCGTGAACTCCGATGCTAATCTAAGCAGCGCTGTTTATTGCCTGTTTTTAACATGGCAGCTGGGTCGTGAACTTTCTCATTAAACAGTACACTGAGATATTTTTTCTGAAAACATTTGAGGCAAAAAGTTGGTAATGCAGTAACAGAATCTTGATTCATATTTGATCAGCGCTGCCTAGTTTAAACTTGACCGCAGTTCACGAGCAGTCATTGACACTGCATTAGAGACTCCTCGGCTCTGATTGGTTGTTTATCTTCGAGTGTGGTGGAAACTTCCGAATGCCATTGCACTAGGAGGAGGAGTCTAATGTGCTACTGTCAGGATATAGTGGAAGTTTCAGCAGATATGCAAATAAACTACCTTTAATTAAAGTTCCGAACTGCAGCTTTAAGGCATACTTGACCAGAAGATTATATGTGAATGTAGAATATATATAGTTTTATTATTTGGAGTATAGGCCTAGAAATTGTTTCTATATTTGACCGGTAACCAGTGAAGAGAAGCCAATATCGGGGAGATATAATCCCTCCTTCTGGTACCAGTCAACAATCTAGCAGCCGCATTCTGGACAAGGACCAAGGGTGCTGCATATTGACTCAGTGGCAAGAAAGACAAGGCAGAGACTGTTACACCTCAAGCACCTGAGGAAATTCTGGCTATCCCCTCAAATACTGAGGAATTTCTACTCCTGCACCATCTATAACATCCTGAGCGTCCTGGTAAGGAAACAGCACCAGAGAGGAACACAAGGTAGGGCAAACGTCATAAAGGACAGCAAATTTGGCTGCTAAATAATTACCTACTAGGATTAGCACCAGAATAGGCTCTGCAACCAGCAGATCTAAAGGACTGGTTCCACTGGGTTTCGAGCCCAGGACCTTCTGCGTGTAAAGCAGACGTGATAACCTCTACACTATGGAACCATATTTATGGCTTATTATGACACGGTTTTTAAAAATGCAAAGAAAAAAGTTCAGTCAGCCAACTCACATGAAACCGATTATATGTGAATATATACAGTTTTGATGTTTGGCGTCTAGGCCTTGACCTCCTCACTCCAAACGAGTAAGCACCAAGCTAAGGGGTATTGACGATACTGACTTTGTCTCTAGAGGAAGGTAGAGGCAGTGGATTATGCACTGAAGGTGGGGCTCAATGTCCTAAGATTAAACACTTCACTGTGCATGTTGATCATTGACTTCCTGACAGGCAGACTCCAAGTGGTAAGGGTGGGCGAAAACACTTCTTCCACCCTCAACCTTAACACCAGAGTACCGCAGGGCTGTGTTTTAAGTCCCCTGCCGTACTTGCTGTACACACACGACTGTGTAGCCACTTTGGACCCCAACATCATCTTCAACTTTGCTTATGACACAGCTGTGTTAGGCTGTGGACAACAATGAAAAGTCTACCTGAAAGAAGTAGAGGACCTCACACATTGCTGTGAGGACAACAACCTACTCATAAGTGTCAGCAAGACTCAAGAGGTAATAATGTATTTCCAGAAGAAAATATGCCCCTCTTAATGTTAAGTATGCAGCGCCAAGGTCAGAGAGGGTCTGACAGCCTACAGGTGGATTGTGTGCTGGAGGTGGATCTCAATGACCTCGGATTAAACACAAGCTTCAAGTACCTTGGTGTCCACATCACCAAGGGTCTGACCTGGGTGCTGCATATTGACTCAGTGGCAAGAAAGACAAGGCAGAAACAGTTTCACCTCAAACACCTGAGGAAATTCAAGCTATCCCCTCAAATACTGCACCATCTACAGCATAATCTACAGCATCCTGAGCGTCCTGGTAAGGAAACAGCAACGGACAGGAACACGTGGTAGGGCAAACGTCACAAAGGACAGCAAATTTAGCTGCTAAATAAGTACCCCAAATGATTAGCAACCAGCAGATCAAAAAGACTGGTTCCACTGGGTTTCGAGCCCAGGACCTTCTGCGTGTAAAGCAGATGTGATAACCTCTACACTATGGAACCATATTAAGGGGCTATTATGTCACGGTTTTCAAAGATGCAAAGAAAAAAGTTCAGTCAGCCAACTCACATGAAACAGATTATATGTAAATGTAGGATATATATAGTTTTATTATTCGGAGTATAGGCCTTGACCTTATCACTCTACATGAGTAAACTTCGAGCTAAGCACAGCGGGGTACTGACAATACTGACTTCCTCTCTAGAGGAAGGTAGATGCAGAGCCTACAGGTGGATTATGTGCTGGAGGTGGGGCTCAATGACCTGGGATAAAACACAAGAAACTATGCCCCCCTTAATATTAATGGGCTATTGGTGGAAAGGGTGGACAGCTTCAAGTATCCCTCAAATACTGAGGAATTTCTACTCCTGCATCATCTACAGCATCCTGGTAAGGAAATTGCACTGTCCAGGACCACAAGGTAAGGCAAATGTCACACAGGGCAGCACATTTGGTTGCTAAACAGCTACCCTTAAGGATTACCACTGAGATAGGCTCTGCAACCAGCAGACATGCAGGACTGGTTCCACTGGGTGTCAAACCCAGGAGCTTCTGTGTGTTAAGTAGACATAATAACCTCTACACTATGGAACCATATTGATGGCATATTATGACACATTTTTCAAAAATGCAAAGAAAAAAGTTCAGTCAGCCAACTCACATGGAGCAGAATATAAGTGAATATAGAATGTATACAGTTTTGATGTTTGGCATCTAGGCCTTGACCTCCTCACTCATCCTCTATCGGGGTTTAGCGCCACCCATTACGGTACAAACAAGCCACAGCATTTGACCCTATCCCAGAAACGATAGGCAGTAGCCAGACCATACTCCAGCGCTGTGGAGATAGGGCTGGCAAAGCGAGACTACATATTACTAGACATAGCTTTTACATAATATCACAGGTGCCTCACTAAACACTGTCCACTCTCATTATGTCCTTTAATCTACAGTATACAGCTGTGTCGCTTGGCACGAGAAGGATTTCCTGCTTTATTCCCACAACACTGCTAATAAAGAAGGACAAGGTAGCAACAACTTAGCACGTCATGCATTTCTGTACATTTGTTTACATGCATGCCTCTGGCTCTTCGTGTGTGTGTGTGCGTGCGTGCATGTGTGCGTGCATGTGTGTGTGTTTGTGTGTTGATGCAGTAAACAGGAGGTATTGCAAAACTGATGGATGAGAAAGTGTGTCAGGACGCAGCGGGCCAGCGATCAGGTTTCAAAACAAGCCAGTTGGTCACAAGCTAAAGTGTTGTGTTTTGTGTGTGTGTGTGTGTGTGTGTGTGTGTGTGTGTGTGTTTCTGTGTACGAGTGTCATTTGATACACGAGTAGAGTTCAAAAACACTGTTGTGTTCACTTTCAGTTTGACAAAGAGAAGGTAAAAGTCTGAAATGTATTTAGATCTCAAATGTGTTATATCAAGTGTGTGTGTGTGTGTGTGTGTGTGTGTGTGTGTGTGTGTGTGTGTGTGTGTGTGTGTGTGTGTGTGTGTGTGTGTGTGTGAGAGAGAGTGTGTGTGTGTGCATGTCCAGACAAGGCCAATCTGTGGGCTATTTATATATTGTACAGTTTGTTGGCCTCTGCAACGTGTCTCAGTGTGTTTTATGGAGTCTCTGGGGAGTTTTGTTTTCGTCACAGTGTAGTTTGTATGATCCTACATAAAGTGATGGATCTTGTTTATTTGTTTATAATGATGATGAATCATGGTGACCTCCCTCCTGATAAAGGATCAAATGTAATGAAAATGACTCCACATTGTTCTCCACTCTGCTTTCACTGTCTTCTGAGAATCATAATAAAGTATTAATCCTGCTTCAGTCATTAGAAAAGATTTCTGTTCAACTCTGTGAACCACTTCAACTACTTTAAACATCCCTCTGTGCATGTCTGTGTCTCAGGTGACAGATCTGACAGCCAGGTAATGTACTGTATGTGGTGAAGTCTGTCTTATGGGCCACATGCTTGACCAGGCATGTCTGACGCGTTGCCATTAACAAATGGAGCTAACGGCGTAAGTCTATGCAGGCTAAAACATGAAGTCGGTGCTGCCACCCAGATCAGATGATCATCAGCAGATTCCCCTTACCTATGTTATCTGACTTTAACGTTTTAGAAAATACACATATTCACTTTATTTTTTAAGAGTGAGATGAGATGAGTGATGCCACTCTTATGTCTGTGTGTTACATACAAAGCTGGAGCCACAATGTGATTAGTCTAGTTTAGCATGACAACTGGAAGCAGTTGGAAAACAACCCCCTTACAGCTCACTGATGAACATAATGTATCTTGTATGTATCTAAAACATAGACCATCCTTTACACAGTACAGCTGACATGAACGAATACTTCAGGTGCCTTTAAAGCGGTAGAGATTATTTCTTCTTGGCTGCAGAAAAAGCTAAAAAAACAACACTGACATGTTATTCTTTTAAAGTAGTTGTGGCGAACGTGTTAGCAAAGAGTTGCCTCCATATACATTGAGCAGACCTGTAACAACATTAGCCTTAGAGTTGTGTTTCTGTCCACTTCCCCAATATAAGTCCAATATTTACTCTCTTTTTTGGCTGTTTTGTTCTCCATAAACTTCTGAGAACAATATCTGAAAGCTGCTAAAACGCTACATATAGCTGAGGGAAACCACAGAGTTGGATGATCATTTTCTATGGGTTCATCATTATGAGTGATTCCTTTGACATCACACATTAATGCTCCGTAATGGTCACGCGTTTTTTAAACCTGTCAACATCCACCGGGTTGCCGGCGACCTGGTTACGTAATTTACGTGAGTTCTGACATGTTACATAATAAGTATTTAAACACAAAAGTTCAAACCTTTTGTCAATATGGACATGCTGTACATCGTTTGATTGGTAAAATTCTCTTGCAATTCAATCATTCAGTTCGTTTTACTGAAATCATAAGCACCAAAGCATTATTCATAATCTTAGTGCTCATGCTATTGAAAAAAAAAAAAAAAAGAAGAAAAAAAGGACAACATGATGACGCTTCCCTGTAGGCTGTCCTAAACATTCAATCCCTGTCAATTCCTGGCTTATTTATATTCCTCTAGTCCGTAAGTGTCCACAGATCAAAAGGATAACAAGGGTTTTTCAAAAGAATGAATCCAGGTTATGAATATTGTCCTGTAGAGTCCATGCTAATTGTCTGCTAGCTGTCTGCTAACTTCATTTGCCGATCTTGTTGTCTGAAATAATTTATTTCTCTATGCCCTGCACCGTGTTTGTTTTCTTGGTTGTCCAGCAAGCGCTCCCACTGTGGAGCGGCAATACACTGCGTCATCTCTCTGAGCAGCCATCTTAGATTCCCTTTACAACAGTATATAGCATGATAGGAACATCTAATGGGAGCCAGTCCAAATGAATGCGCAACAGAGCTAAGTCCCGCCTCCCAGACCCAGCAGGCACATACAGTACATGTGATTTATGAGAAAAAATATGTTCAACAGTGTTTGAATGAATATAAAAAGGTTTTCTAAGTCATTTTAAGTCTTCATTATGTTTTTTCTAATATCATAGAATCAAAATTTGGTCACTTGGAGAGGTTTTGGAGAGGTTTTGGCACACCAGTGATACCTGCAATACCAAATACTGAAACTCCCTAGCTCCCATTAGGTTAGGACTAGAGTTCTGAAACTGTATAGAGGTCTTGTTGACAATGTCTAGAAGGTATGTGTTGTGTTCTGCATAGTGTGGCACAAAGTATGTTTTAGTTATTATTTTTTTAACCATGTTTGAACTGCTGTATGTTGTGTTGGAATCACATGCTAATCAAGCACATTTTCAGAAACTAGAAGAACTTAGTTACTCATACATGCATTTTGGCCTCGCAGTTCTTCAGTTATAAGCTTTTCCCTTTAGGAAAGGGAAATAGACGAAAATCAAGCAAAAGAGGTGGATTTGAACAGTAGGACTTGCTTAAATGTTACAATTAGTCTACTGTTCATCTGTGGAATACTTATTTCAAGCTAAATATACATCCAGGAAAACCAAAGGCACTCATGTTAAGGAAAAATTCCAAATGCCTTTACTGTAATTCATCTGTCACATTCTCAATAGAATAAGTTTAAAAACAACTTCAAAATCACCTGATGATGTGCTTACACCTGGTGCTTTAAATGTAACTTCCTGAAGAAGGTTGGATGCTAAAACATGTTCAAGTTGATTTCAAACTTATTCTATTGAGTATGTGCCAGATGAATTAGAGGCATTTTACGTTTTTCCTTAAGACGAGTGCCTTGATGTTTTTCCTGGAGGATTTAGTCATGCCCCATATCAAAGAGCACCGTCTTTTGTTCAATCACTACGGTGGCCGAAAGGGGCAAACGCCCTGCAACTTAAGAAAACACATGCAAATAGACAAAACGCAAGCAAATTAGGAAAGCATCTTCATTGATTTGACAACACATGCGCAGCATTTAGCAAACCTGCAGCAAATACACACAACACAACCAAATACATAAACACGCCGTAAATGAAAAAAAAAACGATGCAAAATGAAAAGCACTCAAACCACGAAAACAGATGCAACAGAAAAAACGCTGCAGCCAGTTTACACAACAGAAGGCGAGGTCATGTCAGAGAGACTGGCTCATTTGTTTTTCAAATTTTTTAATTTGATTTTTAAAAGTGTTCTACTAGTGTTAGCTAGCAAGCTCTTGTAGAAGTCAGTCTCTAAAGCGTGTTTTACAGTAACTGCAGCCCAGCTGGCGTGCGCATATGTGACGTCATGAAATCGCCGTAACTATTTATACCCAAAAATTGGCTGTGACACTAGTTGCAGTCTTTTCCTGAACAGAGTTGGCGCTAATGAGCAAAGGCTACTGACGTTGCTCTTTCTACGGACTAGAAGAAGAAGAAAAAGATAAACAACGGCAGAACTGGCAGCAGCATTGCTGTCAATGCTTTGATTTGATTCGCTGACATACTTGGTGGGATCAAGCCTTTCATTCACCATGAAAGAACTCAACTTAACCCAGTAAGTTTACAAGAGAGACCTGCAGTCACTCTGAGAGTCCTGGCACCCGGTTCTCGGCGAACTTGTTCAGGCCTCCTGTTTCTGCTTTGTCGCGCGCCGCTGAAAAAAAAAAAGAGCCGTGCGCGACCTCTGCTCGCGTGCGATAAATCCGGGCGCACCGGCAAGATATTACGTCATTTTGACGTCACGATGGCGCGCACCACCTTGGATGCGGCTAGTATACCGTACGTTTAACACGGTAGCTACGTAAACCTGTTGCTCTTTTATAATACTGTAAAAGACTAGGCCAAACATAAAAATTAATATGCGCCTTTTTATGTCGCCTCTTTACTCCACTTTTCTTCCCGTTTCCAAAACAAACCCCTCATAGCTCTCTCTCTCTCTCGCGCTCTCTCTATCTCGCTCTCGCTCTCTCTCTCTCTCGCTCTCTCTCTCTCTCTCTCGCTCTCTCTCTCTCTCCCCGTGGGGTCGAATATCAAGCTGTTCCACTTAGCGATCCCCCTAGAGGTCTGGAGAACTTCCGTTTGTGTTGTGTGTATTTGCAGCGTGTTTGCTATATGCTGCGCATGTATTAATGAAGATGTTTTCTTAATTTCTTAAATTGTGTTTTTTTTTAGTTGCAGTGCATTTGCCCCTGTCAGCCACCGTAAATAACACTAGTTGCAAGAAGCTTTCCAGTTCTTCCGTTTTTCACTTATTTCAAACTGTTTGAAATGTATAATAATACATTATGTATTCTTACTGCAAATACAACCAGCAGTAACCAGGTTACTGTGTTTATTTAAAAGGTGTATTCTCTCCAGCAGTACTGTATTACAACTGTACTGATTGTTTTGCTTCATTTTCCTCGTGAGGTCGTCTGTGATAGGCTGAGATTTCCTGGTGACTCATCTAGCTATGACTCATTATCTCACATGACATTACACTCAGTTTTGGTGAGAGCACTCTTGTCCACATCACTAATATATAAATAAATATCTTTAATTCTACTACTTCCTACTTCTGTGGATTTTTGGACTTTTGCCTTTAAGCTCTCACAGCACTTGTCAAACCAGTCAAACTGTGTACAAACAAGTTTTTTTGGCTGTAGATCCCACAGGGTCAAAGGTCAACAGATTGAGATTGGTGATATGAACTGAAGATAACTATGTCAACCCTTGTACCTGAACTGAACTATGAAGACTCCGCTTACCTAGTAACATAATAACAGAACCCTTTCTGCATAGAAATATATTCATTCTCGTTAGAATTAAAACTATATTAGCATTTTAGGACCCATTGCAGGCTGTTGGGTATGTGACAACTCAACACACGGGACAAGAGCTTGGTGTGTCAGAAAATACACTTCAAAATGTATATATCTAATTGAAACGTTCCTACACTAATGAAATATTATTAAATATGGCAGGTAGTCTTATCAGGTACTCATAGATACTCAAGATCAAGCTAAAACACAAATCCTAGATGTTCTTAAAGTCTGTGAATGAAACAGCTGTACCTCTTTATCATCCTCCTCTTTTTCTTCCTGCATGGTACCAAGTGCAGCTCTGGATTCCACAGGCGGGGAAGTTCTGTCTCTTTCTACCCCAGCAGGTGCTCTCTCCAGTGGGGCAGACTGGTCTGGACATGCCATGGGGAGAGGATCTGGCTCCCGCTGGGCCAGCCATGTTTCCAATTGTGCATGAGGAACCTGTGAAGAAAGGTATGAAGAGGGGAGTTGTAAGAGCCTCTGGTAAATAAAAACTGTAGGTGGCAAAAGGGAAACAGCTAAAATGTGATTACCATTGAAGGGTACCTTTTTTTTTTTCAACCTGGACCCTATTTTTCTATGTTTTTGTGTCTAAGTGACTGATGGCAACAACAATCTTCTGAAAATTGGTCCAGTATTCAGACCGCTGCAGTCGGCAGTGGCAAAACAAGCTACAATGTAAGTAGGGCAATTGTGCACCTTCCATTTACGTTCACAAAAGTGCTTGATTTGCCACTGACAGGCTCAGATTATTATTGTAAGTGTCTGACAACATTACGGAAAGGATTTCTATAGAAGTCAACCTTTCTGTTAAAGAGTAAGATCCTTTTTTTAAACATAAAAACATTCGCAAAATTGAGTTCGCTAAACTTTACTTTACTTTTACTTTTATTAGTTTATTTGTCAGGGACAATGTACAAAATACATTAATCTTACGAAAAGCTGTTTTGTACCAGAGTTAACTAATGCTAGTTTCCATCTGCAGTCCCTGGGCAGGTGCACACAATAATAAAACATAACATTACAAATAACTGTCAGTAGCACTAACAAATACATACAAGATTAGTTAAACACTAAACCAAAGTTTAAATAAAAAACTAATAAAAAAAAAACCATCACCCACCAGACATGTAAATAAACAGTAATTTTAGCATTGTAAACTACACTTCATTCAAAGTCGACAGAAACACAATAAGTTCAACTAGTTTTGGTTGAAATAAACACATAACATATTCAACAAATAAAAAATATGTTGGCTATATACTAGAGCTGCAACGATTAAGCGTTTAATCGATTAGTTGTCAACTCTTAAATTAATCGCCAACTATTTTGATAATCGATTAGTCGGTTTGAGTAATTTTTTAAGACAAAAGTCAAAATTCTCTGATCCCAGCCTCTTAAATGTGAATATTTTGTAGTTTCTTCTCTCCTTTGTGACAGTAAACTGACTATCTTTGAGTTGTGGACAAAGCAAAATGAGGACGTCATTTTGGGCTTTTGGGAAACACTGATCCACATTTTTAAACATTTTCTGACATGGTATAGACCAAACAACTAATCGATTAATCGAGAAAAAAATCAACAGATTAATCGACTATGAAAATAATCGTTAGTTGCAGCCCTACTGTTCCATTTACCTCGGAACTCAGAAGCCGAAGCTGGGAATGACGTCACACCCGAGGTAAATGCGTTCCATTTACAAGTCAGATTTTTCATTGTGGTTAGCTCTAGACAGGTTAGCCATTGTTAGCAATACCAGTTGTTCACAACACATTATGCTGTTTTTTTGTGCATACAAACAGTGTAGCAACATGTCCACAGATAGAAGTTGGACAGGACTGAGTGTACGACCGATTTAGTGAGACACAAATAAGACAGAAGTGTTAATAAGTGTATATTACTACATATTTCACAACTGTTGATGCACGGGACAGCCATGTTGGATTTTCAGCTCGGGGTACTGCGAGGTTGTCCAAGTTCCGAGCTCGGAAATCCGAGGTCAGGGGGGGCGTGTTTCCGACTTTGATCTCGGAAAATCTGACTTCCGAGTACAAATGGAACGCAGTATCAGCGCTAGCGATCTCAGAGCTGTTTCTGGTTAAACAGAGAGGTCTTAAAGAGGTTTTAAAAAGGTCTATCTCTGTAGGGATCCTTTCCATAATGTTGTCAGACACTTTAGAATAATAATCTGAGCCTTTCAGTGGCAAAAACAGCACTTTGAATGGACCAGATTTGATGATGCACATTTGCCCCATAGGGTTACATTGAAGCCCGGTCTGCGGCTGCTGGTCGCTGCTTTCTCACTTAATACTGGTCTCACTATATTGCTTCTCACTTGTACAAATTACAGCATAAGAATCTCTTTTATATCCAAGCAAAATTGGTATCGTAACTGAAATTTCCCTAACCTAATCGATATCGAATCAGAAATGTAATTATATCGGGACCATGTGAATCGGAATGGAACCGATTTGGGAAAACCATTGGCGATACCCAGCACTATAAATGGAGATGGAAATAGACATGTTTTCCAACCTGTAGTCTGTCAAGCGAGCGGACCCAGCCCAGCAGCCTTCGTGCCGTGAAGAACCTGTCCAGGTCCACACTCTTGGGGTGCAGGTCTTGGCCGTCCTCCAGGCGGTTGCGGAGGTTGTGGAACTGCGTCTGGGTCAGCGCTGAGGTGGGACCCAGGATCATCTCCTGTGTCATGTAGGGCTCCAGTCCCACGTCAACCCACACTCCAACCAGGCTGAGCAGGATGGCCATCTGGATAAGGCCCTCCGTGAAGTATTTCTTTAGGTACAGCATGGTCTTTGGTACGTCAGGACTTAGCTCAGTCCCCACCACAATGAGTGTCTCTTCTGTCTTTGTGTCCTTGGGCAAAGTGTTAAGTCCCTGTAAGTTCTGTAAGTAACTGCTGACCTCCGTGAGGAAGAAGAGGGATCTCCAAAAAACCCTCTAGGTCCAACCACTAAAACATTAAAAATAATGTACTTTATTTTTTCCCCCCTTAAACTATGATGAAAATTGCTCTGGTAGGGACTTTATAATGAAGAACGGTTCCACAAAACTGCTCTGTTTGAGCTGCTCAGTGCCCAAGTTTAGAAGGAGGAACTCTTCAAAAACAAAGATTGATACGTTCCGAGGATTATCCAAAACCTGTTGGTCTTCATGGACACTTCCCAAACATTTCTTCCTGTGAAGGACGAGAGAAACTTGCTTCAGAGCAGAGTGACTGACTACACAGGCCAAATATTACACAAGTTATAGCAAATATCATTTGTGATGTACTTCATGTTTTAGGGCTGCGATAAACTATTACTGTGCTAATTGCATCTTTTTTGTTTCATTTTATTTATTCACTTGTCGTTTTAACTGTCCCTTTAAGGTGCCCCATCTTCTATTTTCACTATTACAATATGCATGTATAAATGTGTATGTGTATGTGTATTGATTCATATGCCCTTTTGTTTCTTCTGTCAAAGCACTTTGTAAACTATTGTTTTTAAAAGTGCTATACAAATAAGGTTATTATATTATTATATTTCTATAACAGCTATTAGGGATGTTGCACTTTTGATAAGAGGACACTTTTTTTGTCATTTTTGTCTGCAGCTCATTCTGTTAAAATAAAATTGTGTGCATTATTATTATCATTAATCGTATCGAATCTGGAGTTGAGTGTATCGTTACATCCCTAATTACTACAGTTATTGCTATACTTCTACTACAATAAAATAGCATTTTCACCACTGTACTAGTGATAATAACGACACTACAGTTATCAAAACTGATCGTCCCTTGTCAGTGCAGCCACCTGCAGACAGTTTATGTGTAGTGATAAGACAGACACACACACACACACACACACACACACACACACACACACACACACACACACACACACACACACACACACACACACACACACACACACACAGACACAGGGCAGTATCACCTCCCTCTACCTCTCTCTCTCTCTCTCTCTCTCTCTCTCTCTCTCTCTCTCTCTCTCTCTCTCTCTCTCTCTCTCTCTCTCTCTCCTAAGTTCGACCTACTTCTAGAAAGGGCTTGGTAACCACCTGCCTGCCCAACACTGCAGCCATATGATGTAATTGCCAGTGTTTGTCTGGAAAACCCCTCTCCTGTCTCCTCCCTCCCTCCCTCCATGCTGTGGTAACCTGTTTACAGAAGTGGCAGTGGAACAGCTGACTGTAACTTGTCAGCACCACCTTCAGACCCAGGGATATAAAAGCTATACACAATGTTTTGATTCATAGTTCAGTGTCACTGTATCCTCTTTTACATGAATCTAATCTTGCACTGTGTGGTTTGGAGAAAATTTGGGTCTGGTGTAACATTACATGTATGACATAGAATAAGTGAATTATCTCACATGCGATTGGCTTGGTCAATTCTTAAAAAAACATAATTGTTGTCTTTTGTTGTTGTTTTTCTCTGCTTACATGTTGTTCCTGTCATCTGTATATAAACTAGCAGGCTACTGTATACTAGTGCAGCCTACTGTGTTGTTTAACAGGCTGCTATTGCATGTAATTAATAGTGATGGATGAAGTATTCATGTTACTCAAACTACTGAAGTATTAGTAGTAACATGTACTTAAAAAAAGTGCGTGTTGTAGGCCTACTATTATAGATTGGATTTATGTGTAAGTAGCATTTTATTGTTGTAATTGGTGGAAGTCAATTTTAAATATTTTAAATTATGCGAGTAGTAGGCTACAATGTATTTAAAAGCTGTCACATAAGTGTAGTGCAGTTAATGTAACAGACAATTTAAGTACTTAATTAATGTACAAGTATCACAGATTTGTTCAATACTTGAATCAATACTTTTTTTGAACATTCCACCACTAGCTGTCAAGTACTGTCATACGACTATGCCTTGCATTAATATTAGGCTGTAGAATTATTGTCATTATCATGTTCCCTGAAGTGAATACGAAGGAGGAGCAACAGGTTGCACAATGTGTTGATACTGACCTGATATAGCTGTAACACATTTATGACTTCGGAAATATCACGCAACGTTTTGACAACACAGAAAACACTGCGATGCACTGCTGACAGTAAACATGGAGAGGCTATTACAGGAACATTACAGGGATATTACAGTGATTCCACACGCGATTTCACACTGACATCAACTGCTGCTGAACAACAATTAACAGCGTGGTCAATACTTCATACCGCTTACATTTGTTAAGAATACTATAAGAATGTCATATCTATGTGTCTTACCAGCTCAGAGTGTTGCCCAATGTGTCACACTGTCCCGGTTTCTGTCTCTGTCTCTCTTCTGGGCACGCGAGGGTGAGACTACTTAAAGTCACACCCACTGATGACGTTTAGCAACTCCTCCCTGGAAAAAACACCAACTGTGTGTGTGTGTGTGTGTGTGTGTGTGTGTGTGTGTGTGTGTGTGTGTGTGTGTGTGTGTGTGTGTGTGTGTGTGTGTGTGTGTGTGTGTGTGTGTGTGTGTGTGTGTGTGTGTGTGTGTGTGTGTGTGTGTGTGTGCTTGTTTTACTATATTCGTGGGGTCCAAAAACCAGGGAATACAGTATACTTGTGGGGTCTGAACAGCCTTGTGGGTCCCAAAATGCTGGACCCCACAAGGATAAAGGGCTGTTTGAGGGTTAAGACTTGGTTTTAAGATTAGGGTTAGAATTAGGTTATGGTTAGGGTGAGGGTAAGGGTTAAGGTTAGGCATTTAGTTGTGATGGTTAAGGTTAGGGTAAGGGGCTAGGGAATGCATTATGTCAATGACGGATCCCCACAAAGACAGTGTGTGTGTGTGTGTGTGTGTGTGTGTGTGTGTGTGTGTGTGTGTGTGTGTGTGTGTGTGTGTGTGTGTGTGTGTGTGTGTGTTGCATTTAGAACCCTAAGCAAAGTACTGAGGCATAATTGTGCAGTAACATCAGTAAAATGTGATGACATTTTATTACATGTGACCAGTGATGGAAGGATTCAGACTCTTTACTTCAGTAAAAATACTCTGTTACAAGTAAAAGTCCTGCATTGAAAATGTTACCTAAGTAAAAGTATGTATGTATCATCAAGAAAATGTACTTAAAGTACTCAAAGCAGAAAAACTCTGGAAACGATCCAAACGGTTCTGTGTTTAATCGGCTAGTCAATTCAGCTGGACTTGTAGGCCATTATATTGTTGGGTAGTTTAATTTATTAAAAAAATAAATTGTATCATATAAACATGTGTTTTGTGTGCAAAAATCTTACTTTGTAAAGTAGTACAGTAGTAGTAACTAAAAGCTGTCAGATGAATGTAATGGAGTAAAAGGTACAATATTTCTCTCTGAAATGTAGCAGAGTAGAAGTAGAAAGTGGCATGAAAAGAAAAGACTCAAGTAAAGTACTTCAAATTTGTACTTAAGTACAGTATGTGAGTAAATGTACTTCGTTACATATCACCATTGTATGTGACATTAATCAATTAATAATCATGAAGCATCCATGACAGAGCAACATGCTACTCTGTAGCTCATAACTGCAGCAGAGCTACTTATATAGTTAGTTAGTCCAGTGGTTCCCAACTGAGGACTTGTTTGTAATGTGTCATATAACAACCGAGTGAAAAAGATTTAATTCCCCCCCTCGGGGATCAATAAAGTATGTCTTCTTCTTCTTCTTGTCCATAAAGGATGAGAAGAGCAGATTTTCATAAACAATAACTTACTATATAGTGATGTGACACCTGATCCAGCACCATTCGTTAGATGAAGACCATGAGATGCAGGCGAATGCTCAGAAAAGCTAGTAAGTGGACCTTTGAGCCTAAATTATTTTATATTATGACAATAATAAGAACATTTTCATGAACACAAACTGAATTGAGGTCAGTCTTCTGCTAGATAGAGAGATAGACAGATAGATAGATAGATAGATAGATAGATAGATAGATAGATAGATAGATAGATAGATAGATAGATAGATAGATAGATAGATAGATAGATAGATAGATAGATAGATAGATAGAGTCCATATACACCACAGTACAGCATTCTTGTTTTATTTAGAAAAGATCTTTTTAAATAATTGTAAATATCAGCTTTTGGCAAAGACATGGTGAGTCCAAATTGAAACATTTAGCTGGATGGAAGGCAACATGGAACATTCAGAATCATCACCGGTAACATGAGTTAAATGTGCACTGTCATACAGAAATATTCTTCTATTAATTCAGTGAATCCTTATGAGTTACAAAATAGACCCAAAAGCATTTCTTTCTGCTCAGGTTGAAGTGCTTTAGTGATGCAAGGCCAACAACAAATGTTCCCTGCTTCGCTCTGGATAAGTACATCAGCTGAATGTCTAAAACATCATTCAAACTACTATGGCACATAACAGAAAAACAAACCACCTAACAGGGCTATTTGTTTCTGCATATAAAATCAAAAATGCACACATCAAAACAAAAGCTGGCATCCTCTGCATCTTAACAAATGCTTTGGACAGAATGACATGTTATAGTGGAAGAAACCCTGCAGCAAACTTATTTTCATTTTTTATACAAACTAGGATTAGATGGCGGTGAGGAAGAATCTGTCTGAAAATAATACAGAAGGAATACAGGATGCAGAGGTGACCACATATGCAGGTGTCTTAAACAAGCAATACAATGCGCTGTACCAACAGCAGGCAGCTATTATACAATTTGAATGAGTCAAATACCTTCACTCAGCTTTCCATGTACAACATGATTTGCTATAAAACTGCTGAAAACCCATTTTTACACGTAGTGTTCCCTAAATGTTCCTTAGCTCATAAAAACAACACGGGATGTCTTGTTTTAAATCTTTTCTCAAAAAAACAGCTGTCCATCATTTCTACACAGCAGGGAAGTGTTATGTGTTAACGTTAATGTAATGGAGGTGAAGGTCTAGTTGGGGGTGATTTTGGACTTTTCAGAAACTCTTCATTAAATAAAAAATTAGTGCCCATATTATGAAAAAAATCTTTTTCTGGGATTTGGGGTGTTATTTTGTGTCTCTGGTGCTTCCACATGCATACAAACTTGGAAAAAAACATCCATGCTGTTTTGAGTGAGATACGGGTTTCTGATCGTGTCCTGCCTTCAGTCTCCGGGTGAGTTGTTCAAAATCGGCAGGGCTTTTTACGTCACTAGCCGAAACGAGGTGGCTAACCGTGGCATGCTAGCGCAAGCATGCTAGCTCATTGTGAATGGCAAAACACTGCTACAACACACACTAGTTCACCATAATCTACAAAAGAACTACTTCCATGTCCCTATTCTGCAGGTATTCCACGCACAATTGGAAGTGTGCCCTCATTTAGAAGAAGTCTCCCGGCTAATCCTGCCTTGTACTACTGAAGTTGTAGAAACAAACAGCTAGCTAGATGATGTGATCTTACCTAGCTACTGAGCATGTGCGACTGCCAACAAAGATATTACAGCAGTCAGAGGTCTCACTCTGTAGCTAAAACAAGAGATCTGACACAGGGTGAAAAGAGGAGCTGCAGCTATGTGCAGTACAACAAAAATATGGTGTTTTTTTGAAAATGAAACCATGTAAACCTATTCTGGTACAACCTCAAAATACAATTATGAACCTGAAATAAGCATAATATGGCCATTTTAATAAATAACGACTAAGAGTCTTCAGACATACTAGTGGCGCTATGTATTTAGACATAGCGCTGCTGTATGCTAAATGCTAAATTCAGAATGCCTAACATGCTCACAGTGACAATGCTATCATGCTGATATTTAGCAGTTTATGTTCAGCATGTTCACCCTCTTAGTTTAGCATGTTAGCATATGCATGTATCAGCGTCACACTCGAGTCACCAACCGTCGAGTCCGAGTCAAGTCTCGAGTGCCCAGTGTTCCAGTCCAAGTCTAAGTCACCAAAGAAGAGTCAGAGTCGAGTCAGCATTACCGGAGTTTGAGTCCAAATCAAGTCACGAGTCCAAAGATTAGCAACTCGATGGTGATCGTGCTAGAAACGTTTTGCCAATAGATATTGAAATAGTTCATTGGATAATTAAAAACTTTTACCGAATGGTGCCTGATAAGACAAGTCAGAGGATCAGTAATGTCAGTCGGCTTCTTCCTCTGGGCACCATACATATCATCATCGCAGATTATTCAATATCTGTGGAGATATTTCAGATATTTGGACCAAAGTGATGGACTGACCAACATTGCCATCCCAGGAGCCACATCGCTAGCATGGCTAAAAACAGAGAAAATTACAAAGTACAGTTCCCACACGTGTTAGCACAGCGACCAACACACTTAGTGATAATTTAATAAGTTATGAAGGAATTAAGGGTAAGTTCAAAGTTATTAATTTGCTCTAGTAGAGCTTCTCCCAGTTGCCAGCACTGGACGACCAGAAGTGGAGGACTGTAGGCCTAATGGGCAGCTCTATCAGTGAAGCCTTTTATTCTGGATAAATACAGGCTTAGAAATGTGGTAACTGAAATGTTTTCATCTCAAAAACAGGGGATTTGTTTCCTTCACATATCTGCTCCTGTTGGTCCTGTATCAACTCTGTCAGATTGAAGGAGCTTATTCTTCATATAAAACCTCCCATTTCCTTCTAATTTCACCTCATTTAAGCATTGAAGTAACTTGGATGGAACACACACTATTGTAAACACTTAATGAAAATGGAATTAATTTGAAGTCAGTCAATGCAGGTCAAGTTAGTTCAATACCACAAGATTCTGCTCCTGCCTAAAGTGCAAAAACAGATCAGGGATGACTTGATCATTTGTTTGTTAGGATGATTTCTATGTTTTTCATCGGTCCTCTTCCCACTGGACCAGAGAACAGGCCTCTTCCTGCCAATTAGTTCTTTTTAACAAACCAAACCTGACTCTTTCTTTCTACTTCATTTTTCGTTTTGTTCTTCCACTTTCCCTGCAGTAATTCTCCTATGTTTTTCCTCTCCTCTTCCCATTTCCACTTCCCATTTCTCTTGCCATTTCCTTCAGATGGCACCCTAACTACCTCCCACCCCTGCACATCTCCTCTTCCTCTGTCTCTCTAGGATCCAGCCTCCTGTTCCTGTCCCAGGGCCTCTAACAGGAGTCCCATGGGCGTCCTCTTCAGACCGATGCTCTCCAGTTTGTTCTCCAGTTTGTTCTTCAGGCTGCGCAGCCTCACCGACGCGTGGACCAGAACCACTGTGAAGGAGCGAGACACACAGAGGGATGAAGGAATAAGTTTATAAAGGTTAACTGAGCTGACACAGGTTACTCTGTCTCAAATGACCTCCATTTCTCAAATACTGGCTGAACCAAAAATGCGGTAAGAACCTGGGATTAACCTGAAACAAGTTTATAAAAAGCCACTTTCCCAATGGACAAAAAAGACACTAATAACTGGCTTCTGTCTGTCATCTCGGCCACAAATTCTGTCCATCTCCTACCAAGCAGCGCTCGGACATCATTCCAAATTAGTCGGCATCGAGTTTGAAAGAGAGACTGAATTAGTAACAGATATTTAAAAAAAAAGAAGCAACCACGCTAACATTGTCACTGGCCTCCAACGATGTTTTCCAGTGCGTTTGTGACATTGAACGTGACACGCCAAAAAAAAAAGAACAGAAAGGCATACTCATTGGCACACTGGCAATGGGAAAGGAGTCTGTCGCATATTTTTAGCAGGTTTACCCGCGTTTAAAAACCCTGCATATACATATTTATACATATATTTTCGTAAAAAAGGGTATTAGAGAGAGGTCTTTATTTCAAAAATGGGTGCGTGTGTGTGTTCCTGTCTTACTCATTATAGGAAAGGCTATCCCAAACAGGAACACGGCCACGTCTCCCAGCACTGATATGAAGAGGTAACTGGCCAAGAGAATGGCAAACACAGAGATTGATGGGTGGTTTCTACGGAAACGACGAACTGGAGCTTGGTTCTCAGCAACCCAGACAAAGCCCAGGAATATCAAGGTGACCACCATTGCCCCGACAAGCAACTGGAATGGCTGGAAATACCTGAAAGAAAAGACACAGGAAATGTTTTCGTATTGTCAACAGTTCCCATGTGCAGATTGGAACATACCAACACAACAGTACAATAAAGGGGTGGCTCAGGTGAGTAGACAGTAAAGGCTTAAAACAGCCAAAATTCATATAGCTATAAAACTAGAAATTCACAGAATATCATTTATATAATTCACACTACACTACACACACAACATTTCACAAAGCCACAACATACATTGACGGGTAATAAAATAATTGCTCAAAATTCCGGGTCACTCCCTGTTAACCCGGAAGTCATAGCGTCATTTAAACCCGCCGATCGCGGTGAACTTTCCTTTATACACAAAGAGAACAGCCGCCAGTAAGACACCAAGATAATATGTTACCGTCTGTTACCTTTAAAACTCAATAAACAGAGATGTAGTTAACAAAGACATACTGTATGTGTTGCGTTGTTATTCTAAGCTGTCATGTTTGTGAAGTAAATGGAATGGTTTTAAACAATAAGAGAATGATGTATTGATGGTTGTAGCTATAGCATATAAATCACCACAGTATTGGATGTTAAATGTACACAAGAAAGCTACGGGATTACTGTGGGGAATTTGATGAATGGCTAGGTTAACAGATGATTTGAAAACAGTGTGATAAGTAACATAACATATTGACACGCTAAACAAACATACACAGGCAACATTTACACTCAGTCATTGAGAAATAACATAGGTAACGCATCGCTAGCGTGACGCCAGAGCCAGACATTACTCCACAGCACAGTGGAGTAGCTAACGTTAGATGCTGGCGATGTTGACAGTCATAAAAGCCTGTGCTCACACGGAGCTCTGTACCCGACTAACAGACACACTTTCTTGTCTTAAAATTACTGCAACAACCGCTGAAACACCACTACCTTGCTGTGCTTTCTACCCGACTGACAGACACACTTTCTCTACCTAAAATTACGGTAGGAAACGCTAAAAACACCCCTACCTCGCCATCCTCTCCAACCGACTGACAGACACACTTTCTCAGTTTAAAGGAACACGTCGACTTATTGGGACTTTAGCTTATTCAACATATCCCCCAGAGTTAGATAAGGCCATACATACCCTTCTCATCTCCGTGCGTGTCGTAACTCTGTCTGGCGCACCCACCGCTAGCCTAGCTTAGCACAGATCCTGGAGGTAAGCGGCTCCAACTAGCCTACTGCTCCCAATAAGTGACAAAATAACGCCAACATTTTCCTATTTACATGTTGTGATTTGTATAGTCACAGCGTGTACAAATAACAAGGTCACATGAGACACAGCCATCTTCTAACCGTATACAAACTGGGAACTATATTCTCAGAAGGCGAAGCACTGCTACTTGGGCGGAGTGATTAGCGCAACACCTGAAAAGCACCGTTGTTACTCTCTGCTCCTCACCACGGGGCTTCTCATGTGCTGCGAGCAAATCACTCCGCCCAAGTAGCAGAAGTTGCAGTGCTTCGCCTTCTGAGAGGAAAATGTTGGCGTTATTTTGTCACTTATTGGGAGCAGTAGGCTAGTTGGAGCCGGTTACCTCCAGGATCTGTGCTAAGCTAGGATACGGTGAATAAGCTTGCCGTCCTCTCCACCCGACTGACTTCTCGGCTTAGAATTACGGTAAGAACCGCTAAAAATACCACTACCTTGCCATCCTCTCCACCAGACTGACACTTTCTCCGCTTAAAATGACTCACCGTTGGTCGGCTACGGCCGCTAAACAGGCTACACGGTTGTTTTGCCAAAGTTAAACTGCATGTTTCCATTATGACAAAGTCAAACTTGCGGTTTCTGTCATAAGTCTGTTAAAGTGGTTGTAAACTGCCGTGGCCTGCTTGCCTGGTCCTCTGGTAACGTTAGCAGTTATCGCGTGTTAGCATGGCGGCGTTAGTCAGGACCAGTCGGGATCACTTCATTGGCTGTCTCAATGGTTTTTGTGAGTAACCAACTCGAGTACCCTATATAATTTAATGTGAGTACGTAGAAAATTAGCCAACTCAGCGTACTTTTGGGCTCTAAGCTGTCTCCATCTTTCAAATACATCTCCAATATTTACCGGGTTTTTTTACGTCTCTGGTCATGCAACTGTTTAGAAAACTGAGTTTTTTAGGTCGGGTAGAATCCCTCTCAGTTGACCCCGTTTGCTGCCTCCATGGCTGTACTACTGCTGTAGCGCGCTGGGTTTGCACTTAAACAGGTATATCTGGCACCCCGGCTTGACTGTCAAAATAGGCAGTTGATACCAATACACAGGCCAAAACACAAACAGACATTCCGTCACAGAACGGAAATTACAAAGGAGAAAATTCTGACATTAGCATTGTTGTCAGAAAAGATAGTATTTCAGTTTAGCAGGTTTCCTTAATATCTGATGACATATTGTGGTCATTTTTGGATTTAATACAGTAAATATATTACATATTGCACCTTTAGGTATATTTTGATATTACTTAAGTAAACATTTGAAAGCATGAGTATGTCTACACTGTGGTATTAGGCCTGCTATTACTGAAGTAAAAGATCTGAGTACTTCTTCCACCTCTGTTTAACAGACACTCAGCAGTTTACTGTACAGAGGGGAGTGAACATTTGTGAACCATCATTAGCAGAAGGTACTGTAGGCCTATTGCACTACTTTTTTGTTGCATTGTTGTTATTTCTGTGGGCATAGAGCTACATTTTACATTCAAAATATTTAGTCTGTTCTCTAGTTAAACTGTGTGCACACTGCGACTTCCGGGATTGCTCCGCTGCCGCCGGAAATTCCGTCGTCTGTCCTTTTTTTTCGGCCGGATGTCCATTACCTTCCGCTTTCTTTGTGTTGTAATTCTAAACTCCGGTGAATTTATGAGGACTATGGTTAACTGCTCCTCAGATCTCTGCAGGGTAAATCCAGACAGCTAGCTAGACTATCTGTCCAATCTGAGTTTTCTGTTGCACGACTAAAACAACTTTTGAACGTACACATGTTCCACCAAAACATGTTCCTTCCCGAGGCTATTTTGCAGCCGCACCATGGCTCCGTCTGGCTCTTAGCGCCGACCAAAACGATTGTGATTGGTTTGAAGAAATGCCAATAAACCAGAGCACGTTTTTGTCCGATCCCAGAATGCTGTGTGGACAGACCCTCCTTTGCATGGCTGTGTGGGAGGGTCTGGCAATGCGATACTATTTGGGAGGAGACCGCTCATTCTCACTGCTGTTGGTAATGCAAACACAAAAGAGACAGAGAGACAGTGAGAGAGAGAGAGAGAGAGAGAGAGAGAGAGAGAGAGAGAGAGAGAGAGAGAGAGAGAGAGAGAGAGAGAAAACATAATTTGTTTATCTGCAATTATATCATAATTATCCTGTGTACTTGTCATATTTAGGCTACTCCTTGTTGTGTTTGTATGTATGTTTGTTCTTATGCTTTGGCAACACAGATGTATTGATTTTGTCATGCCACTAAAGCAAATAAAACTGAAACTGAAAACTGAGAGAGAGAGAGAGAGTGTGTGTGTGTGTGTGTGTGTGTGTGAGAGAGAGAGAGAGAGAGAGAGAGAGAGAGAGAGAGAGAGAGAGAGAGAGAGAGAGAGAGAGAGAGAGAGAGTGAGAGAGAGAGTGTGTGAGAGAGAGAGAGAGAGAGAGAGAGAGAGAGAGAGAGAGAGAGAGAAAGGGGAGGGGGGTGACCACGTCAGAATAATGAAACTTACCCCACTAAAAGAAGGAGGCCGAGGGCGGACACGAGATAATTGCTCTGGTAGTACAGCAGGTTGTTGATGATGCGGTTGTTCCAGCGGTCCAGGTCGCGCACATCGGGTACTGCGAACCGGGCCGAGCACAGGAGAAAATCATCCAGGCTGCGGAGGGGTGGCGGCTGCACGCCTGCCATCTTTCCTAAACGATCATAAACTCGATTTCCAAGAATGCAACGCGGAGGGGAATGGGCGGGCGCAAGGGAGTGTATGTCAGTCGCGCAGTTACTGGCGAGGCGCGTTCCCGAGCTTTGAGAATGCGCTTTCGGTCCCACAGCAATATTAGTGAAATATAGCAATACTTTTTGTACCACGGATTCTTAATATCATAGCGTGTTTTGGTCGATTCACTTGATTTTAAGTCATTGTAGGTAGGCTATGTAATACAATTCATTCACAATATGACTGATGAAAGGAATAATAGTTCTTACTCAGTCTGATAGTCTGATAGCCTGTAGCCCAGACCAGTGGTTCTCATACTGTTTTCAATAATGTAACCCCTTTGAAATATTTTTTTAGCCAAGTACCCTCTGATCCAGCGCAAAACCTTTTTTGGTAGAAAAAAACGCTATAAAGAGGTACATTACAGCGATTCACAGCGATTGGATTTAATAAACAATAACCTTGTGACCAAAGAACACTTTAACGCTATTTAGTATCAATCATCATTTATTCATAATTATCATAAGCACTCATTAGTTTTTCATCAGTATTACTCATCATGTGTTACTATAAATATTTACGAAATATAAGTGATATTTTTTGGATTTAAATTTTTTTTAAATCTCACTCAGTACTCCAATGTACCCCTAGGGGTACGCTACCCCCATTTGAGAAACACTGGCCTAGACCAGGGGTTTTCAATGTTTTTTAGGCCAAGGACCCCTTGGTTGAAAAAGAGACGGAGCAGGGACCCCCTACTACATATATATTGTATAAAATTGAGTTGCATATTAAACTGGGTCTACAACAGAGTGTAGGGCGTCCTAAAGCCTTTTCACATACATTTTTATGGTGCACAATACTAATTGTTGGCATATTCATATATTTATACATCATGTTTTAATGTTAAAATGTGGCACATTAAATCCTTAAACGTAACTGTATATGTGTATGGCTACCTTATGGCTAGTTTAGCTGTAGACCAGTAAGCCTATCATCAATGTTTTGTAAATTCAAAAAAGAATTATCTTTAATAATACTATGTTGGATTCATGTTAATGTTTTTAGACAAAGTTGAATTTTTTTTTTTTTTTAAACCATCAAACAATAATTTGACGGCCCATCTGAAGCAACTCTGAGGACCCCCTAGGGGTCCCAGACCCCTGTTGAAGATATCTGGCCTAGACTATATTGAATGTTATTTAATTTAGGCTAATCACATTTTAGTCTTTAATAAACGGATGCAAGAACAACCCTGGTTGCAATATTTTTTCAAAATTCTTCCATTTCAAAAAACGAGTTCATTATTTATAACCAACGCGTTATCACGAGAAAACAAAAGATTGTTTCCTCTTATTAGGCTACTTATAATGTTTTTCAGAGGGCCATGTTATACACTGCGGTCAAGCAGCCATCACTCGCATTTCAGTGGTAAAATCAGCCTCACAACTAGTGCCATTTTAATGCCATTATGTTAAAAGTATTCAAACGGCTCAGATCGAGCTCACCATATAGAAACCATACATAAATACTGTATATATGTATGGAATATCTCTGAATTAAGTTAAAATGCTTGTCAGAGATGTCCTCAACTCACTTATCAGTCATTGTCAGTCATTATTTTTTTCCAGCAACCCAAAAATCAAAGAATTTTCTTTTTCATTTAGGCTCTAAGGAACACAGGTAACATGTTTATATGTCTTGTAAATATAACCCAATTAATCTAATTTCCACATGTAGGCCTATTTTGTATTTACCCTTGTTAACACCTTATTTTGAAAACCGGACTTAGTTACACGTGTATCCTTTCGCTCACTTCACCATCTCCAGTCGCGCCAACTGCATGCTCTCGGGGGAATTGTTGTGTCTCTCTAAATTATAGTGTGGTCTAGACCTGCTCTATCTGTAAAGGGTCCTGGGATAACGTCTGTTATGATTTGATACTATTTCAAATGGGATTGAATGCCCCTAGTCTCGCTTTGCCAGACCCTTCTCCAAAGCGCGCTGAAGAAGGGTCTGGCTAGTCCACATAGCATTCGTTTAATGACATTTCTTTAAGCTATGCTAAGCTCCGCAGAGAGCCGCTGCAAAATAGTTGTGCAAGAGAAAACTCAGATTGGACAGATAGTCTAGCTAGCTGTCTCAATTTACACTGTAGAGATCTGAGAGGCAGTTAACAATAGTCCTTATTAATCCACCAAATTTCAAATTCCAACAAAGAAAACGAATGGAAACGGAAAATACATGCATCCGGTGGAATTTCTTGCGGCACCGCAGCAATCCCGGAAGTGGAACGTAAAGGATACAGACTATAATGCCCCTAACCTGTTTGTTTCGGTTCATTTAGGCTGCTATGAAAGCTGTCAGTTAAACTCGGTACGGTTGGTGGTGTGAAAGCAAAGCAAACCAACCCCAGGACTATGTGAGAGTAAAAAGGTGTATGCGATTTTAGCATTAAATCAAAAGCTTACTAATAAATCCATCTGCTGATTGTTCACTGTCGAGGAGTAAGCAATCTTATAAGTGATTTGTAGAAGCAACACCATTTGGTAACCATCATTTCAGTATAGGTGACTGTGTGTGAAACAATGCATCTGTATCTTTTTTTTCATTGGTCAGACCAAGAACAAAATAATCTGAACTACTGGTGTTGTCAAGACATCACAGCCTATACAGCCTTTGATGTTGACCATTCTTCTTTAACATATGTTGCATGTCCCCCAATTTTATAGGAGTGCAATAAATTGCTGTAAAGTCCCTTTAAGCAGGATGCTTCCTTGTCGCCCTATACAACCCCCAAATGAGCCTTTTGTCAAACAAAGTGACCAATAGGCTAGGTCAAGGGTTTTCCTGATCCAGCTGTGATCCAGGTTCTCCCTTATTAGCCAAAATGCCTCTCTGGTTAGCTCAGTGCCACTCTGTTGTGACCTGGAAGCAAATTGAAACCTAAAGTGGAGTACGGTGTTGATGCCAAAGTCTACTTCTCCATCGGTATGTGTTGTAAGACCAAGCCTGTCTCTTCTGTGCTGTTAAACCTTAATCCAACGTTACCATAACCCCAACCACTAATCTTTGGGACTTTTACCATAACTTGACCGAACACCTCACCCAAACCACGGAGGGCAGCACTGTTCAAGGGGATTTCTGTTCAACAGAGTTCCATTACTTATTACTCAGCATCCCACGTTCTAATAAATATGTGTAGTTATTGTAAGTCTGTTTCTTGCTCCAACCAGCTGTAAGAGGAGATAAAACATGTTATTATTAGCATTTTGTATTGGAAAGAGTGATTTGTACGTTACGATGAACGAGTATTGTGTGTGCTACATGTGCATCCTATGCAGGCTGCTGGCACCCATAACCCTCTGCATGCAGAGGAGGCCCCTATTCCCCAGTCTTTGCACGCCACTAGCCATTTTTTTCTTATTAAAACTATAAGGCTGATTTTATTCAATATTTTCCTTATTGTCAACAACTTCCATGACAAGACCAACACCGTCTCTCAATACCCTCTGACTTCCCTACCCGGTCTGTGGCTCTCGGACCCATCACCCAAAGCCATTGGTTCCTACTGAAGACATAAATCTTTAAAATGCCTCACAAATATATTGTTCCTTCAAATAAATAAGAAATAGTGCATTTTTTGGCGACCATTTTCCAAGGCTGATTAATTCACACTTGTGATCATTTATGACAGGTAGGCTATGTGTGAGGTTAAATCAAAAATAAACTAGGCCTACAGGTTAACATGTCTCTCAGTGTAGTAGTGTGACTTACTGATTCATTTTAAATAATAGCCTATTAATAGGCTAATTGGCTATCAGGTTTTGATACATTGTTGATTTAGATCTTTTTATGGAATTTGTTGAAAATGTTAAAAAAAAAAAAAAATGAAGAAATCGCAGCCTTATCATTTAACATCAAGAACATATGGTGACCTGTTAATCATAGCCTCCGAAGGAGACTTTTATTGTGAAAGGCCAGAGAGCAAGAAGCGGGAGACATTCGGGAGCGCGCTCTGCTATACAGTCTCTTGTGGTTTTTATCCGGTTGGCTGCTGCGGGAGCGGGCTCGCGCCCGGGCGGCTCCGTAAAAGAAAAAAAGAAAAAAAAAACGGTGTGACAGCTCAGAGCTGTCCACGTCAACATACCGAGTGAGCTGCGAGCGAGCACGGCGACGGCAGCAGCAGCGATGGACTCTCTGGTGAGCCTCTCCGCCGTTTCACCGGGCTCGGGAACCGACACCTTTAGTTTGGTGTAGGAGGGGTGTAATGTGCTCGGTAATTTGTGTTTTTTTGTAGCGCTTTTTATCGCGCGCGGGACATTTGTTGCATTATGGCAGTTTTGGTGTTGGGCATTACTGGAGAGGGAGGGGGAGGAGTGGGGCTGGGTGCAGACTGTTCATAAATCAGAAACGGGTTTGATTTGCTCTGTAATCCATGAATGTAAGTGGGATCCTGATATGGGATTGTGCACGCGCAGGCCTGACCTGACCACAGTGTTTCACGTGCAGCCAGCGCTCTAAACGCCACCGTATTTTTCCTGCTATGCTGTGTAAAAAATAGTAGCTACAGTTTGTCTGTGTTAGTCACAGTGCGACAACTTATTAGCGTGTTAAGTTAACTCCATACAATAGACTGGGTGAGCCTCAGCTGTTCTCCACTTATCAACGCAATGCCCAGTGCAGAGCGCAACAGGACATAACTATAAGCCAAAGCTTTAGTTCCTGCAGGAACAACAATCCTCTATATCACACACGAGGAACAGCCGTGCGTGCGTAGAGTTAAAGTATGTGTCTGTTTGTCTCTGTGGTGTGTGTTTAAATGTCTGCTTGTGTTGAGCATATGTGCACAGATCGGTTGACGTGTAGAGCAGAGTAGGTGCCACGTCCACCGTTCTCTCTCTCTCTCTCTCTCTCTCTCTCTCTCTCTCTCTCTCTCTCTCTCTCTCTCTCTCTCCTCTTTTGCCTTGCGCACCCTTTATTCTCTCTCTCTCTCTCTCTCTCTCTCTCTCTCTCTCTCTCTCTCTCTCTCTCTCTCTCTCTCTATCTATCTCTATCTTTTCTCACATTTACTCCAATTAGTTGTGTCAATATCTCTGTCATTATTTCTGCTTCACTCTTTCTCAGTGCTGGTAAAGTAACTAAGTAGCCTACATTTAGGCCTACTCAAGTAGCTACTGCACTTAAAGTACTTTGAGTACTTCCATTTAATGCCACTTCCACTCCACTACTGTGGGAAAGATTGTACTCTAAGGTCCTTGACTTGCTTGATTTATGCATTTCCATTGAACATGTATACAGTACTTTACTTGAGTACATCCATGATGCCACTTCTACCATACTTCACTACATTTTAAAGGGAAGGTTCAGTTTTTACTCTACTACATTTATTGGACACATTACTAGTTACTTTACAGATGTATATTTTACATACATAACACATGATCATCTTTTAAATATGATACACAGATTAAACTATCTAACAGTACTTCAAAACTAGCTCCACAGACCAACTACAACAGTCCAATTTTACTCAGATATAAATGCATAGGCTAACAATAATCAAAGAAACATTAGCATAATGTGTTCTGTTTTTATTGTAAAGTATTTTTGTAAATGTGTTTTAAAAGGTGCTAAATAAAGTGTATTATTATGATTAGGGATCGACCGATACTGGTTTTTCAAGGCCGATACTGATTATTAGTAGTTATTGAAACTGATAGCCGATATTTGGAACCGATATGCATATACAGTGAAAATGAAAAGCTTTATGTCAAAATTAAGATTTTAGAATGTTACAAACTCCAACACAAAACTTTGTTTAAATGCTTTAAGCAATTATTTAATAACTGAGAAACTTTCAACATAATACCCAATAAAAGATAGTCAGATAGTGTTGTGGGTGGGACAGACACAGAGCTGTAGCCGAGCCAGGGTAGAACACTTTTTAATTCATTAACTTTATCAGTTATCAGGCAAATAAAACGCAGATACAGATAATCTGCAAAGTGCTAAAAAAAAACGGCTCAATAATCGGTCTATCCATATTATGTGATACTATATAAAAATACTTCAAGCACATTTTTCTACCAGTCAACAGGTAGGCTACTTTTTTGGATGCAGGACTTTTACTTGTCACAGAGTATTTTCACCATGTGTTATTGATACTTTTACTAAAGTAAATTATTTGCTCTTTCTCACTCTCTTGCTTGTATTACAATTCTGTGAAGCTTTTTGGCATATGTATCTTTCTCAAATTCTTGCTTGTGACCACTTGCAAATATTCCGTTACAAGTAAAAGTCATTCATTCAAAATGTCACTTTAAAGGAGTACTTCAGCAATATAGGGTTGCATGTCCACAAAGTTAAGAGACGGATCAAAAAACAGGTCAAAACACACCAAGTTTGTAATGTAGGCTTCCTGTTATTAATGTGTAGTTTCTACATCCAAGCCAAGATAACCCCGACGACATCAGTAGGGGTTATTTCTGCAGACTTCTGCTTTTTATTCCCGTTTGTTGTTCAGTTGAAAAATATGCTGACCACAAATAGTGTAGTAATACTTTAAAAAAATAAAATAAAATCAAATAGAATAGGAAAGAAAAGAATGGAGGATAAAGAAAAGGAAATGAATAAAAAAATAATAAATGAAACACAAAAATAGAGGAAAGCCTGTACTACTGACAGACACGACTGTAGCAATGTGGTACATAAAATGATGGGATGTCATAATGCTACCAATATCCAGAGCAAGATCATTTAAAAAGGAAAAGTCTTCACTGCTCTCACGATTCGATTACGATTATCCTGTCAACGATTCGAATGGATTCGATGTCCCGACGTGTCACTTCCTCAATATTATTATATATTACTACACATGGTTTTCATCAACAAATTCAAGCAGTCTATATATGAAACGGCCTTTTTTATTGAGTCTGCTCTTAAAAAGGACACTTCCTGAATGTAACTGAGTCTGAACACAGCAGACAACCGACAAAATGCAAAAACTAAAAAAGCAGCGACCATAGAAAATCAACAAGTAACATCAGTAGGCAATAATCGATTATGGTCTGTCCCTGCATCGATGCAGAATAGTCTAGGTCCGCTTCGATGCAATGATTCATTTCAACACCCCTGCAATGTTCATTGAACGATTTTATCCCCACATCAACTATAGTGCTCAGTATATTGAGCAATGAATTTATCTACTCCCTGTCTCCCAATTCATACAGTAGATCAATTACTTTACATTCATAGCTAGAAAAGACCGCAAAAGGCAAATAATGGTCACATTTAATTAGATTTGGTGTCGATCCAGATGTGAGGATTCTACAGTGTTCCATGTTTGGGAGTAACAATAATGCTGTATTCAAGTGCTGCTGGGAACTTCAGCAATGTCATCCTAGAAACGATTGTTCTCAGAAAAGAATATTAAACAAAGAAAAACTGTTGAGTCATAGAAATAATCACATATAGTCCTTATAGTATATTTTCCATTAAAGTAGCCTACCCTAGGAGACATTTTGTTTGTAGTGTGTTTGTCAAACTAAAGTTTGACGTTTTGGGAAATCCACTTTCTTTGTTGCAGAGACTTAGAGAAGATCAATACCAGTCTCGTCACTGTCCGGCAAATATTCAGGCTCAGCAAGTAGCCGTTTAGCTTAGCTTAGCTTAGCACAAAGACTGAAAACGGGGGAAACAGAATCTACCTACCAACACCTCTAAAGCTCAATATTTAACATGTTGAGTCTTGTTTGGTTAATATGTTCAAAAAACAAACTATAAAAAAGACATTTAGCTGTTTTACTGCTAACTGTTTCCAGTCTTTGCACCAAACGTAGCTAATCGGCTTTACCATACAGAGAGAAGAGTGGAAAACGTCTTCTTTAAATAAGAACATTTTCCAAAATGTCTTCACAGACATTTATTTTTCTCCATTGGCTCTGAAAGAAAAATGCTTCTTCCTGTTTTGTGCCGTAAATCATTTTTAAATAGAATAACTGTAAAGTGATCTGGTTCTGTTTAGCAAGCAGATACAGCAGAAGCAAAAAAATGTTTGCCTGAAAGGCTTTTTATTGCATCATATGCTTTTATGGAAACAGGTCTCAGCTACTGTCACTTATTCTTTATCACAGTATCAGCTAAATTCCTTGAATGTCCCATTTGTATATCGTGTCTATAATGTGGTAAAAAAAAATCAAAAAGGAAATCAAAATGGCAGCTTAGGAAACGGCCAATTGCAAGATTTGTTATTTTGAGTTTGTCTGTCTCCAGACATCTAAATTGGTCTTCTGGTTTTGTCCATGACCTACTTTTAAACATACACTCCAGAGAAAATCATTATGTTTAAACCAAATGGCTCATTTTTTTTGGCATGTAGCTTGTCATGTTGATCCAGAGAGACTTACAGTGAGTCAAAAAAGCTTCTCTTTTTACATTAACTCTCTAAACTCAGGCTGAGGCTGTTGTTGTACAATTGACTAAATTATTTATCAGTTCTTTGTGTTAGTTTCATTTTGCAGAGAAGTCATACCTCCGAACAATAGGCAGTCCCCTTCTATTTCCGCAGTTATTCCCAACTATCTGACATTTACAATATTATATGTTAGCCAATAATCTGTTGATCTCAAGTAAGCCATTTTAGTGATTAGGTGTGTAAATTATGTAAAAAGCCTCTCCCCTGAAGACAGGGCAGGACCAGGGATCAGCAGCCGGTCGCTCCAGCAGTTTGGAACTTGAAACGTACTTCAAGTTCAACGACTAGTTATAGAGTAGCTACAGTAAGTGTTGACTGAATGAAAACATGTTGCACCACACTAACAAGTAAGATTTAGACCGGCTAACTGCTTGTTGTAACTGAGCACGCTATTATACAAACCATTTAGGTTGCTTTCACCCCTGCCTCGTTAACTTCGGTTGAATCGCACTAGAGTTTGTTTGCCCCGCTGGTGCGGTTCGTTTGGGCAGGTGAGAATGCGGCAATCGCACTCGAGTTGCACACCAAAAGCGGACCAAACAAACGTACCGAGACCTGCTTGATGAGGTGGTCTCGGTTCGCTTTCAATCAGCTCCGGAGCGGTTCGTTTGTGGTGAGAACGTGAGCCGACCTCGAACCGCCCGCGTTGAATTTACAAGTTGGGTTTTCTTTGTTTTCATTAGCTCTAGCCAGGTTAGCCATTGTTAGCAATGCCAGTTTGGAACAACGCATTGCCCTGTTTTTTTGTGCATACAAACAGCGTAATAACATGTCAACAGATAGAAGTTGGACAGCACTGCGCGTACAACTGATTTAGTGAGACACAAATAACACAGAAGTGCTTATAACTGTATGTTACTACAGCTTTCACGACTGTTGCTGCACGGAGCAGCCATGTTGGATTTTTTGCGTCGGGTACTCGGTGGTTGCCCGAGTTCCAAGCTCGGAAATCCGAGGTCAGGGTGCTTGTTTCTGACTTTGACCTCGGAAAATCTTGAGTTCCGAGTACAAATGGAACGCACTATAACTACATATACTCCGCAGGTCTGAGCCATTGTCTCCTGTAGTTAGGTGTGCTTAGCAATCTGCGATGCGGCAGAGCAGCAAACTGTCGCAGCTTGCAGTGTTTCTCTCACAGAAGAAGACTGCAGTCAAGCTCGCCGTCCGTCACTCGCATCTCAGTGGTCAAACCAGCTGCCGCTAAAATTGGAGACGTAGTAACGTCGCTCGCAAAACAACGTCTAAATGAAATGAGCTGGTTTGACCATGGAGATGCAATCAGAAATATACACTAGTCCACACAGGACCTTCTTCCTGTATTTACTTTTGAAGTATCTAATGATTTACAACTTTGACTTAAGTTTAATTAACAGTGTTTGGGGATTCCTCTTCATACAGCATCACAGCATTACTTTTAAAAGACACCACACTTTCTTGCTCACGCCCCAGACACATCCAACCAACAAGCGGGGTGAACGTTCTTGCGTGGTTTGTAATGACGCATTTTGGTACGCTTGGAAGTTTACAAACTCATCAACTGATTTGGACCAAAGCAAACTATAGGTGTGAAAACGCCCTTAGTGAAGAGTAAAACAGGTTAGGTATGGAATATGGTCGACCTGAAACATGATCGAAATGCTATTTAATAATGTTGAATGTTATAGTAGGGAAGGTAAAGTATGCAGGCCCCACTCTCAGAGGAGGACAATAAGTGTCCATTGTAATGCAGGAAGGCCTTCACACACAACCTTCATGGTCTAATAAATCTAGATCTGCATATCACTGTATACAGCGGGAAATGCAAACCTATAGGCTCTGTAGGTTTAGTATACTGTATATAACAATTTAGATTATGAAAAATGTAGAGCTGCAAAGATGAATCGATTAATCGATTAGTTGTCAACTATTAAATTAAGCAGCAACTATTTTCATAATCGTTTTTGAGTTGTTTTTTTGAAAAATTCTCTGATTCCAGCTGAATGTTTTCTAGTTTCTTCATTCCTCTATGACAGTAAACTGAATATCTTTGGGTTATGGACAAAACAAGACATTTGAGGATGTCACCCTTGGCTTTGGGAAACACTTTATAGACCAAACGACTAATCTATTAATCGAGAAAATAATGGACAGATCGACAATCAAAACAATCGTTAGTTACAGCCCTAGAAAAAGGATTGGTGTGTCCGTGAGATGGCTTGGATCTGCTGCATCAGCAATGCTCCTGTCTTGCATAAAACAAGTGATACCTTTTGTACCGAGACAATAATGAAGAAAACTGTTGAGCCAGTCAGTCCCAAGAGAAGTCATATTCACATTTCATCAAAAGTGGATTGGTTAAAATTCTGACCATTGAATAATCCCTCCCATTAGGAGACCTATTGGAATGTTTAGCCACCAAGTGGTGCAACCACAGTGTTGGTCTGTTAGTTCATCACTTTGGTGGTTCCCAGATGAATCATAATGACTTTGCGATCGTTTGATTTTTATCTAGCTCCATCATCAGATCAAGATTTCAGTTTGTCCAAATACCTGCCAAACTAATGACATTCCCATCCGCCTCAGCCATCCTTTGTGTTTCGTACTAATTAGGAAATAGAAAAATGATTTCTCTGTTCAGCCAATATCAGACCAATATATTGCCTGAAACGAAAAGGCGGTTGATCCAAATGCGTCTTTGTCCTCATCGTCATCTTCATCCTGCTGTAACCATGGTAACAGTGGATGTTGTAAGTTTCTGGTCTAAGTTCTGTGATACACTCTGACTGTGAATCTATGCTAGTCAGTGCATAACAGAACTTTGTCCCGGGTCTGAAAACTCTTCGATGGATGGATGGATGGATGAGCAGGAGGAATGGGTCAGTGTAAGGCTTATCAGTTAAATTTTAGTACAAACGGACATTTGGAAAAACAGAAAAATGGGTTCAAATATCCAATTTTTTCATTTTTTTCCACCTTGACAAATTAAGAAATTGGATCTTTAACCTGTTTTTCCAATTTTCAGTTTTTTATTCAGAGGATCAGAAATTGAGAAAATTACAAAACTGCATCTGGGCTCCAATTATTCAATACTGCAATGGTATTCTCTTCCTCTACATTGTGGAATATGCAGGTCATTAACTGCACATGGACGAAAAAACCCCAAAACTGATAGACTTTGGGGTCAGAGGTGCAACTGATGGTTTCGGGTGGGGGCGGGGGCGTAGCTAGGTGGAACAAGGGAGAGAATACCATTGCAGTATTGAGTAATTGGAGCCCAGACGCAATTTTGTAATTTTTCTAAATTTCTGATCCTCTGAATAAAAACAGAACATTGGAAAAACTGTTTAAAGATCCAAATTTTTAATTTGTCAAGGCGGAAAAAAAAGAAAAATTGGATATTGGAACCCATTTTTCTGTTTTCCCAAATGTCCGTTTGTGCTTAGAAAATTGAACTGATAAGCGTTACACTGACCGGAATGGATGTCTTTTGTCATTTCCACATCTAGACAAAGTCCAAAACAAAGATGGATGAGAAAACAAAGCAAAAGCACAAATGTCTACGGAGATAAAACCTCCAATGTAGAAACTGGTTGGACTGGGCGTCTAATGTGTATGTACAGGGTGTTGCTGGAAAAGCAGACTTTATCTGGATAATAAAGGTTGATACAACACACTGGTCAGGTGTAGGGTGAATGGCTTTGACTGTAGCTCTGGCATTATCAAATAGACCTCTCCTTGTCCAAGATGATTTCCTGATGTGACTCAGCAAAGCTAAAATATTTAAGATGTTCTCCCTGTTTATTGTTGCAGGAACCTTCCCTCTATACAGTGAAAGCTGTTTTCATTCTTGACAATGATGGCAACAGACTTCTGTCAAAGGTAATGTTAAAGGACCATACCAGTGTTTCAGCCCATTAATTGCACATTACCCCAGACTTGCGTCAGTTAGGTAATCCATTTATTTCTTCTGTCAAAGTTAATTTGTTTGTTGTCCTCAAACCTCAAAGTGTTTATCATGTGGATTCCCTCTCCAGACTTCAATGTTTGTTTCAAATTTGAAAAGCCCTATGAAAGGGGGTTGTATGAATCCTCTTAAAATAATTGTTCAATATTCTGTGAAGAATGCTTATTTGCTTTCTTACCAAGAGTTAGATGAGAAGATTGATGCCACCCTCATGTCCCGCTGAGTTGTAAGAGAGTGAATAGTTAACAGTGAGGCGAAGATTAATTTACAAGCAGTAACACTGCTGCATTGTTTCCTGTGATTCCCTCCTGCGTGTGAAGGCAATTTAATCCAGCGTCAGAATGTCGGACTCCGCCACTTACAATGAAAACTAAAGAGATAATTGCTGAATCAATGAATGAAACACATTGAATGGCTATAGAGCTCAACCATGACCGCCCGCTCTTCGAACAGCTCTGGTTCCGGAAGTGACTTTCCCCATTTCAATTGCTCCATCGACGATCCAGACAATGCTTGTATAAAGAGTTTTAAGTCTGGAACCAAGCCAACCTAGTTTGCGGGTGTGGTAAACAACAAACAGCCAGCGAGCTCCACCAATCAGAGACGTCACTGTTACGCTTAGGCTTGTGGGTAGTGTAGTATTTCTCCATGACATCGCGAATAAAACAAGGTTGATTTCATACAGACTTGTGGCTTCTAGAGGAGCAGAAACCTTCGTTTCACAAGCTCGCAGCTCGTGGTCAGTCTACCTTGAATGGTTTAGACCTCGTGTCAAACTCAAGGCCCGCGGGCCAAATCCGGACCATCGCAGATTTTGATCTGGCAATCAATTTATGTTCACAATAAATTTTGGTCCACCTAGTTTTTGTCCCAATAAGGCGGCGTGTTCCTTTTAATCGAAACTCAAAATAAAAGCATGTCAATAAACTCTACAGTACGTCTGGCCCTTGATGTGATTCTCATTTTCCAGTGTGGCCTTTAGTGAAATTGAGTTTGACACTACTGGTTTAGACATTATAGCTAAAATTGAATTGAATTGAATTGAATTGAATTAATCAAAATCCTGAGAAAAAAAAAGAAGGAAAATTAATGGGATTTCCACTTCCGGAACCACACTGTTGAGGTCTATTGCTGAATAAGTGCTGACCATGCAGAGTATCAAAAACAGCATCTGATTTTTGAAGATTTTACACATTATAACTTTAATGGACTAAAACATCCAAACCTACAGACATGGTCCCCTCCTACATTTAGAGGATACTTATCCACTACTCTTTACAGTACCATCAGTTCCTCCATGTTTAGTATGAATAGCCCTGAAGGGAATGATACCCATAACCCAGCAGCGTTAGTGCCAAAGTTCATTCCCTGTTTCCGTATGTGTCTGTTTCAGTACTACGACCCTGAGCTTTACCCCTCCATGAAGGAACAGAAGAACTTTGAGATGAACGTTTTCAACAAGACACACAAAGCAGACAGTAAGTTCCTCTCTGCCGGATTCTGTTATTGTGTCTGCTGGATGTGGCCCTCCCTGTGTATTGTACTGAACACTCACACACGTCTCCAATGTCACCTGTTACACATTCAACCGCCCAGTAGCCCAACACTTGTACATGATACCATAGACCATGTATAGCTAAATAAGTACTATGTTAGTGTAAACCCTTACAAAAATCTAGAAAAATGTCCCTTTAGGATTTTCTGTTAACTTTGAAATCAACAGGCGGACACTTCTGCACTGCAGAAAAGGTTTCATTTTCAGGGGAAGTTGGAGTGATACCTGAGTCTCTGCCCCTGGCCTCCTTATCACCCACCCAGTATATTCCTCTTTTTGTTCTGAACTCCTCCTTCATTCCTCTTCTTTCTTCTCTTTCTTCTCCCATGTCATGCTATATCCCCTCTCCTTCCCTCCCACCTCATCCTCCTTTTATCCTGCTCTTCCCTTCCTTAAAGCATCCCTTCACTCCCTCTGTTTATCTCACCCTTCCTCATCTCCATACCCTCCCTCCTTCCTCATTCAACTTCTACCCACTTTCTTTTACTTCTCCCTCATCACCTTCCTCCCTCTCCTCATTTTATATCTTCTTCTTCTCTATCATATCATATATTTCCTTCCTACACCTCCCTCCCCATTCCTCTCTCCTTGTGTCATACATTCCCTCTCCCTATTTTTTCTCTCTTTTCTGCTCATTTGCTTTCCCATCTTTTTTCCCCTTTTCTATAAATCTTTGTCATTTTCTATTGGCTGCTGTACTATTAAAAGTACTTGTGATTCTGTTTTGAGAAGTGAAATCAAATAAATAAAGTAATTATGTGAATAAAAGAGTTATGCCTTTTTATCCTGAACCCATCTTTCTCTCCTTCTGCTCTCTGTAGATGAGATAGCTTTCCTGGAGGGGATGACCATCGTCTATAAGAGCAGTATAGATCTCTTCTTCTATGTGGTGGGAAGTGCTCAGGAGAACGAGGTAGGATACATTTTGGTTTCTCTGCCAAAACAGTATTTTGTTCATCTGCAGATTTTTTTGGGGGGGCTAAAACAGCTGGACCTTGTAATGGTACTCAAACTGGAAGAAATAGTGTAATACTTGTTGGGGACTATTTTTAGCAGTGGATTAATACACATTTGGTGCAGCCAAACGGTGTGTGATGTGGGATTGAGTCAAAATAAAGTACTGTTTTTGGACAATAAGAAAAAAAAATAGGTCATCGCCAGCCTGATCCTTAATTTGTGTCCCATTTTGGGAGCTGCTTTCTTCAAAATTACCACTAGCTCATCTAAGTGCAGCTTTGTTTTGCCTGAATTTGAACAATATTATTTTACAGATTAAACACCCCTGAAATGATTTGAGCATGAAATCCATCCAACACTTTAAAAAATAAGGTCCTTTTTAAGGTATGAATTAAGCAGTACCTATATTGTCATTTTGTAAACTGATCTATTTTTTAGGGTTAAAATTAATTGCATCCAGATCTACATAGAAACCCCATTAAAACAACTCAATATATTTAAATATTTGAATTCATTAATTCATTTATCCCAAATTATAAGTAAACCTATTAAATATGTGAATAATGGGTAAGAATCCCTTAGAATAACATCAACAAACCCCTGAAAATGTCACAACACCAATGTAAACCACAGTACAGTACAGCCTTAAAATGATAATTAATGCATATGTCAAACATTTTAAATTCATCTGAAAATTAAGGAAAAAGCCAATCTAATTAGGTAATTAAGTGCTTTTAGAATGAAAATAACACTCCTTTATTTAGAATCAGATGGAGGTGCTTGGTGCATATTCTGAGGTAAATTAAGTTTTAGTCATGGGTATTTAAGGGATTTTTGTTTTACAGTGTGGAGATCTCAAGCTTAAAAGTTGGTGCGAAAAGTTCCAACTGATAAACTTAAACTTAAATTAATAACGCAAAAGGAATTTATAAACTCATATGATATCAAAAGGATGCCTGGATATCTTGAAGGTGGTGTTAGTCAGAGTATTTTCTTTCCCCTATGTGAGTCTGAAGAAATGCTCTCACTACATGAGATTAGGGGGATTAAAAAGGTGATTTATAGTTTGACAGTGATGCTAAATGAGAAAAGAGGTATGGCTTTTCTAGATTTCATGCAAAAACACTTATCAGCTTCATCTGTTAAAGGTCCCATATTTTAAAATTTGAGATTTCAGTGTCTTTTCTTTATTATAAAGCAGGTTGAGGTGCTGTATAAATACTGTAAAAGTATAAAAATGCTCAATCCACAGAGAAATTCACACAGCCAGGATTCAGAAACCGTGCCTTTAAACGAGCCGTCAGGACTTCTGTATAGTTGTGATGTCACAACTATACTGTATATAGGTAGAAAGTGCCGCTACAGTGCCGTTATAGTCATTCCCCGGCTACAGTGACGGTGCAGGGAATCAGAAAGGGTGCAGATGCAGAAGACCAGGAAACGCTGACCAATCAGAGCAGACTTTTTTAGGAGGGGGGCTTATAGAGACAGGCGCTAAAACTGAGTGTTTCAGACAGAGGGTGACAGTATGAGGAAAAATAATGTGTGTTTTGAACATTAAAGCATGTTCTAGTAAAAACCCAAAATACAAGTATAAACCTGAAAATGAGCATGATATGGGACCTTTAAGAAATTCTTTAAGGCAGCTGTTTTCAGTGAAAAGGCTGTGATTAAGCCACTGTAAACCACCTGTTCAGCAGCAAACTGCAGCCAAACGCAGTTAGAGACGAGCTGGTGAACATAGTGGAAAATATTATTGAATGCAGACAGTTGTTAATGCTAATAAATGAATGCTAATGTTGCTCTGCGTATGCTAGATGTGTATACAGACTATAGTGTGTGTGTATATATATATATATATATATATATATATAAGTGTGCCATTTTTAGCTTGTTCTTGAATTTTGCTTCCAAGTGACTATAAAACAAAGATAAATACACCTTTGAAATCACATGCTCTTTTTCTTTTTCTCTCTGTAGCTGATGCTGATGTCAGTACTGAACTGCCTCTTTGAGTCCCTCAGTCAGATCCTCAGGTATGTTCTCTCACTGAGTATATTGCATCGAAGAAAATACAAAATGAAAGGACAGCCCTAACACAGAAAATCACAACCTTGCTCTCCTGATGTCTGGCAGCTTCAGTTATGTTGCTGGAGTGACTTTTCTCCATGCACATGCGCTATCATTATATTAAAGCATTTTAAAGCATGTACTGTAGCCTCAGCATCATCACTGCTAATGGTAATCCACACTGACACTGCCATCCCTCCACCAGAGCCTCTCGGGGAGATAGTAAGACTCCATGTTGAATTTAAAATACAGCAGTGTGTATTTTTTTACCTGAAAGGGAATCGTGATTTCATTTGAAAAATACAGTTTGACAAACAAGGCAGCTGAATGACAACACAATGACAGAGTCCTCATTTTTACATATTTATTTAACGTTTGCACCAAGGTGTGTGTGTGTGTGTGTGTGTGTGTGTGTGTGTGTGTGTGTGTGTGTGTGTGTGTGTGTGTGTGTGTGTGTGTGTGTGTGTGTGTGTGTGTGTGTGTGTGTGTGTGTGTGTGTGTGTGTGTGTGTGTGTGTGTGTGTGTGTGTGTGTGTGTGTGTGTGTGTGTGTGTGTGTGTGTGTGTGTGTGTGTGTGTGTGTGTGTGTGTGTGTGTGTGTGTGTGTGTGTGTGTGTGTGTGTGTGTGTGTGTGACCAGGATGCCTCATTGTTGACTGCAACATTATCAGCCAAACACCGACGGATGTGGTTGCTATGGGAACCAATGCAGTTGTAATGCAGAGTGTGAGCGACAGAGACATTGATAGATTATATTATTATATGGTACAATACATTATAGGCTTTTCTTGTTGCACAGTGCAATATGTCCAGATCTTAGCATTACAGTGTCAAATCAGTGAAGCTGTTGAAGCATCCGAATAATCCTGGAATTGAAACATTGTCTATATAGACTAAAGCTAAGCTAACGGTTTCCTTGCTCCAGCATCAATCTTCCTGTCTAATTCGAGCCAAGAGAACAAATCACTGCATTCCCCAAAATGTCCAACTGTTCCTTTAAAAAAAAAAGAAAAGAAATGTAAAGTCATGTGAAATTGCAATTATGTCAGAGTATAAAAGGTCCCATGGCATGAAAATTTCACTTTGAGGTTTGTTAACATTAATATGAGTTCCCCCAGCCTGCCTATGGTCCCCCACTGGCTAGAAATGGTGATAGGTGTAAACCGAGCCCTTGGTATCCTGCTCTGCCTTTGAGAAAATGAAAGCTCAGATGGGCCGATCTGGAATCTTCCCTTTATGACGTCGTAAGGGGAAAGGTTACCTCCCCTTTCTCTGCTTTGCCAGCCGCCCACAGCTGCCCAGAGAATTTGGCCCACCCATGAGAAAATAGAGCTACAACCGTGGCCGCAAGCTGGTCAAGGCCACACCCCCACCCTTCACCTTGCCCCACCTCTCTCCTCAACAATAGCATTTAAAGCTACAGACACAGAAATGGCACATACTAAGGAAAGCTCATTGTGGGACTGGCTCTAGTGGCTGTAATTCTGCACCAAGGCTGAATTTCAGGAAAGAGATTTCAGATACAGTATTAGGGGACCACTAAGGCCTATATAAAAACATCCAAAAAGCAGCATGTCATAGGACTTTTAAGGACAGGGTTGTTGTGTTTTTTTTCTGCAGGAAAAATGTGGAGCGGAGGTGTTTACTAGACAACATGGAAGGAGTGTTTCTGATTGTGGATGAAATCATTGATGGAGGGTAAGAGAGAAATAATGTATTCAGCTGATTAGAGGATCAGAACAATATTCTAAAGATCAACTGCAACACAAACTTTGGTTCAATTTACAGTACATTCTAACTAGTTTACATATGCACTCACTGACACTCATTCTTAGTGTCTATTAGTCTGTTATTCATTTTTTTAAATAATTGTTTGGTCTATAAAATGTCAGAAAATAATGCCACAAATACCCCATTTCCTGCTTGAGCTGTACTCGGTTGGTCCTGATTGGTTACTTTTTTGTCCTGTTACCAGGGTGATTCTGGAGAGTGACCCCCAGCAGGTCCTACAGAAGGTCAACTACAGGGTAAGATGACTGTCAACAACAACGACCAATCATAACAATCTGTTCATTGATTTGATTAATAATTGGAAAGTCAAGTGACAAAAAACCCCAACAAATGTTATATGATAAAGCAGCTGTTTGGCCTGAGAGAATGAGAGCGTAAAGGCTCATCCTGTAGCCTCCCACAGCTTCTTGCCTACTCTTACATGCTTTACCTTTCTCTCTCTCCCTTTTCCTGTCTCTCTTCTTCTGATTGGTGTCAGCTAATGTCAGAGCCAGCCTATGGCTTTGTCCTGTTTGATTACATCACCGGTAACGTAGAGGGAGAAACAGTCAAGAGCCAGCTGCTGTAAGCAGAAAGACAGAGGGTGAGGGAGAGAGAGATGAAGAGAAAGATAGTGAAGTCAAGAGAGAGAATGAATGAATGAATGAATGAATGAATGCGAGTGAGATAGAGACAGTGGAGGAACAAAGGAGGGATGGGCGAGACAGATGAGGTAAATGCATGGTGATAGAGCATGCTGACTAACAGAGAGGCTTAAAAAATGAGGCTGGCTTTTTTCTATATATTAAAACTTTGACCGGCTGGTGGCACTAGAGGAAAAGTCAGGACAGGGGATCACCAAAGTCATTTTACTCTTGCGACCAGGAATGCCTGTGCAAAATGTCATGGAAATTAGGGATGTCACGAAAACCGATACTTTGGTACCAAATCAATTCCAAAATCCTGAAGACCTGATGGTATTCTTCCAGACCTGATGGCGGCAGCACCTACACCTAAAAGTGTTCTAGTCTGCCGTTAAATGCCGAAGAAAAACGCCTACCAGCACGGAAGAATGGTAGATGCTAGATCACATCGATACACGTGTCATTTTCAACAGTCAACTTGGCAGGCATCAACACTGTCACCACATTAGGTGCATCTCATAACCCTTAAATTGCCTCCTCGACTCCTACACTTGCATCCCTTCATCGCGTCTTAGTCCCTCCCACCGAAGAGGCACGGGAGAGACGCGAGGAAATCATGGGAGGAGAGAGGAACCGTGGAAATGTACTTTTAGATGGATGAGATGCCCTTTCCTCTGATGGGTCACATTCATTTGTTAGCTGTTTAGGTGGAGTTAGCAACCCTTTCAGCTGCACAGCTTCCGAGAAGGCTGCTGTCATATATCCTCGCTCATGGCTCCTTGGTTATCCCTCCTCGATGCTCGCTCCTCGGTCCTTGGTCCCCAGGGCAGAAATAAGAGCTTTGACACGGCCTTCACCAAGGAGGGACAGAACAACTTCCAGTTCAGCCGAGGACCGAGGAGTCGAGGAGCTATCAAATAAGGGTTAAGAGATGCACCTATTGGCCACTGCCACGCATCTTTAGGGGACTAGCGGAAGGTCCTGAATGGATTTAATTCCACTGGGAGAAGTGAACATGAACACGATTCTTTTGCCTCATAGTCCCGAAAGTGAATATTGGACCCATTTTTCACAACCCAACACTAAAATGCCATTTTTCCAGACTGACACATTTAAGAGAAAATTGCCTTTCTTAGAGAGCTGTTTCTGTCTTAGGAACAAACTCTGGCGAGATCTGGCAACAAGGTTAGGCTAAAGTCAACTAACGTTTGCGAACGCCACATGTAACTAATTTTCGTAATGCTAATTACGGCTTTTTGCTTTGGGGCTATCTATCTACTCGGAAGAACACTAGTTGAATAGCCCCTCATCTCTGTGCACACTGTGATAGCTTGACCGCAGTAAAAGTGTAAAGGTAAGCTTTTATGGCTTTACCGTATATCTACGGCAACAGCTTTCACAAGTTCACTTGGAACTCCCAAACCGCAATTAAATCTGTTTCTCTCTGCCGTTGTTTTTCACATAGAATCCAACATTAGCTACGATAGCTGACATTAGCTAATGTTAGCGCTTGTTACAGCGGACCTCTATAAGGTCAGTTCTATGTGAAAAAACGGCAGAGAGAAACAGACTTAACTCAGCATTGCTGTTTGGGAGGGAGTTCCAGGTGAACTCATGAGAGACATTACCGTATGCTAGCTGTGTGGGGATGCCAGGCTTCGAAGCAGCCGGCTGTGGGTCCAGAAGTATAGACTCCTAAATGTCGGGTATTGTGACATCCCTAATGGCAATCCATCCAATAGTTGTCCAGATTTTTCAATTTAGACCAAAGTGGTCAGGACTGACAGACAGACATACCAACATTACCAACCCTAGAGCCACTAGCATGGCTATACATTCTAGTATGACATGTGATTGGCTGAGCTGTTAACCAGCTTTGAATGTCACTAATCTACAGTATGTAATGGTGTTTTCACCCATCCAGTGGCATCTGCAGTGCTCTGCTTATGTATTGTGTGTGTGTGTGTGTGTGTGTGTGTGTGTGTGTGTGTGTGTGTGTGTCTAAGTAGATTTGCATGACTTTGCATTTTTCACTCATACACACAATGATGCTATTTTGTTTTACAGGCGGATGAAAACCCATTATCTGAACAAAGTGTGGCCCAGGTAACGCACGCACGCACACATACACAGAATGTGTACACTCATACACACGTATAGTAAGTGCAGTTATACAAACATGCAGATACACACATATACAGAGACACACATATTGTAGATAGCAATACTTTATGCACCTTACGTTTCCCAGCAACAAGGTCAACAGGTATTTTGTCTTTTAACTTCTCATCTATGCCAAAAGTGGGAAGTTGTCGTGTGTTTAGACATCTGCGGTTTGTGATCACTTCACGTGGCGTCAGCGTTTGACCAATTTTACAAAAAGCTTAAAAATAATTCTTTAAATGCAGTTACAAACCTCAACAACTAACTAGATCAGTGCTCCTGCACAACGCTAGGAACCATGTTTCTATACTTTATTACAGGCTTTGTTGAATACTCAATTCTGATTGGTCAATTACTGCATTATGCGGTCTGTTATTTCTGTACAGCAGCGCTATACATTGCAAACAGAGAAGGGGTGGCTATGGCTTGGAGGTAGAGTGGTCAATGTCATCAAATACAGACGCCAATAAAATATTATTTAAATCAGTGATGTGATTAAAATATAGACTTTCTGTGTAAGTAGCTGTGTAATAAGCGGGACAACGTAGCGCGAGCTGGTTAATATTGTGAATCAGAACCCCAACAGGGAAAATATGGACATACGGCCAGCTTGTTAGCTTAGCTTAGCACAAACACTGGAAACAGGTGCAAACAGCTTGCCATGTTTGGGGTTTCCCAAAATGTTGAACTATTCTTTTAATCCTGCATGTGTGTTGAATAGATAGTGTTTAGTTTTGTATTACGTTAAGAGACAAAAGCAGTAATGGAACAAATAACAAACTTTACATTTAACACAAACATAAACTCACATACATGCAGATATAGTTATACATACACATAAATACTCAGCCACTCATACAGACACACAGTGCTGGCTGCATACACTGCATGTTTACCTCATATCTATACTGTTATTATCATGTACATCTTCCAGCTGCTTCTCTCTGATACCATTAGCTTCTAGTATTCTCTCTGTCCAATCAGATAAACACACCGACGTGATGTCATGGCAGACTGCTGACTGTTCTCTGACAGAATGATTAGTAGCAGTTTGACATCTGTCTGTAAATTCACCAGGCTGCATGCTAACCCTTTAGCCATAGAAATAGAATGAGTTAGCCCGCTACAATGGTCAGTTCTTTGCAATGGCAACGGTACACATCAAAATGGCCGCCGTTCTGACCATCCTACTGTGTTGATATGACTTGGAATGCTCCGTTCTACTCTCGTTCTATTTCTATGGCTTTAGCTCCCCACTCATGTTGAGGTAGCAGCTAACTTGGCTTCAGCTCCAAAGCACCGGACAGCACTAATGGGCTCAACTGTGAATGAATGGATTGATGGATAAATAAATGGATTAACGCCCTCTAAAGCACTGCAGCTCTCTAAACATGGGACAGATGTAAAACTGCGTCGCTGATCAGAGAACTCTTCTGCCGTAAACATTTGATTAATTTTAAAAGCATGCCATCACTTTTTTTTTTTGATACGCTTATATCCTTTAGCTACTTCCTGCTTGTGTGCAGCAATGAACAGGTGCGTGTGTGTGTGCGTGTGTGCGCGTGTGTGTGTGCGTGTGTGTGTGCGTGTGTGTGTGCGTGTGTGTGTGCGTGCGTGTGTGTGTGCGTGTGTGTGTGTGTGTGTGCGTGTGTGCGTGTGCGCGCGTGTGCGCGTGTGCGTGTGCGTGTGCGTGTGCGTGCGTGTGCGTGTGCGTGTGTGTGTGTGTGTGTGTGTGTGTGTGTGTGTGTGTGTGTGTGTGTGTGTGTGTGTGTGTGTGTGTGTGTGTGTGTGTGTGTGTGTGTGTGTGTGTGTGTGTGTGTGTGTGTGTGTGTGTGTGTGTGTGTATACTCATGCTCTTTTCTTTATCTGTTGCTTTAACCCTGACAGCACATAACAGAGAAACTGGCTCTGACCACTAACGTAAGTCTCTACTAACTTCACTGCACCACTACACAGCTTATTCCACTGCAGCACTGCATACCACACTGATCATACTCTACCATAACATGATATGGTAAATAAGGCATGGGCTGGCATCTGTCGGTATAATAACATTCAGCCAAAATATTGCGGTTTCACGGTATTGTGGTATTTCAATTACAGCTATAAAATGTATTATTTTGAAATGTCTGGGTAAAAAACAAATAACTTTTTTCCCATTGAACACAATGTATTTAATTTTAAAACGCAGTGCACACTGGCAGGGAGAGGGATTTATAAACTGCACTTTCTGTCCTTGACGACTCGTAAAAAAGACAACGGCTCATACCGCAGAAACGGTATGATGGAAAATGTTATGGCTTTGAAACGGTGACTTTTTCAAACCGCGGTATACCTTGCAACCGGTAACGGCCCATGCCAATAGTCAATACTGCAGCGCTGCACTGCCTGTCAAAGGTTTTTGAAGTTTTTAAATTGTCAGGGAAATGGATTTATTTATTTATTACATGTCACACAAAACATCAAATAAAAGCTCAGATTTGCTACAGATGCTGATCAAGATTAAGACTTTTCCTCTTTACTGTACTGTAGAAATAACAAGTTGCAAGCTTGACTTCTCAATTGATTTATATCTTATATTATACTAAAACGTGACACACCACGAGGCTACACTCAACATGTTACAGTCTTTCATGTAATCTGTGGTGTTTCCCTGAAAAAACATCACCCTAAAGACAAACTGAGGGGAACAAATGTCCCTCGGCTTGTTCAATAACAATGCGTATGAAATGGATGAGTAAGTGGTAATGTAATGCACTTAAAGGACATTACATTAGTGTCAAAACTAAGTGTACCCATAATGCACAAAAAGGATACTGTGTACATTAAGTGGCACTAAACCAAGTAAAGCAGCAGAAGAACTCTGAATGGGTCCGATATGACTGCATTTCCCAGGATCCCACACTGGAGTGGCTATTCTCTGAGCTCCATGTGCCCCCTGCTGTTAGAATGAGGAACTACAACCTTGGTTGAGAATTGAGGAGGGCACAAACAGTAGAAAGTAATATTGAGCATGAAAAGACCAAGAGGGAGAAAACTAAACGAAAACACATTATTAATAATAATAGTAATTAATTATTAACTCAACCTCATGTTTTAGATTTGAGTGACATTTTTTCCTCCGTGACCATTGGCTGTTTGTCCTGCCCTGTCAGAACACGCAGTTTGAAAACCACTGGGTCAGAAATCTAATTCAACCCTGCGGGGAACTTCACTCAAATGAATGAATTCAGCCGTTACAAGTTTACAAATCTATTTTCTTCTCTCCCTACGATTTTATTTTACTTTAAGTGGCATGTATGTTTAAAATGATGGTTTGTGGGGCGACCTCTAGCTCACCCCGTAAGGGCGTGCGCCCCATGTAGGCTGAGTCTTTTGCAGAGGCCCGGGTTTGAATCCGACCCGCGGCCCTTTGCTGTGTGTCATCCCCCATCTCTCTCCCACCTTTGCAAAGGACTCAGCTTACATGGGGCGCACGCTCTTCCTGGGTGAGCTAGCGGTCGCCCCACAAGCCATCATTTTAACTGACAATTGGAACAAATAGGTCCAATATGAGTTTTTGAATAAGTTCCTGTCAGCATTTTCACAAATATATATGTTGTTTTGTGTTAGACAAACCCATAGAACAAAAAATAAAAAAATATTATTTGTTAAAACCTGTATATTACAGTTCCTACTCCTGTTGTACTATGGAATGCTGTTTCATTAAATATTAAATACATGAATGAATAAATAAATATGCCTAAGAAATACATCCTAAAACAAAACAAATGAGGCAATAAAATATATAGTTAAATGTAAATACAAATATATAAATGAGTCAATATAGTTCAGTAAGTAAATAGGTTTTACATGATTTATTTCATAAGTCCACATTTATTTATTTATGGTGACTTTTATGGTGTCACATTTATTACCCTCTCTATTTATTTCCACTTCTTATATTTAAATGAAGGGGCGTAGCTTTCTCACCGCCTCAGAATAATATCTATATCATATATATTTGCCTCAATTATTTATTTCAGAATGCATCGCATAGGCACATTTTATTAGTATATTTATTGATTTATTTATTTAATATTGAATAAAATGGCATTCCGTATTGTACTCTTTCAACATGGAACTCCAGTGTGCTCAGTCTGACATCTAGTGGGTGACCAGTGGTACTGCAACACTATACAAGTACTTACTGCATTGACTCCAAACATATTTTCATCATCAAAATGATCATCACAGAAAAAAAAACGAGAAGGTAAACAAACATTTATTTCAGCTTCTCTCACTTAAGCTGAGCATGCAAAAAAGAACCAGGATTATTATTTATTAGTAATTATTGTTATTATTAGGCCTCATATTTTACTCCATTATATTTGAGGTTTAGTTGATTTTAGTCAATAATAATCTTTATTTACAAAGCTATCAGGGCTCAACAATAAGGGTTGCCTGATGGCCCAGGACGTTTTTGCCCTTTTCTTTTTTTTTCTTTTTTTTTTTTTTTACTTTTTTCCTGATGTTTTTCTGGGCCAGTAAAAACTGACTTTGGCCAAGTAGAATTTTTGTGGTGTGTGAAAAGTGAGAAAAAAAATCTGAACGTTGAATCCTGTTTTGTATTTTTGGACTTATACTTTATTCATTTATTTGAAACCTGTTTTTACTTCGTCACATCATATATTACATATCTATATTTTGCTCTTTCTTTGTTTTCCAGGTTCTGCAGTCGGCCAAAGAGCAGATCAAATGGTCCATTCTGAAATGACTCGGACCAGACACATTTAGGATTCTCATGAAAGCCCTAGATAAAAATATTTAGTCCCAAAGCTATTTTTTATTATAGTAACAGACTAAAGGGAAGGCCGTTACAAGCCTGTTGGCTAATAGGCTGCTTTATAGCAATTAACCAGCCAGTAATAGGATTTTCTTTCTATGAGTTATGGCATTTTGTTACATTGTGTGTGTGTGTGTGACATGTCATTTATTTATTTGGTTCGAGAGTGCATGTTAGTTCATAGTTCATAGGTTTGTCATTTAACAGGCCTAATAACATCAGGAAATGAAAAAAAAAGAAGCAAAGACTCAGGTCTCAATATCCAGCTGTGGAAGCCTGATTGGTGATCGATTAATCTACTGCTTTTATTTTGGTGAAACAGGATCTTTCACTTTAACAGAATTTGACTCTAGGATTTATTTCAGCTGTTTAAAAGAAGAATAATAAAAAAAAGAAATTACACCGTTTATACGTGAAGAACTTTTCCGCCAAAATGTTACAAATGCTAAAAAATCTGGTAATCTATTTTAGGAAATACACAGTCATATCAGTCTAAGGATTATTTAAAAAAAAAAAATAAATAAAAATAAATAAGAATAGACAAAAACAAAGAAAAAAACCCATCTGCAAATTCAAACCAAAAAACTGAATATCAAAGAAAATTTTCATTTGAACCATGAAATTTGGGTGGTGTTAAAGTTGCACACGCACACACAAACACACACACGGACATCATTTGTGCACTGAATTGCTCAGTTTAATACAGTTTGTTGCTGTGCATTACTGGTGCATGTGTTTTGTAATGCTTATTTAAAGACTGAAGAATATAATGATCCCTAATGAAACTCAACAAATGTTACTTTTGCACTGTCAGTAAAACCCTTATTTTCCCTAAAGTGGATGAAGGTAAATTAATATCTGTACATATAATTGATCAAAGGGATCTTTTGTGGACAGAGTTATAAAGAGTGTCTATTTTGTGAGAGTTCAAGATATTAATCTTTATAGATATTAATAGATATTAAATATTTTCTTAGTTGAAAAGAAGAAAAAAAAGCCAAAGATTTCTTTTCTTTTTTTTTTTTTTTATCTAATGGGCGTTTTGTCTGTCCACCATTTGTAAGACTGATATTAAAACATTTGTCCTGGATTCAGAGTGTCTTCTTATTCCTGACGTTGTTGTTTTCATATATTCTTTTTTTTTTAATTTTTTATTTATTCTTAATCCAAAACTTTAAGACAGAGTGATAATGTTTAAAAGTATACTTCATTTTACCCCTAGTAAATACTAATGAGCTGTATTACATTAAAGACAACTCAGAGAGTCGTGGGTGTGGTCAGGGATGCCATTGGTAGAAACCGTGCGACGTCAACAGACACGTGACTCTAACCCCACAGCCAATGGTTCGTTCTGGTTTTATTCCGGAGTAATGTGATTGGTTGGCTGCCTCAACCTCCTCCAACTAACCCGTGACAGCCCGAAATAGGCCTACATGTAATCGGGGCCACTTTCAGCCCAGACAAAACGTAGCAACACGGTTGTTTTAAACTGTAATTGTGGTGGGGGGGGGGGGGGGGGGGGCAGATTGAACGTGCCCCAAATGAGGATTATTTATAACTTTGAATAAAAAGTGGAGAAAAGAACAGTGACTGCAGACCTGATTCATTTATCATTCATTTCACTCATTCATGTATCATTCAAACATTCCACATTCAAATAATTCTAATGGACGCATTATTATCATTAAATAGGCCTACTGTTAATATAAATTATATAAGTATTGTAAAATAGAGGTCCTCTATCAATCTTTGTTTTAAGGTATTTCTGTCTGTTGCAATCCATTTTGATGTTCTGATGGAATCATTAGGCTCTATATAACTATAACAGATAGCCTAATTTTAATCACTACAGTAGCCAACATGTGTGGTTTATTTGTCAGGCAGTAACGTTAGGCCTATAGGCATGTTATTCCATGTTCACTCCGATATGGGAAGTTATAAACAGGCTAGTCATCTAAGAAACTCAAGACGATAATTTATTTTACTTAATTTATCTTAATTTATCGTTACTTTTATCTTATCCTACCTGGTGAATTTGGAAAAAGTAACTACCCACATATCCTCTAACAATTTCTTTTTGCCTGCTTTCTGTTTGCAAATTTGCGTTTACTAGGCTGGCGAGGGCATGACCCGCCCTTTTCTGCTTCTGATTGGCTAGAATTGTTTTGCCTTCATCGTGTGGATTGGTTATGTTAAGGCATGAGGAGTGAGATTGGTTAGCGCATAGACAGTATATAAGAATGGACCAACAGATCCCGTTGCTCAGTACCAGGGTGAGCCAATCAGAGGCAGAGTAGGGCTGTCGACATCCTGCAACAAGAAATGATACTTCCCCTGGTGGCTGTTTGGTCTCCAGCCCGGCTAGCTCAGTCGGTAGAGCATGAGACTCTTAATCTCAGGGTCGTGGGTTCGAGCCCCACGTTGGGCGCAGAGTTTTGATTGATACGCACATGAAAGACATTAGTGTACTTCCTTACGACTCCGAACCGCAACACTTGGACTTGACGACTGTTACAGTAACTAGACCGCTGTGTGGTTTTCCAAAAGTCAGATGGCTAATAAGAGTCTTGCTGTCACATTTGATTCAACCACAGACTTAAAAAATTAGCATTCAACCCTCTCTTTTTACATTTAAATACTGTATAAATGAAAACATCTACAGAAACAAATACAAGTAGAAATTTAGAAATACAGAGCTAACAGTAGGATATGACATTTTGTCCAAAATTGACCGCCAACACTATGGCCTACTCTTCATCCTTTGCAAACAATCAGCGCTGAGGTTTCCCATCTTGACAGAGTGGCCAGTGGCATTGGCCCTGGCTCTCCTGCTCCTTCCTGGAGCCACATTAAGTCCTTTTTCAAATTTTGCTCGCTGCAGATTTGGAATGTAAGCACAGAGATAAGGTAAAATGCTACCTGGGTTTTATTTTATTTAGTCAGCTAGCCAGCTAAAATATAGGCCTATGTATTACAAAAGAGAAAGTAGTAGTTTTGATTGGTGGTAGCCTACTCTGTAGTAGCTCATATGTGTCTATCATTGTCATACTGTCACAATGTAACAAAATGTTGATACAGTAGCTATTATTTTTTTACTGGGTTATGGTCACACCATTAGCTAGATATATTTGACTCTCCTCAAATAGCAATACATAAACCTAACATTACTGTATCACACCCACATTCTACTTACAATAGCCAAAAGTATAACGTTAGTATACATCATCAGATATGTTGTTGGTGATGATGATGATTACCTATTTCTTTCTGTTGTGTCAGCATATATTTTCCATTTTCTGTATTTATGCAGGACTCTGTCTCTCATCTCAGTAGTGGCTGTTAACAAAACTTGCTCTATAGAGCAAGGCAGTACAACAGGAGAAATTATACCCACTTATCAAAGCCACATGGAGAAACATGTATATTTTGCTGTGCTTTGATTTATTGCTGTACTGCTGTACATAACATATACATAATATGCATGGTCTTTTCATGTTGTGTTGTTTTACAACACCCAATCTAAAGTAGATTTATTGTTCCTTTTTTGAAACTGTTCAACAGAAAAAGGCCCTTTATTTTCAAAGTGAGTTCAGATCACTACAAAGTGACCTAATTTCAAATGTAAAATACAAAATACCTCTTTGCAGAAGTATTCTCAAAGCCAAAGCAACAGGAATGGCTTCAAAACAACAATGTTAATGTTGCTATCTTTCACAGACACTTTGCTATCTACATATATTGATGCTTGCCTTTCTCCTTCACAAACACAAAATAGAGCCGTTCTTGCAATTGAGTGTGTGTGCACATGATTTGCTTATTAGTAGTACAAAGTATTCTCAATCTTTATTAATAGCAACATCATCAGAATGTATAATTTCAGACTGCTGAACTAACAGTCACCCAGTCCTGAAGAAAGGTTATTCTATCTGTACTGTAGAAATGATCTATAATGATCGATTTGAAAAAGAAAGGAGAGGCTGTCACACTGGTGTCCATAATGAAAATACTCCCATGCATGAACACATTTGAATGCTATTCCTACAATTTTTTGTTAAAAGAATGAATTTACAACATTGTTTGATGTAGTTAGCATTTGGAATGATGCTCATACATAAGTCACAGAGGTTTGTTTTACTGTCAGACCTTTCTTCTGAAGTGTTCCTAATCAAGGATACTTTCCAATCAAAATATTTCCGCCCAACGTGGGGCTCGAACCCACGACCCTGAGATTAAGAGTCTCATGCTCTACCGACTGAGCTAGCCGGGCGCTCTTCTGATCTCATGTGGCAGATTCTAATTATTACACCTGTACATGGAGACGAAGAAGACTATTCTATTTTGTGTATGTGATGTGAGAGAGAATTAGGGAAAGTGAAATGGGTAAAGTGAGTGTAATAGGCCTACTTATTCGGTATATTTTGTTATATGTTTGCACTATATTTATACAGCAGTACTCTTAACTGAGTTCTAACAGAAACTATCTTTAAAACAGGAGTCAAGCAAAGGTAAGCTTTTTGCAGACGCAAGCAGATGCAGTCATTACTGATTATTATTCTGCCATTGAGAACCATAACCCCACTATCTAGCTATAAAATAAGCAATAATTAGAATCTACCACCAGAGGGCGGAAGAAGCGCCCGTCTATCGCAGTCGGTAGAGCATGAGACTCTTAATCTCAGGGTTGTGGGTTCGAGCCCCATGTTAGGCGGAAAGATTTTGATTAAGAAGTATCCTTAATTAGGAGCTCTTTGAAAGAACATATTAAACAATAAAACATCCCTCTGAGGATGTATGATCATTACTGACAATAGTGAATGCATCAAACATTATTGTAAATTCATATATTTGTTTTCAGAAAGAAATAGGATTAGCATGCAAATGAATGCATATGAGTATTTGCATTAACCTACTGAAAACAGCCTCTCCCTTCTTTTTCAGCTGTCAAGATCGATCAAGATAATTTCTACAGTAAAGATAGAATAACCTTTCTTCAGGACTGGGTGACTGTCAGTTCAGCAGTCTGAAAGAAAAAGCTCATTTTGATGATGTTGCAAGAGATTTATAATACTTTGTACTACTAATAAGCAATCATGTACACACACATACTCAATTCAAAGAAATGGTTATATTTTGTGCTTGTGAAGGAGAAAGGCAAGCATCGATAGCAAAGTGTCTGTGAAAGAGAGCCGCCAACATTAACGTTGTTGTCTTGAAGCCATTCCTGTTGCTCTGGCTTTGAGAATACTTCTGCAAACAGGTATTCTGTATTTTACATTTGTAATTCATTTAGATCACTTTGTAGAGATCTGAACTCACTTTGACATTAAAGGGCCTGTTCCTGCTGAACAGTTTCAAAAAAGCAACCATAAATCTACTTTAGATTCAGTGTCCTAAAACAATACAACGTGAAAATGTCCATACAATTTACATTATGTACCGTATAGCAGTCTCAAATTATACATGTTTCTCCATGTGGTTTTGATAAGTGGGTATAATTTCTCCTGAAGTACTGCCTTGCTCTATAAATTTTGTTAAGTTTTGTAACAGCCACTACTGAGATGAGAGACAGAATCCTGCAGAAATGCAGAAAATGGAAAATACACACAGACTCAACATAAAGAAATAAGTCATCATCATCTCTCTCAGATGGTCTGGCTTTCATCAGAGCAGGTGTACGTAAACAGAGGGGAAAGACTGTTTATTTTGGATCAACTGGCATGTCATGTTTAAAATGACTCACCCTGTTTCATTTGGCATCCAATGTTGAAGTGCATTGTGTGTGTGTGTGTGTGTGTGTGTGTGTGTGTGTGTGTGTGTGTGTGTGTGTGTGTGTGCGTGCGCGCGCACGTGTCTATGTGGGTGTGTGTTTGTGTGTGTTGGGGGATGATGTGATGGAATGATTAGATAAAAAAGTACACTTTTTTTCTCTCTTGTTGTTCTTCTACTCCATCTTCTTCTTGCCCTGCCTTTCCTAGAGACCACTTGCCAATCAAATGTCATGGGTAGGATATCTTATTGCACCTTCCGTTGACAGTGACCGTGCTTTCCTTTATTTATGAAAGGCATAACGTTATAAGGCTGTTTTCTCTGGGTCCTGATGTGTCCTGCTTCACTGCTTGTCTGGTTTATATATTGCACTAACATCCACACTCACTGCCATTGGCTGGGGGGAATTAGCATACAGTCGCTGATTGGCCATGGCGTTGACAGTGACAAATTGGCCTTCTGGTGATTGGGTAATTAAGCTGCGGTGTCACTAAATGTGGGCTGGGCGAGAGAGGCTGAGAGAGGCAGAGAGAGAGAGAGAGAAGTGGGAGGGATGAAAATGATAAAGAGACACAGCACTTGCAAGAGAGAGAGAGAGAGAGAGAGAAAGAGAGAGAGAGAGAGAGAGAGAGAGAGAGAGAGAGAGAAAGAGAGAGAGAGAGAGAGAGAGAGAGAGAGAGAGAGAGAGAGAGGTGTTGGAGGAGAGGAGGGAGACTTACCAGTCATCTACAGCTTTTAAGTAAAAAGAGAATCATTATTTTGCAGGATGATAAATAAAGTGATCGAATTACTTATTGTGTGCACTATGATTTTAATAATAATTGTTTTTTTTTATATTAACTACTCTAGAGATGAGGTATGTAAAAAAGACTAAAAACACTTACTACAACCATATGTCTATGATTACAACTACTAAGTTACAAAATGAGAGCAAGCTAGCAAGTTGGATGTTAGTGACGCTGCCAACAGGAACCATCCACTGCTTCTATTTTTATTTATTATTATTATTATTTATTATTTATTTTAAAAAATAAAGCCTATGTGTGTGGAACCTGGATTAGATGTTAGCTCAGCATGTTTTAAGGCATTTTAAATTATAGTTTGTCCCTACACTGAGGTAACTGTATTAACTCTCCATTTGGCCTCTGCCTCTATGACTAAATGTTCTGGCTAAAGGGCCTTTGAGTCAAAGTAACATGAGACAACATTATTTTACCATGCAAGTTTGGTGACCGGACTGATGAAATGCTTGAGGCCCTCTTGTGAGTGATTGTTCTGTCTCTGTTGCTGTGATATTGTTATGTATAGCATAACATAAGCTTTATTCCTAAAGCAACGGTGTAACAGTGTCAAGGTGCCGTTTCAACTTTCCGTTCGGCTTGTCTCTGCATGACCAAATGTTCTGCCTGCAAACCGTCACCTTTAATGTGATTTGGAAATGTAATTATGTTATTTTTCTTCAGTAGGCTCCAGCTGGAAGCCTGGCTGTAAAAATTAATTAGCACTTTCAAAACGCCAAGCCATAAGTAGTCAAGTGACAGCAGAAGGGTCACTGCAAACAACAGCCGGCAGCCGTGGCCTTAACAACCCTCCAGAGATCTCCAGAGAGACCCAGACACCCCAGAAAAATCTGAGACCCCAGAAGTCCCCAGTAAGACTGCTTTAAGGAATAGTTAGACATTTTGGCAAATATGCTCAATTGCTTTTTTAGACTTAGATGAGAAGATTTATGATTAGATGGTACATTTTTAGCTGGAGCCGGTAGACGGTTAGCTTAGCTTAGCATAAAGACTGGAAAGAAGAAAAAACAGCTAATCTGGCTCTGTCCTACCAGCACCAAAGATCACTAATTACGTTATTTCTTGTTTGTTTGACCTGTACAAGAACCAAAGTGTTTTATAAGTGGAGTTATGTGCCGGCCTTTTTCTTTGCTGGGACCAGTAACTTCCTGGAGTCTCCACTGGTTGCCTGGCAACTTGTCCTGGGCACAAAAAAACCCTGTAAAATGACAAAATCACTCTTGCTAAGCTAAGCTAAACCTCCAGGAACCTCTGAAAACATTCAGAGACCTCCAGAAACGTGTGAATACAGTTGTAATTCTAAATAATAAACTGCGGCAAACCTTCAGATAACTATGACTAGCCTATATAATCAATAACTATATTGATATTTTCAAAAATGCTTCTGGAAGACCTTTTTTGAAAGTTCATAATCCAACAAAAAATGTAACTCCAGCAGCCTCCGAAAAAGGTTTAAGACAGAAAACTCCACAGAGTTCTCAAGATCGCCAGTTTAGATCCTACCAGTGTTGGAAGAAGTTCTGCATGGAAAATGTTAATTATGTTAACTATGTATCATCTGGAAAATGCACTTAAAGTATTAAAAGTAAAAGTACTCACAGAAAAATCCTCACATTTTAGAAACTGGAAACGATCCAAACAGTTCTGTCAATCAACTGTCTAATGGTCAAATCATTTCAACTGGACTTGTAGGTCGTTATATTGTTGGGTAGTTTAATTTATAATAAAACATTGTATTTTATAAACTACATGTGTTTTGTGTGCAAACATCTTAATTTGTAAAGTAACTAGTAACTAAAGCTGTCAGATGAATGTAGTGGAGTAAAAAGGTACAGTATTTCTCTCTGAAATGTAGCGGAGTAGAAGTAGAAAGTGGCATGAAAGGAAAAGACTCAAGTAAAGTACAAGTACCTCAAGTTTGGATCCTACTGTATAACACTTTCACAAGCCACCATGGATAACTCAGTGTCAGACCAGCGTCTTGATCAGATTATACCTGGTTTGTTCACTCTTACAGCCTTGCTGAGATCTGATCACCACCACAAACAGTGGAAAACACGACCTGTACAGACTGCAGTGATTCCAGCTCTGTCGGTGTGCCCAAGTCGGACAAAATTGGGCCTCATCACCGAACTCCCATCATTCCTCATTCAGCAATAAAAAGAGAAGCAAAACACATGGCCTTTATACTGTTGGGCCGCACGCCTCCTTTTCAAATAAATACAAACTAAATAAATATAACCCAGGTCTGGGCAGGCGCAAACTGGCCAAAGATCATCTGTGTTTGACAAGATACATCACTCAACACTAAAACGCCATCCACCTTCCCATGTGCACACACGTCCCTCCTTCAAACAACTACACATCATACTGTATATAACTTTACACTGAACTTATTTGTGTCGAATTTTCCTCAGACTTTAAGAGAAAGTTTAGGATACAATCTGGGTTCAAAAGGTTAACTTTATCTTATACTGTACCCAAAGGCGTAGCTTTGGGTTCAACATTGGGGGGGGTTGGGAGCTCCACTTTTGCCTTGGGCAGTTATGATTATTGGGATTGTAACACCCCCATCCCTGTTAATTACGCCTACGACTGTACCTTTAACTCATCTACCTTAAGTCTAAACTTAGGTGTAATTCGAACCATATGTTTGAGGTCTTAGGATCTGCTGTACCTGGTGGGACCCATGAGACAGCAAAAATAGCACACACACACACACACACACACACACACACACTCATTATAAATGATGCCCCTGTGCTTGAAAAAACAAACGGGTTCCATGCAGGATCTCAGAGCTCTGATTGGAGAAACACAAAACCAGCCAACAGAAAAACACACAGCCGCAATTAGCAACAGAAAAACCATTTATCCCAGTGTGAAGGTAAACATATAGAGACAAGTTAGTGAAAATAGAGGAGAGGGAAGGTGGGGTGTGGGCGATACAGCCAGAAAGCAGGGTAGTCTCAGTCCTACAAACCCAAATCCCCACAGCTCTAAATTCAAAAATCATGGCCAGTGTTAAGCATTGATAGAAACAAAGAACTACAGTGGTGAATGCTATTCAGTGAGTGCAGATTTCAGATATGGAACATTTCTTTCAGGTCAGAAGACGTTGAGATTCTGTTACATCATTCTTCATAAGCAAAGCAGCATTTGATTTTGTTTGCTTGCAAATGAAAGTCACAAAATTGAAAGTAACATTTTTCATTTCCAAGATTAAACATCTTTCCTGAACCACTTCATCGCTAATTACTCTACGCAAAAATGGCAAAAAAAGAGAGCCTATTGCAGCATTTCTGATTAATTTCTGTGACATATACTGTGAAGTAGCACAACCCATGCAATAAAGACGATCCGTAAGGGAATCTTGGTTTTACAGTAATAATTAAATCAAAGATACTTTAAAGACAACAGTGATACATATTGTAATGCTACCTGTTGTTGATGTTTCTCAGGTCATTGTGTAATGAGTGACAGCCACAAAGTGTTTCTGCTGGTAGACAAATGTCCTGACATTGTGTGTTCTGGGTCAAGACAGATTCGCTAACATTAGCCAACATATTTATAAAATATACACTTTCCTAATTTCTTGGTAATTTCAGCATCTGATTAGTATGGATTTTTTTTCCTATTTGAATTATATTCGACTTCCGAAATTCGTTCCACAGCCCTAGACCTACTCTCTCTGTAAAGTGTCCTGAGATCACATCTGTTATGATTTGACACTATGTAAAAATTAAATTGAATTGTATTGATCGTGATATGTATCAAAGTGTTCTACTGCATCAGTGGCTGGCTGGTTGACTAGCACTAGTATTTCTATATCTGTAGCTGTCCTATACTGAGTTCACTGTTCTCTTTAACAACACAACATTTAATCTCACATCCAGAATGCACTGATGCAACCAGAACTCTTGATACATCTCAGGATCAACTCTTGAACCAGAACACTGACAATGTCTCCCAGCAGAAACACTGTAATAGTGTGTCAACTGTTGTTGTTTTTTGTCATGTATGCACTTCCTCCTTTTAACCACTGGGTGATGCAAACAGCCAGTCTACAACCAGACAACAGTCATTATTCTCTGTGTGTGTGTGTGTGTGTGTGTGTGTGTGTGTGTGTGTGTGTGTGTGTGTGTGTGTGTGTGTGTGTGTGTGTGTCTCAATAACTGTGTACTACAGGGTTTCTGTTACAGCCTTAGTTATATGCCCTATACACACACACACACACACATGCAGCACAACACAGGCCAACAGATGCAGTAGTCTAGGCCATTGCAGTGAAGTAATATCAGTTTTATAAAGAAGTCTGATTGTCCTTCTGTGTGTCAGAATCAACATGATGTTTTGCTTTCAGGTTGGGTTGCTCTGACCTCATGGGTGTGGTTCGAGATCACAGTAAGCTTCCTTTTATATATATATATATATATATACAGTGCTAAGAATTATACACTCATGCAAAGTTGACTACAAAGAGGAATAAAAAATAATCTTTTCTGAAATTGATCTTAATGCCTTAATTTAAAAAAAAGAGTAAAAATCCAACCTTTAAGGACACCAATTTTCTTTTTGAATGAATGATGTATCATAAATAAATAAATGTTCTTCCTTAAAATACAGGGGGCATACGTAAGTACACCCCTATGTTAAATTCCCATAGAGGCAGGCAGATTTTTATTTTTAAAGGCCAGTTATTTCATGGTCCAGGATACTATGCATCCTGATAAATCATTGGCCTTTGGAATTAAAATAGCCCCACATCATCACATACCCTTCACCATACCTAGAGATTGGCATGGTGTTATGTCGGTTAGCCTAATAGCTGGTTTGATTTGCATTGAGAGATGATCTTATGGAAAGTACCCCATATATACAGTGAGGAAAATAAGTATTTGAACACCCTGCTATTTTGCAGGTTCTCCCACTTGGAAATCATGGAGGGGTCTGAAATTGTCATCGTAGGCGCATGTCCACTGTGAGAGACATAATCTAAAAACAAAAATCCAGAAATCACAATGTATGATTTTTTAACTATTTATTTGTATGATACAGCTGCAAATAAGTATTTGAACACCTGAGAAAATCAATGTTAATATTTGGTACAGTAGCCTTTGTTTGCAATTACAGAGGTCAAACGTTTCCTGTAGTTTTTCACCAGGTTTGCACACACTGCAGGAGGGAGTTTGGCCCACTCCTCCACACAGATCTTCTCTAGATCAGTCAGGTTTCTGGGCTGTCGCTGAGAAACACGGAGTTTGAGCTCCCTCCAAAGATTCTCTATTGGGCCCAGGTCTGGAGACTGGCTAGGCCACGCCAGAACCTTGATATGCTTCTTACAGAGCCACTCCTTGGTTATCCGGGCTGTGTGCTTCGGGTCATTGTCATGTTGGAAGACCCAGCCTCGACCCATCTTCAATGCTCTAACTGAGGGAAGGAGGTTGTTCCCCAAAATCTCGCAATACATGGCCCCGGTCATCCTCTCCTTAATACAGTGCAGTCGTCCTGTCCCATGTGCAGAAAAACACCCCCAAAGCATGATGCTACCACCCCCATGCTTCACAGTAGGGATGGTGTTCTTGGGATGGTACTCATCATTCTTCTTCCTCCAAACACGGTTAGTGGAATTATGACCAAAAAGTTCTATTTTGGTCTCATCTGACCACATGACTTTCTCCCATGACTCCTCTGGATCATCCAAATGGTCATTGGCAAACTTAAGACGGGCCTTGACATGTGCTGGTTTAAGCAGGGGAACCTTCCGTGCCATGCATGATTTCAAACCATGACGTCTTAGTGTATTACCAACAGTAACCTTGGAAACGGTGGTCCCAGCTCTTTTCAGGTCATTGACCAGCTCCTCCCGTGTAGTCCTGGGCTGATTTCTCACCTTTCTTAGGATCATTGAGACCCCACGAGGTGAGATCTTGCATGGAGCCCCAGTCCGAGGGAGATTGACAGTCATGTTTAGCTTCTTCCATTTTCTAATGATTGCTCCAACAGTGGACCTTTTTTCACCGAGCTGCTTGGCAATTTCCCCGTAGCCCTTTCCAGCCTTGTGGAGGTGTACAATTTTGTCTCTAGTGTCTTTGGACAGCTCTTTGGTCTTGGCCATGTTAGTAGTTGGATTCTTACTGATTGTATGGGGTGGACATGTGTCTTTATGCAGCTAACGACCTCAAACAGTTGCATCTAATTTAGGATAATAAATGGAGTGGAGGTGGACATTTTAAAGGCAGACAAACAGGTCTTTGAGGGTCAGAATTCTAGCTGATAGACAGGTGTTGAAATACTTATTTGCAGCTGTATCATACAAATAAATAGTTAAAAAATCATACATTGTGATTTCTGGATTTTTGTTTTTAGATTATGTCTCTCACAGTGGACATGCACCTACGATGACAATTTCAGACCCCTCCATGATTTCCAAGTGGGAGAACTTGCAAAATAGCAGGGTGTTCAAATACTTATTGTCCTCACTGTATATATATATATATATATATATATATATATATATATATATATATATATATATATATATATCTCAACACAGAGCTGACTGAACAGCTATCTATATATCATATATATATATATATATATATATATATATATATATATATATATATATATCTCGTTTTTTTTTTTTTCTTGGTCATTTATAAAAAGTGAGCTATGCGGCGACGAAAGTTGAGTTTTGCATTTGTCACTGCCCATCTTCATCTCTTTCAAAGAAATGTGGGTAACACAATTATTCCTAAAGACATTATCACTAAATTCAAATGTAATAATAAACCTTTGAAACAAATCTTATACTTGTATATTTCTCATACATAAGGCAAGATTCTCTAAGACCTTCACAAACCTTTACATTTTTCTGGTTGAATTCAATTTGTACACAAACACCCTTTTAGCAAACAAAAATGTGAACTGGTGATGATGATGTGATATTGACTTACTGATGTCATTATGTTTAGATATCTTATGTTTTATATTTAATTAACTTTTTTTAATATTTCATTTGATTGAAATATCACACATATTTTTTTACACACTGGAATCTTCAATTGTTGGATAAGAATGTTCATGACATGCTGAATGTCTGTCTGTTCACAATGTTTAATAAAGAAGTAAAGCCTTCCATTTTCACCATACTTTACTTAATCTGTCCACCAAGAAAATATGCAATCTCAGTGCAGTGGCAGGATGTTCAGACTGTATTCCAAAGGGAGAGGAAGTGCTTGATAGAAAATTGGTAAAATTACATTCCAATGGCGTTACCATGATGTTGCTATGTGTTGCCGAGACAGCTGTGGCACCGTGGTCAGCTTTGATCAAATGACCACTCTCTCTCTCTCTCTCTCTCACACACACACACACACACACACACACACACACACACACACACACACACACACACACACACACACACACACACACACACACACACAGTCATCTGAATGGCTGTCAGTTCTGCCTGTCTCTGTCTAAAAATGACCAAAGGGTTCCAGGACAAAGGGGGAATGACAAGCCACTCTGATTGGTCATGGCAGACTTTGACTGACATGGAATGGCAGCTGTGTGGAGTGTGTGGGAGCTGCGCCACCTCAGAGTTGAGTCTGGTGTGTGTGTGTGTGTGTGTGTGTGTGTGTGTGTGTGTGTGTGTGTGTGTGTGCTTGTTTTACTATATTCGTGGGGTCGTGGGGTCTGCACAGCCTTGTGGGGGCCCAAAAATGCTGGACCCCACGAGGTTAAAGGGCTGTTTGAGGGTTAAGATTAGGTTTTAGGATTAGGGTTAGAATCAGGTTATGGTTAGGGTGAGGGTAAGGGTTAAGGTTAGGCATTTAGTTGTGATGGTTAAGGTTAGGGTAAGGGGCTAGGGAATGCATTATGTCAATGACGGGTCCTCACAAAGATAGTGAAACAAACGTGTGTGTGTGTGTGTGTGTGTGTGTGTGTGTGTGTGTGTGTGTGTGTGTGTGTGTAGTAGAAAATATAATATCAACAAATATCAGATATTGTCTCTGTGTATTGAAGTTCAGTCAGCTCTGTGTTGATATGAGAACCCTTGTTGGGAGGAGAGCAGGTAGTCACACCTTCATCCAGGACAGACCTCAACTTGATCCGTGCTTGTGTGTGTGTGTGTGTGTGTGTGTGTGTGTGTGTGTGTGTGTGTGTGTGTGTGTGTGTGTGTGTGTTTGTACCATTTCTGCATGCTGCATCAATGCTCATCATCTGTGTTTTCTTCTTTAAAGAGCTTCTATTATGCTCAGTGTACTACAGGGTTTCTGTTACAGCCTTATTTATATGCCCTATACACACACACACACACACACACACACACACACACACACACACACACATACAGCACAACATAGGCAACAACAGATACAGTAGTCTAGGCTACCATTGTATATAGTAATATCAGTTTTATAAAGACGTCTGATTGTCCTTCTGTGTGTCAGAATCAACATAATATTTTGCTTTCAGGGTCGGGTGCTCTTCTTTGAAGAGGTTCTATTATGCTCAGTTTCAGCGTCATATTTGTACTCTTGGGGTCTACTAAAATCGGTTTACATGCTTTGATGTTGAAGAAACACTATGTTTCTCATGCTGCCCATTGCTGCAGCACCTCTGTCTGAAACGCTCTGTCCGAGCTCCTAAAAAGCCCAGTCTACTCTGATTGGTCAGCTGTCCCACTCTGTTGTGATTGGTCAATCGCTTAAAGCCTGGCAGTAGAATTCTGAAGCAGTGTTATCCGTGTGAAAGTTGCTTGTGACCAGAGGTGGAAAGTAACAAATTACAATTACTCACATTACTGGTAATTCAGTAGTATTTTTGTGTACTTTTACTTGTAAAAGTATTTTTTTAAATCTGTAATTTTACTTTTACTTAAGTATGTTTTGTTTGAAGCATTGTACTTTGCTACATTTTAAATCACATCCGGTACTGAGTAAATAAAAGTAAATAGAAAAGGTCTCCAGCTTTGTTTGTTAAAATAATTTATCAAAGTAATAGTACTTTTACTTAAGTACTTTTTTTACCCTTTCCACCTCTGTTTCTGACTGAGGCGGAACTACAAGGAGTTGCAGAAATCAAGCCAAGGTAAAACAAAAGCACGTATACCTTCTCTATGTCACTTAACGACGATAGCGCCTAATCGTAGAAAACAAGACGGAACGACTTAAGCTGCTTTTCGAAGTATGGCTCAAGTCAAATATGACACTAAGTGTGTGGCCTAGGGAGCTGAGGAACCCAGCTTGGGTTTGGGCGCTTCAGTCAGACAGTGTGGACCGATCAGTGGAACGTCTGTTTTCGTATTATTGAGCTGCAGTTAATTTTGATTCATCCACTTTGATTTCATTTAGGTAATTTTGCAGGGAAATGAGGCTATTAATAACTTATTTTGATACATAAGAATATTATAAACTAACTACACAGAAACACAAACAGTAACCTGAGCAGGTCCAGATGATGATGATGATGATGATTGTAGTGATGATGGTGGCTCTTGACAGTGTGATTGACAAATTTGGGCATATGTGTGTGGGACAAGACAAACTGATTGGACTTCTGCCATGTTTGCACTTGTAAATGTGTTTGTGTGTGTGTGTGTGTGTGTGTGTGTGTGTGCGTAATTTATGAGCAAAATACAGCTAATTGCAACCACTTGTTAAAGGCTTAGGTCTGCATCTCTTCTTATGTCATACACACACACACACACACACACACACACACACACACACACACACACACACACACACCATTATTCCCAGGATAGACGTAGAGCCAGTCACCTACAAGGCATATATCACAAACACACACACACACACACACACACACACACACACACACACACACACACACACACACACACACACACACACACACACACACACACACACACACACACACACCATCATGTCCAAGCTAATCATGAGCCAGTGTTCATTTATAATCAATCTCAGACGCCTGACACTAGCTGTAAATAAACAGACCTGTGTGTGTGTGTGTGTGTGTGTGTGTGTGTGTGTGTGTGCAATTTCCATATGCCTGGTTAGGAATGGGAAGCAGGGAAGTAGTCCCAGGATCTATCCATCACTTTGACCGTGCCGCAATCCACGTGTCGTGATTTGCCTGCTCAATCTTCAGTGTGTGTGTGTGTGTGTGTGTGTGTTACCCCTGATTGGTTGTAATGTTTAACACATGGCTGTATGGTGAAGCTTACTTTCCCATCAACACACACACACACACACACACACACACACACACACACACACACACACACACACACACACACACACACAGTTATGTTCAAGTTTTAGTTTTGTCTTGTCTTCTTAGTACAATCTTAGTACAATCAGGCCTCCACAACTGGTCACTGTTAAACAGTTTGGAGCTAAAGGGAACTGCAGAGTTGGTGATAATTTAACACATTTTACATTACACATGAACCATTTATCCATTATTTATATATTGATTAGAGCAACTATCATACAAATTGGTGTGCATTCATTTTCTTACGATATCCTACGAACACTTTCATGAGAATGCGTTCCTCTCTCTCTCTCTCTCTCTCTCTCTCTCTCTCTCTCTCTCTCTCTCTCTCTCTCTCTCTCTCTCTCTCTCTCCCCATTTTCTCCTCCATCCATTCATTCCCAGATGGACAGATTGTCTTAGTGCTCGCCCTCTGGCCACATTTGACCCGGAAGTGCTGTGATTGGTCCAAAGGTCACATGGCAAGCTTCTCATTGGTGGAGAGGTCAGTCAATTGGCCTCCTCCAACCCCTATCTATCACTGTCAGCATGGCTTCTGTTGACATTAATTTAAAAAAGTCACTGTGTGTGTGTGTGTGTGTGTGTGTGTGTGTGTGTGTGTGTGTGTGTGTGTGTATCTGAATTCCTGCATGAATGTGCATGCGTGTATGTATCTTTTTAGATATATATTTCACATTGCACACACTCTTATTGGTAGGGTTTTTTTGTTTAAATGCTTGAGGAAGTTGGGCAGAGCTTCTTCTGTCTGTAAAACCAGTCAACACAAACAATAGGTCCAAACAAAAAGACAGTGTGGACTGCCCACACGCTTTCTGTCTCTACTTTATGATGCTGGACCTACATTTTCTTCCATTTCTTCTGAGGAGTTAAAGGTCCTATGACATGCTGTTTTTTGGATGATTTTATATAGGTCTTAGTGGTCAGCTAATACTGTATCTGAAGTATCTTTCCCAAAATTCAGCCGTGGTGCAGAATTACAGCCACTAGAGCCAGTCCCACAATGAGCTTTCCTTAGTATGTGCCATTTCTGTGTCTGTAGGTGGGGGTGTGGCCTTTAACCAACTGCCACTTTGCTTGTTTGCAAGCCTTCATTTCTCTCTCTTTCTCATGGGCGGGCCAAATTCTCTGGGCGGGCAAAGCAGAGAAAGGGGAGGTAACCTTGCTCCTTATGAGCTCATAAGGAGAAGATTCCAGATCGGCCCATCTGAGTTTTCATTTTCTCAAAAGTAGAGCAGGATACCCAGGGCTCGGTTTACACCTATCACCATTTCTAGCCACTGGGGGACCATAGGCAGGCTGGGGGAACACATATTAATGTTAAAAAAACTTTAAAAACTTTAAAAAAGTTTAAAGTTTTTTAAATAGCTTTAAATAGTTGTTATTGTGACATCACGGTGACTTTGTCTTTGGTCGTGACCCCTCAAACTGCATGTCAAACGACAACTGCTCTGGCAGAAAATCATCCCGATTCTAAAATGACTAATCCATTCAGTGTTATAATCATCTTTACCGAATCGGGCGGAAAGCCTGTAACCTGTCATAGCAGCTGAATGCTCGTAATGTCGGAATCACATATGGACTTAATGCTTGGGTGTCCATACTTTGTTAGTGTCCACATACCATGTCGATATGTTATGATATAGTAGGCCTATTGATAAATACTTGTTTACAGTGATCTCCTGTTTGCAGCCCAGTATCCTTGGATTTACGTTCATGTTGGACGATTCTGCAGGATGATGTCATCGTCATCCTAAGTCTCATTAAATCAGACAGAAGCAGAGCAAACACAGCACTGAGGGAGCAGAGACTGTGTTCATCCAGGGAATTAATGGCTAATTAAACTGGCGGCCTTCTGTCTGTGTGTACTGTGTGTGTGTGTGTGTGTGTGTGTGTGTGTGTGTGTGTGTGTGTGTGTGTGTGTGTGTGTGTATACAATAATTTTGTATGTGGGTGTGTCCACATACATAAATGACTGTACTCCCTCACTTTGGGTTTGTGTGTGTGAGACCATATCCTGTCAGTTTGTGTGTTTGTCTAGCATTGTTTGTGTGGGTGAACATAAACCAGAGGCTCTCAACTCTGTGGTTGGGACCCCCCAAATAGTTAAAAGATATATCTACGGGATCGCAAGACTATTAACAAGATAAGAAAAACACAAAATTAGATTTGTTTTTTAAATGTTTCTCCAATCTTTCTACTTGAGCAATACTTTACTAGCTTTGCTCCTATAACTTCAATTGCTGTGTCTTAAAGCTATAGTGCGTAGTTTCTATCACGCACCACCCCCACCCCTCCTCCACACAGTTGCTAGTAGCCAAGGAGGGCAGGGAGGATTAAAAAAACATGATGGACTCTTCAGAAGAAGATTTTCCGTGTGCAAAAGTCGCCGGATGACACCAGTTTCTAAACATAGTCATACTCAAAAAACAGAGTTGCCTTAAAGAAATGCCAGTGCACGTTTTTCTCTCTTCCTGTAATGCTGTGTGGACAAGCCAGACCCTCCTCCGCTCCGTAGCTTATGGATGATCTGGCCAATTGACTTGCATACAAAACCAGTCAAAGTAAACATATAAAACAAGTACGTTTGCATTCTTTACTTAACATAGCATATTCATAGAAGCAAATCTGTTCCTATCTCTAACACAATAATAACTGTGGTATAGGCTATTGCAATTCTTCACCAGTGTGTGGTGTAATTCATCAATTTGCTTATGTCATTTTTTTTTTTTTTTAAATCAGCCTTATTGTCTTGACAAGGTGCTCAGCAGTTGTGTTATTTTCCAGCACTTGACGTAACAATGAGGCTGTTCGCTTACAGAAATTCAATGCTAAGTATTGCTAACATTGGCCTTCTCAGGTGTATCAGTAAGTAATAAAATAAATTAAACTCAAGTTAAAGTTTGGTCAGGTCTCTTTTGGCCTGTGTGTTGTTCAACACACTCCACACAGCTGCCATTCCATGTCAGTCAAAGTCTGCCATGACCAATCAACTATCCAGTTCGACAGCCAGATATACCTGTAAAAACGTAAACCCAGCACGCTACAGCTGTAACGTTAGTACAATCATGATAGCAGCAAACAAACGAACAGGATCAACGTAGACAGATTCTACTCGACCTAAAAAAAACGGCATGTTTCTAACAGTTGCGTGACCAGAAACGTAACAAACCCCAGGTAAATATTGGAGATGTATTTGAAAGATTAAGACAGCTTAGAGCCCAAAAGTACGCAGAGTTGGCTAATTTAGGTAAGCATTAGCTTCAGGCTAATTTATCACGGCTACAAGGGACGGGCATTTCATGTAATTTCAACATTTGTGTACTCACATTGAATTATATAGCTGGAGTACCAGAGTTGGTTAGTGGCAAAAACAATTGAAAAACAACCAGTAAAGTGATCCCGTCTGGTCACGGCTAACGCCGCCATGCTAATCCTGCTAACTGCTAACATTACTGGAGGACCAGGCAAGCTGGCCACGGCTGTTCAGCGGCCGTAGCCGACAATGGTGAGTGATTTTAAGCCAAGAGAGGGGGGCTGTAAATCGGGAGGACCATGAGTTTAGCGATTGTTGCCGTAATTCTAAGCAAATAAACTGTGTCCAGTCGGGTGGAGAGGACGGCGACGTTGTTGTGTTTTTAGCGGTTCCTACTGTAATTGTAAGTCAAAAACGTGTGTCTGTCAGTTGGGTACAGAGCTCTGTGTGAGCATTGTCTTTTATGACTGTCAATATAGCCAGCATCTAGCGTTAGCTACTCCGCTGTGCTGTGAAGTATATCATATGTGAGACGTTGTCAGCCTGGCAACCTCCGTGAACATCAAGTCTGGGGAGGAGGGGGCGGGGGAGACGACTCTCCCCAGTATTTTGAATTTGTACTGCAGTAACTATTTTAAACACTTGCTGTCAGTATTACATATTGCACCTTTAAGGTTTTAAATTCTTAAGGTCAAATTTGATTTGAAACCCTTTTTGAATGCAGAAATTCCCTAAGATCAGAAGAGGCAAAGGGGACTCTTCATAAGAATCACTCAGAGGAAAAAAGAAAATTTCATGGAGATTAAAACACTTTCAACGCCTCCCTCGTTCACTTGTGTAGGGTCTCATTTGGATCCACTCCGGTCCAATGGACGATCCTTGCACAACAACCAATCAGCATGGGTATGGGCGGGTTCATTTCCCATTCCTAGGGATTTTAGTTCAATGCATCTTTGCCTGATAACAACGTACCACTTGCCATCTGTTATAAAATTTCAAATTCTACATAAAGCCTATATTTCCAAACATGAAATCAATGTCAGATGTTGCTGTTTTCAGGAGGCATGGCACTAAAAGTATTATACATTTGGTATCCTTGCACACGTTATTATTCCTGAGAAAAAAAACATTTTTTTTTTTTTACATTATTACATTATCCATCAAAATTATTACTTTAGTTTATAAAAAATCATTGACCCACCTGAAAGGTATTTTTTACATTATCAGTAAAAAACATTATCGGTTATTACATTATTGGGTTTTATTATATTTTTGACCAGGTTAAGTGAACATTTTTGTACATTTTCAGGAAATTATTATTCCATTATTAGACCATTATTAGACCATTATTCCAATGTATTCTATTCTACTGTAGGCTCAAGGCCTCCATTAAATCAATGATATTTTTTCTCTGAAAATCTAGACCTCCACAACGTACAACAATTTACAGTACAGTACGTTACAATACATAGCCTATGTAAGCACAAGGGAACACGATAATAAAGGGGGTAACAATCTGGGAACCTGGGACAGGTCTTATCCTTTTCTAATAAAACAGTACAGTATGACCACTACTGAGCAACAAAGCTGGAAGTTTGCTCGATTCTGTAGCACTTTATAACTCTGCTGTGATTTATTTCAAAATGAATACTTACTACTTACTAACACTGGAGGGGTACAGATAACATATAGGTCCTTTATTTTAGGTTTGGATTACTTACTAAATAATTAGGGCTACATTTGTGTTTTTACTTTGGAACAAAAGTGTGTGAAAAGTGTATGGTAAGGGACAAACTGAAGCACTATAGCCTATGTTACTGTGTATGTTTAAATAACCCTCTGAGGACAATAGACGCACCGGCGAGTCCAAGTGATGTTTGACAACACTCCTACTCCAAAATCGATATTACAAAATTTCATTTTAGACATTTATTTACTATATTTTTCATCTATTATGCTACTTTTGTGAACCCAAGACTTTTGTAAACTCATTTCAAGCACCAAAACAATTGAGTGTAGGTATAATTTGTGGCCAAATTATCTCTTTATCATTGGTCTGGAAAGATTTTGGGCATCAGTATACAGAAAGCTGAGTTTGTTCTAAACATTTGGATATGAAACACATGGGGATCAGAGTATATGCAAATACCATTGAAAGGAGAATTCTAGAAGATATGTAAAAACACCCTTAGACTTCAGGTTAAAGTAGGCCTACTTATGAGGCACAACATTGTACTAAAGGACAGTGGAAGTTTGCAGAAATATTGCAGCCAGTTGAGTTTTCAATTAAAAGATGAACATGCTCCTTTACTTCCATTTGTCCAGTTGGAGTAAACATACACACAAACACAAAGTTCAAATGGATGTTGGGGCAATTGTAAGGTGGTACAGAATCAATATGTCCTTTGAATCTGCTTATCACAAACACACACAAAACACACACACACACACACACACACACACACACACACACACACACACACACACACACACACACACACACACGCACAAAGTCAGTCTGTCTAATACGCACCCACTCCACCCTATCATTGTCAGTGTTACATGAAGCTAATCAATTAACATGTCACTGGGCTGATAAGTGTGTGTGTGTGTGTGTGTGTGTGTGTGTGTGTGTGTGTGTGTGTGTGTGTGTGTGAGTGTGTGAGTGTGTGTGTGAGTGTGTGTGTGTGTGTGTGTGAGTGTGTGTGTTTGTGTGTGTGTGTGTGTGTGACCTCCAGATTAGCAGCAATGATCTCCTCTCGTCCTGTGATGTGGTTCCTGTGTATTTGTTTTCTTTTCCTCTCTTTGTGGAGAGTGTTTAGTTTCCCTTCAGCAGCAGATTGTGATTGTTATGAGCTTTAAGAATGATGATATTAATAACAAGAATCTAGTGATCAGAGAAATAAACACAGAAAAATAGCCGGAACCTAAATAATACCTGGAAGTAACACATCATCTGTGCACTGTATCAAGCCCTGCACAGTTCTGTCCAAACACATTGTCTCTGACTTCCATCTCAAATTCTGACTGGATGGCAGCGGTTGAGAAACGGTTCTTATTTTTACAGTCTATGTACCAAACACAGGAAGTGCCCAGTCTGCACCAGGCGGACTGATATCACATATAGCACCAGTGTATCTTTCAAGACATGGGTACATACATGTAGTTTATGTATGGAAGATAGAAGGGGTTGTTTGATATGAATTGACGCCTAGGCTTCATGCAAGAGACAAAATATTAGTCTAACTTATACGTATAATATGACACAATTAGGGGCCGGTCACTACCAGAAAAAAACATTGTTTTAACTATAACGTGCGCTTCTTCTATCTTTCTTTGCATTTTTCTAGCAGGTTTTAGACGCACATAAAAGTTTAAATATTCTCAACTTTTCAGCGAAAGGCGTAGGGTCGCACCGCTCGTCATTGTCATACTTGGCCCCGGCAGCCAATGAAAGCTTTACTACTTTACCACTTCCTTCCTGTTTTGACAGCATCTAGCTTCCTGTCTGTTAGCATGTACACAACACTGTTTATAAGTCACAGTAAAAACTGTGACTTATAAAAAATAACACCATGTCATTTGCTGAGGTCAGACTACATTAATTAAACTTTTTTACTTGGCTTTATGACTCTAACTGACTGTAAATGCTAACATTTTAATTAGCGTATATATTGCTAATGCTTTTTGCTAACTCTCATATTAGCCTGCAAACCGCTAATTTAGCTGCTTTCTCTCTGCTTGAATCCATTGTTGTAGGTTTTTTTCGTTAATCACACTTGAAATGCACCCCTGCTCAACAGGTCCACCACAGTGTTTTGCCCAACAAGGCGTAATTGAAGCAGCTTCATTGGCGCTTTCTATACATACTGTATAAAAGTTGGCTTAACTTATTCGGGGATACTTCAGTGATTATCACCTGCCGCCATTTCAAACACTTCATGTGTCCTGTTATCTCTAATTAACCCTTGTGTTGTCTTCCCGTCGACCGTGCAATTTTGCTTTTCTGTGTAAAAATGTAAACTTTTTTCAATGTTTTGGTCGTCTTTCTTGACACTTTTGTCGCTTTTCCTGATGTTTTGGAAATGTTTTGATGTTTTAGTCACTTTTTTCCAAGTTTTTTGTGTTTTCGACACTTTTTCTGACGTTCTTTTATCGGTTTATTTTTCAAATGCTATACAATTGACTAAAACACCCAAATTCAATTAAAGTGGTGAGCTGATCATTTAATTTACTTGTGAAGAGCGTTGTACTGACCCATCCACGTTTTTTTCATTTGACAATTTGGTTGAAAGAAACCCACATTTTTATAAGTATTTTCTCAACCAATAGTTATCTTTGAGAACTATACCATTTTACTGATTTTGAAAATGCAAAAAGTAAATTTTAGACATGGCACGGCTAGATTGATTGGAAATTTAATGGAAAGATGTGAGTGGGCGCACATCAACTCAAATTTGCGACACAAATTGAGTTGAAAATGTTTCAACTTGAGAAAAATAGTTAAAAACTGAAAGAAGTGGAGTTCCTGGAGAGATTTGAGATCAATCAGAGTGTTAGCCTTCAACACACACGGTCAATGTGTGTGTTACTAGCTAGCTGCAGCCAACGGTTGAACAATTGTACGTTATCATTTTGGCTCAACTCAAATTAAACCCTTCAGTGGCGTGAATAAACTGAAAAAAGAAATTGCGTACTCAAATTTGCATATAAAAAAATCAAATTAATGAGTTCCATTTGAAGCCGACAATCGACTGTTTGAAACCATTGTTTCTCAAAAGCAGTAGATCTCCAAGATGGCTTCCAGATAGTGTGATGTCACTTGAAAGACATTTTCATGATATCCTCAGTGTCCATTCACTCAAGTGGTTTTATTTGATTTTCTCTCTCCTTCCTCCCTTTTCTATGCCTCCTTTCTTCTCCCTTCTTCTCTCTCAACCCCCCCCCCCCCCCCCCCAACCCCCATGCAGCCAACTTCCCACAATGCCGAGCATAGCGGGGGAGCGCGACACTCACGGTGCATCACTTTCACGGCTCCACGCGTCCTCTTAGTGTCACATTTATCTATCTGTGTATGTGTGTGTCAGGTGGTACCTAGCCAGACCAGACCCCAATGGGTTCATGTCACACACACACACACACACACACACACACACACACACACACACACACACACACACACACACACAAACACACACACACACTAACAGAGCTCTGCCAGCTGCCATCCTCTTCTACGGGGAATTGAATACACTTCTACCACCAGCTGAGCTCAGAGAGAGAGCTCAGAGAGAGAGCTCAGAGAGAGAGAGCGAGAGAGAGAGAGAGCGAGAGAGAGAGAGAGAGAGAGAGAGAGCGAGAGAGAGAGAGAGAGAGAGAGAGAGCATCTGTTCATGAAGTGGTACACTCACTGTCCGTTAGGTGTGTATTTGTGTGTGTGTGTGTGTGTGTGTGTGTGTGTGTGTGTGTGTGTGTGTGTGTGTGTGTGTGTGTGTGTGCTTGTGGTCACTTTATGTGAAGGTGCGTGTTTGTGATCTCCCATGTGCATGTGTCTATGCAAGTGTGTGTGTGTGTGTGTGTGTGTGTGTTTGTGTGTGTGTGTGTGTACGGGGGCGTTCCAGGGGGTTAGTTTGATTAATGCCCACCCCACCGTCACTCCACCTTCTCTCTGAACAGAAAAAAAAAAACACAAAGAGAGAGAGAGAGAAAGAGAGAGAGAGCGAGAGAGAGGTTAACAGCTGCTGATGCTCTCTCTTTCTCTCTCTCCTCTTTTCATGTGGGCCCCACATTCTGTCAGAGCTGATTGATAGCCAAGACAATGATTGGACAGAAATACAGAGAGAGCGAGAGTGGAAGGGAAAGGGGTGGACAGAGAGAGAGAGACAGGGGGCGGAGAGAGAGAGAGTGAGGTAGAGAAAAAGAGAGGCTTCCAGCGAACCAATCGTGTTGCAGAAAAGGGTTGGATTAACCAATGACGGGAAGAGAGAATGGTCGAGCAAGAGGGCGGGCGGAGTCAGATCTCCCCCTGAAGCACAAAGAGACAGAGGGAGGATGGAGGGGGGGGTGTCAATCCAACATCAGTAATCTGTCTCTCTCTCTTTGACTGCATAATTGTGTGCGTGTAAGAGAGAGATATTTAAATAGGGAGTGTGTGTATCGTATGTTTCTGTTTCAAATTCACACACACACACACACACACACACACACACACACACACACACACACGCGCGCACCACCAGCTTTTGTTGTGCTTACAGAGCTGTCCTGTAATTGAAACCCCACAGGTTTGATTCCCAACCTGCTCACTCACAAGTGAATTACATTAAAAATAATGAAAACAATGAATAAAAACTGTACCAACAGTTTCATTTACACATGTACCAAAGAAAAAACGGAAGAAATAATCAGAACACTAATATCAATAACACTCATTATGAATGAATCTTAATTACTAATTATAAATATTTAAAATACAAAGCAAATAGTTATATAGCAGAGAGGTAATTACTGGACATGGAAATACATTAATAGTGATTTTATGAATAGGGAATCAAAATATCAAAAGTGATTTACCGTTATACAAACAGTGAGCAGTTCATTAACTACAGCAAAACACAGAATTTCACATTTTCAACAAATTAATATTGTATTATGGCATACATATGTGCTATAATTATTGATTATTAAGGTAATTAGGCAATTAAGTCATGATGTATTTATATAATTATTTATGTCCCAAGAACTAAGTGATCTAAGTCTGTTTATGTTTTTTTCACATGAATTAATTCTGTTAACTAACTATGTGAGCATACAACGTTTACTCTAGATTTTACAAATGTAGTTTAATAAAAAAAAATCATGTAGGAGTTTTCCCCAGACATCTAGAATTAAGATGCAGTTGAAAGATCTGTAAAAACTCGTAAGTGGACCTTAAGTGAAGTTTTTTGTTGTAGGTCAAACTCACAAATAATAATCAATTATAATAATAACATTAACAGTTCCTAACCACATTAGCAGAGTATATTAGAGTAAAACATAGATATCAGAATTACATGTGATCCGCTTTGTTCAGAGTGATAAATAAAGGCAGCAGCTTTATAGGGAACTAGTATCACAGCTTGATTTAACCCGTCATTGATGATGGACTAACAACCACAGTTTACAGTTAAATATGCTATATGAAGTTATAGTTTTCTGAACTCAACATTACATAAAGTAAAATAGCAGTAGTTTATATAATTCTATGCAATGTTATAGGGTTGTAAAACATAGCCTATGTCTGTCTGTATTGGACACAAACTGTGATATACTGTAGGTTGATATGATATAACCGCGTTCACAGGCTTTTTAAATTCCTTTAGCATTGCAACAGTTCCATACTCCTGGTGTTATGTATGATTTATTTTGGCCTCCATCGAGTGACTGAACAGGAGATGGGGTCCTGGCTTGCTAAATGTTAAGTCCTTAAATGTTGAATTAAACTTGCAATAATTTGTAATAAAAGTAATATGTGACATATTGAGATGGTTCTTACAAGTATTTTACATTTTTTTAATTTTTCATTGGACTCTTTTTGAAGCAGATACAATTTCACACACACACACACACACACACACACACACACACACACACACACACACACACGCATGCACGCCCGCACGCCCGCACACACACACACACACACACACACACACACACACACACACTCACACACACACACTCACACACACACACACACACACACACACACACACACACACACACACACACACACACACACACACACACACAGACGTCCCAATGTGCTGTCCTTATTGAGTTAGGGAGCAGGAACACATGCAGAGGGGCCTCGTTGATCGGGTGGCGCCATGCTGCCGGTCTCCCTAACCCCTCCCCTGCTCTCTCTCTCTCTCTCTCTCTTTCTCTCTTCCCCCCATCCCCCCCCCCCCCCCCCCCCCCCACACACACACACACACACACACACACACACACACACACAGAGCTGCTTTCTCTCTCTCTCTCGCTCTGCTTCTCTCACACAGATGTGAAGATGTTCGAACACAGTCAAGCATAAAAAGACAGGCAGATACAGAAACACACGGACATAACACAAACCTACACATTTCCAACAACACACAGACAAAAAGCTACACACTGGCCGAAAGGCGGGACAAATTGAGTCGGTGTTGTTCAGTGAATGTGATTTGTAGATGTCTCGTGTTCCAAGAGATCCAATTCTATTCACGTACAAGAAAGTGCATCAGAAGCATAATTTGTGCTCCAAGTCCCCATTCTATAATACCACTACAAGGAATGAATGTACAGGAACTAATACAAGGATGATGTCAATGAAACTGTGACTTTGGAACAATGACCATGATTTCAAATTCCTTATAACCAATTTCATAAACCTTATTAAACACCACACGGACAAATGAGAAATGGAAAAGAGACCCTGTGTTCGAAACAGTTTCCTATCACAGTAATAGTTCTTTTTCTCCGCTGTTAATTTCATTCACTATGTAGTCTACTATAAAATACCCACAAAGCACAGCTATTTGAGGAGAAGAAAGAGAAGCAGAAGCACAAAAACTGAAAATGAAAAATGGAGCGGGCTTTCGTTTCTAAATGGTGGAAATGTAAGATGCAACTTATGTACAACCTTTTACTTTCCTCCAGGGTGCTCAGTGACGTATTAGAAGTATTTTTGTTTCAGATTGTTTGTATGAAGCTGGGTGCGCCCGGCTCCAAATAATCTTCTACGCAACAATGTGTTTTCAGTGAGTGTCCGAAATCTCGTTTGGTTGTTCCCTATCAGTGGTGTAGTCTAAGTGATATGCAGCTATATGCAGTATATAGCTCCAGGATTTCCATATACCCACTTAAAAATGCGCAATGACATATAACAACATACTTTGCATTATTATTTTGATATATTTTGAATTGTCATCTGTTTTTTTTTCTTCACATAGGCTAAATAAAGGTATTTCCACCGTAAATTGGTGCATAAAAGTGTGTCAGAATGCAGTGGAGGACACCAAGACCCCCCACTATGACATGGCCCCCCATCCTGGCCCATACATATACAGTACAGTATACCCACTACAATACATTAGGCTACACCACTTTATGTAATTCACTATTTAATAAACACTATATTGGAAAAAGTGAGTGAGTGAGTGAGTGAACGAGTGAGTAAGTGAATGAGTTTGTGAGTGAGTGAGGGAACGGTTGTGTTTATGTGTTTATAGCTGTTCTGAACGGCCACACTCAAAGCGGAGTGAAAAGCATGCCGTGGATAATGGGATACACTGTGGCTCACTGGAAGAGATGAAAAGTGTCACACTTTGATTTATACACATGAGAAGTGACAGTGACACATGAGAAGTAGTTGTGTAAAGAACAAAAAAGAGAGCTAGAGAGGGAAGCTCCAACCACACAGCTGACCAGCCACTGAGTGAGGTCAGTGTGGATGGTCTGCACATCCTGCATAAAACTGTACAGCTTTCCAACTCTAAAACTCTTACATTATTTATTTATTTTTTACATCTTCAGTTATAGTATTGTTATAGTATGTTTTTCATACTTTTATTGTAATTATTCTATAGTTTTTTTTATGTTATTGACTGTTGCAGTTATGTGCTTTCATTTTTTATTGCTTCTTATTAGAGATGTTCTAATGCCATTTTTTCCTTCCGATACTGAAATATCGGCCGATACCGAGTACCTATCCAATATCCGAGCATTGAACATATATAATATAATATATCATAATTTTTGTTCATCCGTATACAACTAACCCTGTATGGATTTGATATGATTTGTATGCTTAACGTAGTATTGGATTGGGTCATAGACTCGCAAACTCTCGTATACCGGTCCCAGCATTTTAAGCAGTATCGGAGGCATTTCCAATACTGGTATCTGGTATATATATATATATATATATATATATATATATATATATATATATATATATATATATATATATATATATATACTGGTATATTTTTATTGTACACACCAAACACCAATGTGTAAATGTAAAAAAAAACTACTTGGAAATAAATCTAATTCTGATTCTCATTTGTTGTTTGACCAGCACCACCACCACCACTGTTGGCACATTGCTATTTTTGGGTCTGATCACCTGGAAACAGGGAGGTATTGAAGTGCAGGATGACAAACCAGAATGAATATATTTTATTCCCTCTACAAAGCAATAAATACAAAGCCAACATGTCTTCCAACTGCACTGATTGGAGAGACAAATATCAGGCAAGGAACACATATCCTAGGAACTCTCCAGGGTGCTGAACCTGGGCACACCATTACATGGATCATGGTAGGGTGAGACACCTGTCAATGGCTCCCAAAAATAAGACCTTTGCCACCACTTTGCATCCAGGACACTCAGAACAGAGGTGTCAATCACTTGGACCTACTGATTTGGAATAGTGTGAAATCCTCTCCAAGCCAAAAGATTATAGAAAATATATTTTATTAAAAAAAAAAAAGTGCACACCAATTGAACCCTTCATATCCTGATTACACATATACTTTAAATCAATTTCACAGCACAAGCAGGAGGGAAGGTACAGATTCATTGCAAATTATTGTAATCATTTCACAGTAATAACATACTCTCAGACACCTGTTTGCTTTCAAATGTTATGCCACTAAATATAAGGTTTCTTTGGGGGCCAATAAAGATGCACATATATGAATAAATGAATGAATAATTTTATTATTGTTTCATGCACACAAAAAAAGTTATGCCAAGCCCAAACAGGCTTTCAAGACACCATTATTTATAGCAAGGGACCAGATACCAGAATAGCAACATAAATTAAAAAAATAAACCTTCTTATCTTTTTGGCCATACAGACAAAAGTCACCAACTTATATACATTAAATCTAAACAACCATCAGTATACCAGAACATTTCAGGATTTTTAACAGACAATTCATTTAAGATGGGTGTTTGCTGTAACATAAAGCTCATGACCATAATAATGTTTGATTTGAATATAAGTTCGTAATTTTGGTTTCAACAAAATGTCTTTTGACCACTTTTCTTACTAATTTTTCTACTTAAGGAACTTACTTCTGATTGCGTTCATGCTGAAAGTTAAAGTATTACGATATCAGAATCAGAATTATAAAAATTCTTATTACCACAATAAGTACACTTATGTGGAATTTGCCTTGTTGAAAGGTGCATACATAATCAAACAAGCAAACATATTAAACATTAATATAAAATAAAACAATAAATACAGTAAACAAAAAACAAACAAAAAGCTAATATATACATGCAAAACTGTTGCATAAGAAAAAAAGCCTGAATGGGTAAGTGCAAAATTATGAAAAGATTAGAAATTAAAAGAATATACAGTAAAGTACATGCAATAGGCAGATGTAAGGTCCAGGATGAAGGTTGGTGTGTGTGTGTGTATATATATATATATATATATATATATATATATATATATATATATATATGTATACAGTATATTGCAATTGGACTTCTTCAAAAACAGTATGCATGTCATTAGTTCACAGAGAGTTGTGTGCATTGGCCCACAGAAACACCTTTTTATTAGTTCTGTTATCTGACATATTATTCCACAGCCTTATCATTTCACATTTTGTCCTTATTGAACCAGGAATCCAACCTATATCTTACATATCACCTTGAACCAGGCATGATTGGCCATCGGGAGTAGAGGGAGATTTCCTGGTGGGCCGGTCTATTTCTGTGTGCTGAATGGGACGCACAACTTTTTTTTTTTGATTGGCCCATAGAGAGGAGAGAGATCACATGATTAGCCCACTGGTTTGTCTCTCATCTGAACACTGGCCAATCACATCCTACTAGGGCCCACTTCCATCCTACCGAAGAGAGAGAGAGAGCATTTAAGTCCCACTCCCATCGGCAGCGAAAGTAACTCCACAAAGTGATTTTTAGCATATCAAACGATTATTTTAGCACCCTTGTCTACCAGATAATACTTGTTAGCTGTTAGTTAGGTAATGTTAGTCATGTTTTAGCAAGCTAAGGCACTTGCAAACATTGTACTATAGCTTTCTGATTTATCCACATTCCACAATAACACAAACGCATACTGTGTGGAAAATGAAAAAGCTTTAGCTTAATTGACAGACTTGTAACTTGTCCTAAACACCTCCGAACTTCATTATCTAAATATATAGCTACTCTGGATGGCGTTGCCCTGGCCTCCAGCACTACTGTCAGACATCTAGGAGTTATTTTTGATCAGGATATATCCTTTAACGCCCACTTAAAACAAACCTCAAGAACAGCCTTTTTCACCTTCGTAACATTGCCAAAATTAGGAACAACCTGTCTCAAAACGATGCTGAAAAACTAGTCCATGCATTTGTTACTTCCAGGCTGGACTACTGTAATTCCTTACTATCAGGTTGCTCAAATAAGTCCCCACCAGCTGATCCAGAATGTTGCAGCACATGATCTGACAGGAACTAAGAAAAGAGATCATATTTCTCCTGTATTAGCTTCTCTGCACTGGCTTCCTGTAAAATCCAGGATTGAATTTGAAATCCTTCTCCTGACCTACAAAGCTCTAAATGGTCAAGCACCATCATATCTTTTTTTCGGAGTTGAGAAGCTCCATGAAGTGAGGCGACAGCAGCTAGCTCGTCACTCGGCCAGTCATGCTCAGAGACCCCGAGGTAAGCTGGAGGTCTTTCAGAACGCTCTCGTAAATAAGAGGCTTTTATTTCGCCGTTGACGTTTTTTTTAAATATCACAACACATGTCCATCATAAGATTAACGGGAAACCTGTGGTTAACTGTCTTTGTCTAACAAGTGTGTCCTGCGGCTGGCCGGCTGTCACACACACACACACACACACACACACACACACACACACACACACACACACACACACACACACACACACACACACACACACACATGTCCACAGTGCAGCAGGCAGAGGAGGGGGAGAGAGAGATACCCGTTTCTCTTCGGGAGACTTGTTTAAATTATGACAAATATGCTATATACATTAGATTTAGTATTTAGTTCATACTTTTTTTGGTTTTCTGATTTTAACGCTATAAAGACCATTGCCGTGCTTGCATCACACCGTTACCCCTCCTACCAGTCCCTATGGCCACTTGGCCAGTGCGAATGCAATTGGAAAAAAATGGTTTTGGGGGAGAGTAGTTAGTAGATTTGTTTAGAAGTGGACTTTTCCTATAACTACGTTCCTGTAACTACTTAGTCGGAAAGCGGCTATAGTTCCATTATCTTTATTGAGACTATTATTGCCACTGTTCATCACATCCTCAACCAGCACCGTCAGACACCGCCTATCTAGAGCCTGGGTCTGTCTGAGGTTTCTCCCTAAAAGGAAGGTTTTCCTCGCCACTAAATGCTTGCTCTTGGGGGAATTACTAGAATTGTTCGGTCTTTGTAAATTATAAAGTGTGGTCTTGATCTACTCTAATCTGTAAAGTGTCGTTGTTGAGATAACTCTTGTTATGATTTGATACTATAAATAAAATTTAATTGAATTGTATTGTTTACCATGCTCCACCCTCAACCTTTAGCCACCTTGCCATCAGGAGCAAGGCAGCCTTTTTGACTCAGTGAGTACATTATAATGCTCTCTTACTTAGCCTACCACTCAGATAAGTAGCAGTAGGATAATACGGGCTGGAATGCAGGGTTCAAAATTAACTTTTTGTCCACCAGCCAAATACTAGTGAATGTTCAATTTTTTGTTAGCAATTTCTATAGTCAAAAATCAGAGATAAAGGCTTTCAAACTAAATACTAAATAACCGGTAATGTTTCAGGAGTAATGTGACCCGGAATTGGGGAGAATTTAACAACACTGGCAGCCAAAATGATATATTTTACTGCCGTTAGCATGTAGTTACATGGGACAATGTTAACACCGCAATAGCTTAAAAAAATAAAACATTACAGTCCTGCCTACTTGGAGCAGATGACCAATCATAGCAGGCCGTCTTAGAGTTGGCCGCGTTATCATGAAAATTTGACATTATAACATTGTAGATATGACAGAAAATACAGAAAAGCATAATATGTCGCCTTTAAAACCCCAAATCCCTGATGCATAACTTAATATGGGGGAGACACATGCATCATAACGTGAATAAGTAGAGTATCCAAGGTGTTCACATACTTTAAGTTTGTCAACAACAGACCCCAGTGCTCTTCCAGCTGAATTGGCAAGGGATTTAATACCAGCTTCATACGTTTACAATTCATCAAGAGTAAAACTATAAGAAGAACATATACTTTATTTATCCCTCTTAGGGTAATTCAGATTTAATTCATGCGACTGAATGTAAAATAAAGTGGATTAAATCATGACTGGAGTTAATCTAAATATGAGACACTTCAAATGACGAGTGCAAAAATGTCCTCTGTCTAAAAAGAAGATGCTGCTTACAGTTACTTCGGGTCAGTTCTGTATAGAGGTACTGTATTATAAGGCCCTTTTGAGTGAATGTTAACTTTCCCAGACAGCATGTCGCCTGTGTTTCCTGTATTTCTAATACTGAGTACGGGCAGGGGTTGTGTGGCAGTGGGGAGACTCCCAGCTGTAAATGTGTAGGACTGTCTGAAGGTGAAGCCGTTAGAAAACAGCATCCATCCTCCAAATGAAGCATGACAAATATTTTCAAACTAGAAGAGCTGTTATTTCTCTCTTCCGAGTGCTGAAGTGTTTCTTTCTCACATTCTTTATTGGGTTGTTGTGTTTTCTTTTCCTTCAGACACGGCCTCTGGATGGAAATTCACACTTTACATTCTCATAATTTCTCACTGACTGCCACTGAGGTCGAGACGATGAACAGATCAGTTGCCAGCATTCCAGTAACAATCACAAGAGGTCAGAGATCACTGAAGCATGAAAGAAAACAGAAAAGATATTTCTGTGTGCAACAATTATCATGGCTTTCATAGGTGCAATTCATAAAAACAAGGAACACACACACACACACACACACACACACACACACACACACACACACTTCCTGAAAGCCAATTAATAAAAGTTTCAAGCCGATAATCAATTATTCCCAAATTAATAAATATCCTGTCTTGTTGGAACACACCCACTCATCCAGCACAGCACAGCACAACACACTCACACACACACACACACACACACACACACACACACACACACACACACACACACACACACACACACACACACACAGAGCCTCCAGTGTGTCTCAGTGCTGTCTGTTTGACTTATTTTGCCTGCTTTAATGAGAAATATCGCATTACCACACGTACTGTGAGCAGTGAAGGCTGGATGGAGTCCAGGCTGAAGAACGTCTGAAAAACTGAACCCAGAGCTGAATGAACTTTACTTTTCACAAGCATGAGCAGCAGTGGTAAGTTGTAGTGGCCTGAGAAGTCACAGTAGTAGAAGCAGTATCAGTGGTGGTAGTACAGGAGTTGCATCATTTAATGTACTTTTGTATTATTAGTAGTTGTAGCAACAGTGGTTGGGAGAATAGTAGCAGAGGACATAGGCTTCTATACAGCAAGAGGGCTCTTTGTGGCTCCTGCTTTATTTGGTAATCTTGAAGGCAGGGCAGTTTTATTTGTATAGCACATTTCAGCAACAAGGCAATTCAAAATACTTTACATAAAACATTAAAGCTTTAGTGCGTAACTTTTTCAGTCTTGTAAAAGGTACTTGAAAGCAGTACTTAGTAGAGTTTTTTAATAGAGTAAAAGTACTAGTATGTTACCAGAAAATGACTTTGGCAGAAGTTAAAGTCACCTTTCAGAAAATTACTTGAGTAAAAGTCTTAAAGTATCCGATATTTACTGTACTTAAGCATCAAAAGTATTTTTTTTTATATTAAATGTACTTAATTTTTAGAAGTAAAAACAAAGAAAAACTTTATTGTGGCTTTCTCATAGTAAAGCATAATATCCAGGGTTTCTATACCTTCTTAAACATAAAATTCAAAGTCTGACATCAACAAAGAGAAAAACAGAAACTGTTCATTTGTTGTGGGGAAGAATCTTTCAATCCAACGTACAAAATCTTTTAAGTAAGTCACTCGTTACTTGCAAGAAAAGTGAAAAGTAAAAGTACAGGAGTTTTTTACGAAAAGTAGTGGAGTAAAAGTGAAAGTTTCGAAAAATTTAAATAACTAACTAAGGTACAGATACATGAACATTCTACTTAAATACAGTAACAAAGTATTTGTACTTCGGTACATTAAAACACTGAACTTTTTGACATTGATAAACGTCCGTTACATTCAAGCCATTGCATAATGAGTTGATACAAAGCTAATTAAGACTCCACACAACTCTCTGTATTTCTCAGTATGGCTATGTTCAGAAGATTGTGTCGTCCGGTGACTTTCCCACGCAGAAACTCAAGTGAAGATAATTAGCTTTTCTGAAGAGTCCATCATGTTTTTTTTAATCCTCCGTGTCCTCTGTGTGGAGGAGGGGTGGGGGTGGTGTGCGATCACGGAAGGCTTGTGTCATGTGGCTGCGCTGACAGTTTTGTTGTCATTACTTAGAATTCCTCACAGGGGAGACAGAAACTACGCACTATAGCTTTAAAGAACAGTTAAACATATTTAAAAACAGTTGTTAAAGAGAATATAACAGCTAAAAAAAAAAAAGAAATACGAGAAGAAAAGTTACAGTGCAGTGTAAGAAATAAACAATGACTTACTTTCTGTCACAAACTGGGTCAAACTCATGCGTGTGACCAACACCGCTGCCAAATTAATCGGTCTCCCCACACCCACACTCTCAGAGCTCAATTTCAAGGCCATCACTCAGATAGCACAGGACAACACACACCCACTCAACCACCGTTTCGCCATTCTGCCGTCTGGACGCAGGTACAGGTCCCTGAAGTGCATGGAAGCTCGCTATGGCAAAAGCCTGGTGCCTGCATCCAAAACACCCAGATAAAACACATCAGTGCCACTTTGTCTGTGTTATCTGTCTATTATTTCCCTGCATGCCATTCTGTCATGTTTATACTTTTTTCTTTAAAAGTAATGTACAGTGTGGTGAATAAGAATTTCCACTTGGGAACAATATAGTCTACAGTCTAAAAAAAAAGGGAGCAGCTTCAGCCTTGATTTAAAAGAACTGAGAGTTGCAGCGGTACTGTAGTTTTCTGGGAGTTTGTTTCCTGATATGTGGTGCATAAGAACTGAACGCTGCTTCTCCACACTGGGGACAGAAAGCAGACCTGTCCCAGATGACCTGAGAGATCTGGGATGGTTCATAATGCAGCAGCAGTAGTATTTATTTATATTTAAAATCAATTATCTGAGAGACAGGAAGCCAGTGTAAAGACTTCAGAACTGGAGTGATGTCATCCACTTTCTTGGTCTTAGTGAGGACTCGAGCAGCAGTGTTTTGAATCCGCTGCAGCTGTCTGATAGATTTTTCAGGGAGACCTGTAAAGACACCGATTAGTGGCATTCAGACCAAAGAAAGCGTGTGGCGAGGGGGGGGGGTCAATGAAACGTGACGTCCTCCTGTTGTGTTCTTCCACCCTCCAACAAAGCACAAGTAGACTTTATATTCCACAGTTACTGTTTTCCGTCAGATCGATAATAGATTTGGACGTTTCCTGACCGCACTTGAAGGCAGCTTCATTTCACAGGAGAGAGAGAAAGAAAAGAGACAAGTGAGACACAGCGAGTGCTTTGTTGTTGCAGGAAACATTCAGCTATTACACAAACTCCCAACAAAAGTTCAGTGCTTGTGTTTCACTTTTTACCCTCGCAGTGTTTTAAAACGTTTTTGTAGCAGCGATAAAGGCAGTGATGTTTCCTGTACGGGACTCTCTCACCGCCTCAAAACCAGAGCTCAAAACACACTGACAAGTCTGATCACCCGTTACATGATTGGCTACCGCAGTGTGACATAAGGTTGTGTTTCTCTAAAAGTTTAGTTGGTCTCAACTTTCTTTTGAGTGTCCCCCCTGCGGAAGAGCCCAGTCGCAGCCTAAACACACTACCCCCATTCAAAATGAATGGAAAGACCTGAGTCTGACCGTCTGACGGCCGACGCAGGCAGTCTGAACGAAAGTTTTTCCAAATCCTGCTGAGACATAAGTCCTTTAACACAGCGGCACGCAGGATTCTATTTCATAGTATGCACAAGAACCGCCGCAGCTCATATTGTGCTCAGACAGGAGCTCATATTTACAGAAAGCCAAATCCACCACGCAGAGACACACACACATTCTCACACAATTATTCATAGTTTCACACAAGATCCAAATAATGTAGTTATATCTGTAGTGACTTTCAACAAGTGAGTGGGTATAACGTGTTAACTTGTTTTGGACGCAAAACAAAACGTCTGTTGCGCTGTACTTTGGATTCGGCGATCCATTTATTCCCAGTTCTATACACATGCTCACTGTAAGGTTCCACTACGAGTTCTCGCATTAACCGGTTTATTAAACCACTCAAAACCGAGCCGAGAAAACTTACAGATGTAAACTGTATTGTGTGAACACTTCAGTTAATATTGTATGTGGCATTTACTTTTGCTTTTTTGCAAATGTTCCACCAAAACAAGGATGATTAGGATTGGTTTAAAGGTCCTATGACATGCTGCTTTTTGGATGCTTTTATATAGGCCTTAGTGGTCCCCTAATACTGTATCTGAAGTCTCTTTTATATAGACCTTAGTGGTCCCCTAATACTGTATCTGAAGTCTCTTTTATATAGACCTTAGTGGTCCCCTAATACTGTATCTGAAGTCTCTTTCCCGAAATTCAGCCTTGGTGCAGAATTACAGCCACTAAAACCAGTCCCACAATGAGCTTTCCTTAGGATGTGCCATTTCTGTGTCTGTAACTTTAAATGCTATTGAGGAGGAGAGGGGGGGAGGGGCAAGGTGGAGGGTGGGGGTGTGGCGTTGACCAACTGCCACTTTGCTTGTTTGCAAGCCATGATGTCTCTCTTTTTCTCATGGGCAGGCCAAATTCTCTGGGCGGACAAAGCAGAGAAAGGGGAGGTAACCTTGCTCCTTATGACCTCATAAGGAGCAGATTCCAGATCTGCCCATCTGAGCTTTCATTTTCTCAAAGGCAGAGCAGGATACCCAGGGCTCGGTTTACACCTATCACCATTTCTAGCCACTGGGGGACCATAGGCAGGCCGAGGGAACACATATTAATGTTAAAAAAACTCAATGCATCTATGGCGTTGCCAGACCTTATTCCACAGTGCTGTGGTTATACGGCTGTCAATGCGAGGCTACTGTACTCTTGCACAGATTGGGACTAAAACGTACATGTCCACTAGGAAGTGTCACATTTAGAAAACCACAATGTAAAGAACATATACAGTAGTCAGTGTAAACAAACCAAGAATTTGGATTTACCGTAAATGGACACGACAATAATAGATAGGCAACCACAGGAAATGCCTTGAAGAGGAATTCAGTTTTCTCACCTTTGCTAAGATCCCTTGTGCCAGTACACTGCTCAAATGTACGCCCCAAAATAAAATAGAGAAAACAATATGATAGGATACAGGATGTTGGATCAACCGATCAGCTTGCTAGACATGCAGGTCCGCAATACGTGTTGTTGAGATTTGGGAGGTGTGCGTATGTCATGAAAACCTCTGCGACCTACAGCTACCCATAAAACCCTTCTCTGCATACGGTAGGTTTATGAAGACGGTCACATATACAGTATCTTCTCAAAAGCATGATTCCACGTTAAGGCCACACCTGAGTCAACCCACAGTACCGGCGGTCCAAAGCAACTTCTCCCGATCCTGCCAATTACCACTTCAACACTGCAAGTAGAGTACTGCAGCTACCTGCACTTAAGTTTCTCAATCAAAGTTGTTAATACATCTTAAACCAGGTGTGTTAGTGCTAGTGGCGACAGAATAGTAAATAGGATCATATTGTTGACAATTATCAGTTATCTTAAACTGAAAGAGAATGTGTTGATCACGTGTCAGTCTTCATTAACTGAAGTTGAACGACATTTTTCAGCAGCAGCAGTACTCTGAGTAACACGGAGCTGTGTGTTGTTAGGTGCGTGTGCTTGTGTTTATGTCTGTTGTTGCTTACTCAGCATAGCAAACACACATACACACACACACACACACACACATGGAGGCCCCCTCTGGTGCTGTTAAGTGAGTCCTGAGTGAGACTGATGGGGGTCAAGACATTCATATACACACACACACACACACACACACACACACACACACACACACTTAGATGTACAATGCTCACAATACTGTGTTCAGCATTTCAAACGTGTACAGAGGCAGAAACACACACACACACACACACACACACACACACACACACACACACACACACACACAGCGTCTTTACCCCTAGGCAGTACAATCAGACCCCCCACCCAGAGCTGCAGCTGTGCCAACTCTACACACACTCACACAAACTCTCCCCTTCTGAGTGCATGCTGAGTCTGTGTGTGTGTGTGTGTGTGTGTGTGTGTGTGTGTGTGTGTGTGTGTGTGTGTGTGTGTGTCATAAACTCGCCAGGCAGGATAAACAAAAAGCCTCATGTCTGCCTGCAGCGCTCTCCTCCCTCCCTGTGTCCCTGTGTATCATTTTTATTGTCTCTTTTTCATCCTCGTCACGTCCGTTTTATCTTCTTCAGCTACAAACAGGCAGAGCGAGAGATGGATGAATGATTCAGAGGTGGAGGGAAAAGAGAGATGCGATTGTCTTTTTTTACTCGCCACTTTTCTACTCTATAACTCTGAGTGTAATTCTGTTTTTTTATTTTCAATTATTTACGTAATTAAAATAATATGGAAAAAAGTAGGGTAAATTAAACGGTAGAGACAGACAGTGTAGTGAAGATAATAGGTAGATCCTCAGTCTAGACGTTAGTTCTGGGTTTATCACCAGGTTCACTCAGGTGTGTCAGCCAGAGCACCACTTAAGGCCAAGTATTCCAGAGTATAAAATGAAGAGCTGAGAGATGGTTTGTATTCTGTTTATTTCTTCCTCATTGTGTTTGTGTGTGTGTGGTTTCTATAAAGAGAGAAACAAAATACAAATTAATAGAGGAAACATACAGTATGTATACACATATTCCTCTAAGCAGTAATATACATTACCAAACGTAATATAAACAATAATCAGAATATAATCAGAATATGGCTATATATCTCTTAAACTACAAGAGATAAATGATTAAAAAGCTTATTATATGGGATTGTCAGACATATTCTCCCATCTGTCAAGTTACCGCAAACATAGACAACACTTCCTTTTATCTATGATACGCGTTAAAGCCTCCAACTAACTGTCGTTAAAAACCCGGAACGGATGCTATGTTCCGTTCGAGCCGGAAAGGCTTGATAGAGAAGCCTCAATAGCGGTACAGATAATAATATTTAACACCATTTACTTCTTATTTTACTCAACCATAAAGTACTATACAATAGTAAAAACAAGTAATAAAAGTATAAACATGTTTAAACACAATGTTGCATATTTTGACGCGACCTGCTAAGTCAGGTGAGCCGAAGGCGATAAACTAACGTATATGAAAGCTGGATAATTAGCACAATGGTCGCGTAGCATAGCGACCCCTTAAACTTGAACTCTTATCCAATCAAATAGCCAGTCCCTCCAGGATTTCGCGATCGCAACAATTCACGCGAATTCAACCAATCACCATGAATTTTGTGTGACTCGCAATTTTGACCAATCACCGCAACTTTCCCGCAAAGTTGACCAATAACTGGAGTTTCCCGGGACTTCATCAGTATGTGACTCTGAGAGCCACTGACCAAGCCAGAGTGAGAACGGGTTGATGTAACACATGGACGTCTCCAAATAAATTTCCTTGTTTCTGATATGTGACTCGAACATCTCACATTTACCAACAAAATGTACAAGGAGAGACCGTGCAAAACATTTCAGACCGTCCTGCCAACATGTATACATTTTAACATCAATGTACGCTGTAAGGTCTTTTTCACTCTAAAGTCGCTGAAAGCTGCTGCTGTTTCAATCGTGTCGGCTCTCTGCAGCGGGCGGGGCTGCTGCTCAGTTCCCCCCCGTGACACACACACACACACACACACACACACACACACGGTGGATGCAGGAAAACCGTATGAGATGAGACGTACAGGATGACCTAAATTGAGGACAGCTACGCTTATTATTGTAAGTGAAATGATAAGTTAAAGTCTAATAAGTACTTTATCAAACCGTATGAATGTGTGTCCCAGGCCAGGTTAGGAAATTAACTAACAATATAAGGATCGACAAGACACTGACACACAGTTTGTTCAAATTTTATTCATTCAATAAATTATTATTTTTTGTCTTAAATCCACCAGCCATTTTCATATTTATGCCAACATTTGCCGCATCCTGAGCCTTTTTGGTAAGGTTACTAGAAAAAAAAGTAATTTTATTCTCCCAAAAACAAGTTTCCTTTTTATTTTTAAAGAACTATACAAAAAAAAATTGCAACTTTTTTTTGCAACTTTCACTGTCTCTCACAACTTCATTGCAACAAAAATACAAAAGACATCGGAACTTTTATCGCAATTTTTTACAAAAGCTCCCGCAAAATCAGGCATTTTGGGCTGCAACTATCTCAAAAAAAGGCCACGAAATCCTGGAGGGACTGAATAGCAGAAATAACAGCAGGTTTAACAAAGAAATACAACATCACGAGTAATGCAGCAGATATACTTACTCTTCTCATTCACGCACACTGTGAAGAAAGGTGCCGCTCACAACTACAATCCAACTGACCGACTAATTCTATCATACTGCTTATTAACTGTGTGACGTCAGCTATAATTTACAAACCAGCAGACATTGTACATGTTGATTTTTTCTGTATTTCTATCAGAGTCCAGCAGGAGACACCAGGACGCTTTGGCTGCCCTGATATGTTACCAGCACTGAATAAACAGGAGTAACCGTGAAATATAAAACACAATATGGTCAACTGTAAATAACAGCAACACTAACATAACTTTGGGTTTTTTTCTACAGACAGACAGACAGACATACAGACAGACAGTATGGGCTGTGGATTATACTGTAATTCCATCTATAAGTAACACAATGACAGAACGTTTGACTATTTTGGTCATGGGTTTCATACACTTTTTATAATAAAACATCTAAAAGCAAAAGTCCTATCAAATGGAGGCCCCTTGGATGAAATCTTATCAAATCAAAAATCCCTGGTCTAATTTGTATTTGTCAGTATATTGGGAGCCGCTGCTATAACAGCTGACTGTTGCTATGGACACAGTTCTGATCATAGACTCTGGAGGACCATTTCTAAATCCATAAAAGTATTTAAATCAATATTTTTTTTTGGGGGTTTAATCTGCAATAATTACCTGCTTGCTCTAGGTTATCGCTTACATATACATTATTATTATTATTATTATTATTATTATTATTATTCAGAACCAGATCTTGGTTTTACTGGTATTAAAAATGTCTAGTGGTTATGGCACAATACTATATAGCTCTTCATCAGGCCGCAGTACTTCTTGTCAATGCATCCGACAATGGAGGAGTCATCAGAGATGATTGGCAGGTTCCTGAGTTGAAGTGAAAGTCTCAGGTGTGGTGTGTGAAAAGGAATGGTACTAGCACGGCTCCTTGGGGTGCACCAGTGCTGCTCATCACCACCTCCAAAACACAGCACATGTGGCTGAACTATTTCACCCATATTCCTCAGCTCGCTCCTTTAGGTCTAATATCTTAAATATGCTGTCTGTCCCACGCACCCGGCTTAAGACCTCCTAAGCTTTGGAATGCTCTGCCTCCGCACTTTTAAAAATCAGATAAAGAGCTATCTTTTTAGAGAGGCATTTGGTTGACCTGTATGCACTTTATGCATTATTACGTTATTTTATTTGTGTATTGTGTTTTTAATATGTATTTATGTAATTGTAAAGCACTTTGTGATTTTATCTGTAAAAAAGCACTTTATAAAGACATTTTACTTACTTACCTACTTACTAGTCTGCAACCTATGGGAGGTGTAAGATCAGAAAACAGTTAACAGGGTCTGAGGATTGAGGGTGCCATATGCTGTACTGATTGTGAAACCATTTGAGGCTAATTTGTGATTTTGGGTTATATAATTTAAATAAAATTGACTTGACTTGATTTAAGCTCATCCAAATGTGGTCCTTTGTCCATTGTTTAAGTGCGCACATGGGTCTTTACCCTGTTTCCCTCACTGTAAGCTGCTCTGGATCACCACAATAAATGAGTCAAATATATAATGTAAATGTGAAATACTGATTCAGAATGTAATTAAGAGGACTGGACCATGGGGTTTGTGGGTCAATCTCTGCTCACATAGCATCAATCCAGCCATATTAGCAATGACAAGAGGGTAAAATGCTAATATTGTTACCAATACTGTTATGCTATTTGTCTGACGAGACATCAATAATCTGCCAAGCTGTCGATTTTTCTCTCCATCTCTCAATTTCTTTTTTTTTTCATACCTTTCCTTCTATAACACTGTATCTGTCTCTAGTTAACATTGATGCCTTATGTTAAGGGTGTTGGTCTTTTGATATTCTTTTCCATCTTTCTCTCTTCATGTCTCCTTGATTGCCAATTGCCAGCAATATTGGTCATTAGTCAAAGACTTTAAACGATTAACGAGTGTGTACTTTTGGTTTGGGCTGTTTTTTGTTTTTAGTTACAATGAACTATTTTATATTAATTACTTGCTGCTGCACTATACAATGGTATTTTAGACAATAGTGTCCTTCCAACTTTGTAGCAACAGCTGTTTTGTACCAATTTGAAGTAAACTATCATACTTTTAGTCAGAAAATGTATCTTTACATTTATCGCTTCTTTTGTTATCAGTTCTCTCCCCACCTCCGCTGCTTTTTAAAGTAGTTACTGATACATTTATATTATGCCATTTATTAGAGGCCGTCACCTGTGTGCCTACCTGTGGGTTTTGTTCCATTTTACCCTCCCTCTCTCTCTCTGTGCAATATGTAATGCTGTTACGTATCCATTAATGCCATTCATTTTGGCAGGCGTCCATGGTCTTTGCCCGGCTGTCGATTTCTGTCCCATTTCTCAGTGCCTCACTCTGATTTACAATATTGCCACTAATACAGTTATGCAATTAGTTCTCCACCTACATGTCAATTTCTCCTCTCCGCTTAGAGGAGTTTTTAAGAGAAGATTATTGATTGGGCATAGACGTCAATGCAGATCAATAGTTCCCTTATGGAGAGGCAGAGGCCAGACAGGGAGGCTTTTAGAGTCCAAACTGAAGCTGAAAACAAGTCAACATTCTCAACATCAGTTAGTGTTTTTTTTCTTAATCTTACTAATTTCTTTAGCCTTACCATAAATATACTCAACCTAGATCAAGTAGGGATTAGCCTACACACACTGACTCATACTGCTGTCAGATGCTCTTGTAGTTCTTCCATGTGAGACACTGTTCTCCAAAACATTTCCCTGGATGAAATTTGTCATGATCAACAAGAGTCCAGGCCTGAGGACAGCTACAGGCCAATATTGACTTTTGGTCAAAGTGCCCCCTGCTGGCAACAGGAAATCAGCCTTAAATGACAAACATCATCCGATTTACATGGAACTTAGAATGTGTGGTCTACATGTGATATTGAGCCGGCCCCTATACTCTAGCCACGCCCATGTACTCAGCCCCCTTTCATAACTTTTTAACCGTTTAAGGTAGACTCTTGTGAGAGGTATCATTGAACTCAAAAAGGAATGCCGTCTTATGATTAAGACACGCCCCCTTTAATAACTAATGACCCGTTTCTTGTACACTATTGGGTGAGGTATCATTGAACTGAGCAGAGAGTTCCATTTTCATTGGTCATGATTTGACCCGCCCCCTATGTTTTAGCCACGCCCCATTTCACAGCTAATGAACTGTATGACGTAGAGTCTTGTGTGAGGTATCATTGAACTCAGCAGAGAGTTTCCTTTTCATTGGTGACGATTTGCAGTGTCTGAGTGCTGCGCAAATGCACGGTCGCAAGGAGCGGCGTCCTCCAGTAACCCCGACGTGCAAGGGTCCATCCAACGCTGCTTGCAGCTTTAATTTATTTTGTAATGTGTAGGTATGTAGAAATCTTTTAAAAGACATGTTATTGTTGGAATAAATATGCAACAAGTAGCTTTAGTTATATATATCTCATTGTAGGCTACGTTTGCCATCTTATGAACATAATGTGCAAAGATAGTTATTCCAATAGTTTGAAACTGTGTGTTTTTAGATGGAACATTCAAACTTAACTTTTGACCAGTTTTGACAGCTCTGTGTATTGGATTGATCAGATGAGATGACAAATGAAAGGAGCCTGGGTGTCCCTGTCACAGTTCGTTGTTTTCCTCACGCTTGTTTCCAAGCTGAACAGCCAATCAGATGAATTGGTTGTTCAGCCGAAGGCGTTGGCGGTCCGAAAAACAAGCCAACAAAGGCCCAACTAGGACCGACGGCCGACCGTCGGTCCTGTCGGTGTGTCAGGGCATTTAGAAGGGGAACCAAACCATTATGCATGTGTGTTTCATGTGTGTTTTAGGTTAACTTAGTGTGCTGTCAATAGGCAATTTGAGTGTGTAAAACAGCTTGAAGTGGCTTGTGTTGGGTTTATTTATAAATTGTCTGCATATTTTGTGACAAATTATTGTGTTAGCGCTTAACCCTACTCGTGTCCCTCTTTTAGTGCAGTTTAACCCAATCAATTTTTTTGGTGTTTTCTTTTTTTGAGTTTTTGATGGTTTATGTAGTGGCTATACTTTCTCTTCCTGATATTGTGATGCTAATAAAATCTTTTTTTTTTTGTATAGCAGTCTCTGGTTGCGGTTAATTCTGGGTCTGTGCATTTGATACCACTTGGTTACATTCATGACATTTCATTTTTAATACTTTGGATTATGACTAAATGGTGTTAAACTAATAACATTAACATCAGCCTTAGATGTACTGTAATTATAAGCAATTGTTAAACATGCAAACGTAAAACATAAAATACTGACCATGGTTAACAGAATACCTAATAAACATCAGCATGTTTACATGTAAGTACAACCCCAGAGGGCAGCAACATGGCTGTAGAGCAGGGGTGTCCTAACCTTTTTTAAAGAGTGCCAGATTTGATAATGTGAAGATGTCCGGGGGGCCAATGGTCCCTTCTGACTTTTTTTTTTAACAATAAAAGTTACATACAAATGCACTGATCTATAACAATTTTTATTTTCATTGTCACAATTATCTTTTTTTTTTTTTTTTTTTTTTTTTTAATGGCAATGTAACCAAATCAACACCACTCAGACATAAACATATCTAAAAAAACAAAAAAACAATTCTGCCTTATTTTTACATCTGTAGTTAGATAACCAAACATACTGTACGGTATACCTTAAACTTGAAGTTGATACATATCTTAACCTCATGTTCATTTTAAACATGACTTATAATGCTTAATGCAAAGTTTGTTAACATTTAAGCTTACAACATATGACTCTTGCTCTTGTCCATCACAAACCGTGATTGGCCCCCGGGCCGGACTTTGGACAGCCTGCTGTAGAGTATAGTGGTGTTTTGTTTTTACGGTTTTGCAGAAATATATTCAGTGTTTGTTAGCCTGGGAACCAGACTAGCTCATGTTTCATTGCTCTGGCAGATTCATCCAGTGTTGCCAACTCGTGGCTCTGATTGGAAATCGAAAATAAACAGACTTTCCAGACTAAAGATGAATTTGCAAAGTATGCCCTTAAATCTACATGTTATACTGTAAGTCATATATATTTAAAGTTTAAAAATGTCCATCCTTTTTGACATTGTAATTTCTGCAAGTCTTTTGTTATTCATCCTCTCCACTGTCTGGTCTTTTAAATGTCCATTCCTGCTTTCTCTCTTTCTCTCTTTGTCTCTCTGTCTTTCCGTTTCTCTCCCTCCAGGAAGCGGAGGGAGTGTTAGGTAGCTAATGGCTGGGGGCTTTTTATTCCTCCCAGCCTCTAATGTGACTCCCCCCCCACCTCCCCCCCTCCCGCTGTGGCATCATGATGGAGTGTCAGGTGCTGCTGGCTAATTTCTACCTCAACGTGAGTGTGCAGGAGAGGTAGAGCGGATGGGTATGAATACTAAACAGCCCAGCTAATGATATCTATTTTCTGTGTGTGTGTGTGTGTGTGTGTGTGTGTGTGTGTGTGTGTGTGTGTGTGTGTGTGTGTGCAGCAGCTAGCTAACGATATCTATTTTCTTAGTGAACAAGCCCACTGTGTATCTCCGCAGAGGCAACTGCTGTTTTCCACCTATCCTGCTGACTGCACACACGTGCGCGCACACACACACACACACACACACACACACACACACACACACACACACACACACACACACACACACACACACACACACACACACACACACACACACACATATTACCATAAACATTCATCCTGTCCCACAATGCATTTAAGGAGCCTGACATAGAAAATGGCTGTGGCTATGAATGAGTGATGGTGAGTCTCAGTTGGCACGAGGTTGTGAGGACATTTTACTGAGCAGAATGGATGTGTGTCTGTTTTTTTCTCAAGATATCGGAGGAAGCAGAACAACTACATCTATATCTTAACTTGGAGGCACCCATTTTTGCAACACCCACATTTAAACATGGGGGTGATGTGGGAACATTTAAAAGCCAAATGATACCATTCTATAATGACTGGTGGTGGAATTAATGAGATGT